>NC_069414.1:12416714-12483566 GCF_026875155.1 Cherax quadricarinatus
TGAGGGGGTTGTTTTGACCAGGGTTTATTGTCTTTGCCAGGGTTGAGCTTCTTTGACCAGGGGGGAGCTTTTAGACAGGGTTTGGGTTGTCTTGACCGGGTGGAGCTTGTCTTTGACCAGGGTGGGGCTTGTCTTTGACAGGGATTGAGCTTATCTTTGACAGGGTGGAGCTTGTCTTGACCAGGGGTTTAACTTGTCTTTGACTCAGGTTGAGCTTGTCTTTGACCAGGGTGGAGCTTGTCTTTGACCAGGGTGGAGCTTGTCTTTGACCAGGGTTGAGCTTGTCTTTGACCAGGGTGGAGCTTGTCTTTGTCCAGGGTGGAGCTTGTCTTTGACCAGGATGGAGCATGTCTGTGACCAGGGTGGAGCTTGTCTTTGACCAGCGTGGAGCTTGTCTGTGACCAGGGTGTAGCTTGTCTGTGACCAAGGTGGAGCTTGTCTGTGACCAGGGAGCAGCTTGTCTGTGACCATGGTGGAGCTTGTCTGTGACAAATTAGCAACTTGTCTGTGACCAATGAGCAACTTGCCTGTGACCAGGGTGGAGCTTGTCTGTGAGGAGGGTGGAGCTTGTCTGTGACAGGGAAGATTTGTCTTTGACCAGGGAGCAGCTTGTCTGTGACCAGTAGGAGCTTGTCTTGACCAGGGAGCGCTTGTCTTTGACAAGGGTTAGTTTGTCTGTGACCAGGGTGGAGCTTGTCTGTGAGCAGGGTGGAGCTTGTCTGTGACCAGGGAGCAGTTTGTCTGGGATCAGGGAGGAGCTAGTCTGTGACCAGGGAGCAGCTTGTCTGTGACCAGGGTGGAGCTTGTCTGTGACCAGGGTGGAGCTTGTCTGAGACCAGGGTGGAGCTTGTCTTTGACCAGGGAGCAGCTTGCCTGTGACCAGGGTAGAGCTTGTCAGAGACTAGGGTGGAATTTTGTCGGTGGCCAGGGTGGAGCTTGTCTGTGGCCAGTGTGGAGTTGTCTGTGACCAAGAGTGGAGCTTGTCAGTGACCAGAGAGCAGTTTGTCTGTGGACCAGATTGAGCTTGTCGACGAAAAAGGAGCAGCTTGTCTGTGACCAGGAGCAGCTTGTCTGTGACTAGGGTGGAATTTGTCTGTGACCATGGTGGAGCTTGTCTGTGATCAAGGTGCAGCTTGTCTGTGACCAGGGAGCAGCTTGTCTGTGACCAGTGAGGAGCTTGTCTGTGACCAGGGAGCAGCTTGTCTTTGATCATGGTGGAGTTTGTCTGTGACCAGGGTGTAGCTTGTCTGTGACCAGAGAGCAGCTTGTCTGTGACCAGGGAGGATCTTGTCTGTGACCAGGAGCATAGCAGTTTGTCTGGGATCAGGGAGGAGCTCCTCTGTGACCAGGGTAGCAGCTTGTCTGTGACAGTGTGGAGCTTGTATGTGACCAGGGGAGCTTGTCTGTGACCAGGGTGGAGCTTGTCTGGTGACCATGGAGCAGCTTGTCTGTGACCAGGGTGGAGCTTGGTCTGTGACAGGGAGCAGCTTATCTGTGACCAAGTGGAGCTTGTCTGTGACCAGGGAGCAGCTTGTATGTGACCAGGGTGGAGCTTGTCTGTGACCAGGGAGCAGCTTGTCTGTGACCAGGGTGGAGATTGTCTGTGACCAGGGAGCAGCTTGTCTGTGACCAGGGAGCAGCTTGTCTGTGACCAGGGAGGAGCTTGTCTGTGACGAGGGTGGACTTGTCTTTGACCAGGTGAGCAGCTTGTCTGTGACCAGGAGGCAGCTTGTCTTGTGAACAAGGTAGGAGCTTATCTGTGACACAGGGTGGAGTTGTCTGTAAACAGAGAGGACTGTCTGTGACCAGGGTTGAGCTTGGGTTGTGAACAGGGAGGAGCTTGTCTGTGAAGGGTTTTAGTTGTCTTGCAGGGGAGCTTGTTTTGCCGGGAGTAGCTTTTCTTTGACCAGGGTGGGCTTGTTTTGCCCATGGGGAGTTGTTTTGACCGGGTGGGTTGTTTTGGCCAGTGTGGGCTTGTCTTTGACCGGGTTTTTGCTTGTCTTTGACCAGGGTGACGTTGTCTTTTACCGGTGGGCTTGTCTTTGACCCGGGTGTGCTTGTTTTTGACCCGGGGTGAGCTTGTTTTGAGAGGGGGGGATCTTGTCTTTGACCAAGTTGGGTTGTCTTTGCCGGGTTTTTAGTTGTTTTGAAGGGTGGGCTTGTCTTTGCCAGGGTGGAGTTGTCTTTGACAGTGTGGGTTGTCTTTGACCCGGGTTTTTAGCTTTTTCTTTGCCAGGGTGGAGCTTGTCTTTGGGCCCGGGTGGCTTGTTTTGACGGGTTCGCTTGTTTTGGCAGGGGGGCTTGCTTTGACCAAATTGGGGGTTTTCTTTTACCCGGGGGTAGTTTTCTTTACCCGGGTGGAGTTGTCTTTGCCGGGGGAGCTTTTCTTTGACCCCGGGTTTGACTTGTTTTGACCCGGGGGAGGTTTTTTCTTAGCCCAGATGTAGCTTGTCTTTTAAGGGTGGGGCTTGTCTTTGACCCGGGTTGAGTTGGCTTTTTCCCGGGTGAAGTTGTCTTTAACCCGGGTTTGAACTTGTCTTTGCCGGGTTGGTTGTCTTTTTACCAGGGTGGAGTTTTTCTTTGCCGGGGGACTTGCTGTGACCAGTAGCAGTTTGTCTGTGACCCGGGGGAGCTTGCCCGTGACCCGTGGAGCTTGTTTGACCAGGGAGAGTTGCTTTTTCCCGGCTGGAGTTTGTTGTGTCAGGGGGGGGAGTTTTTCTGTGACCGAGAGCAGCTTGTCTGTGACCGGGAGGAGCTTGTTGTGAAAGTGGGGCTTTGTTCTTCGGGAGAGTTGTCTTTGATCAGGCGGAGTTTGTCTGTGCCGGGGGTGTGTTTGGGTTTAAAAAAGCACGTAAGAAACACATAAATATTTTTTAGAAAAGTTTCGGCCCGGGAAAACCTTGCATTTTAACTACAGAGGTAAAAAAGACATTAAAATTATAGGCGGAGGTGAGTGTGCCACGGCTGGGGAATGTCATAAGAACATAAGAATGGAGGAAAATGTAGAAAGGCCCATGGCCCATGCGAGGCGGGGTAGCGAAAATTACGTGACTCCTTTTGTTGGGTTGGGGCTTGTTTTGTTGCAAAGTTTTTGAAATTTTTTTTTGTGTTGGTTCTAAGGTCGGTGACGGGATTGGAGGCTTCTGGCAAAGTGGGCAGGTTTTGGTTTGGTTTGGAAAGAGTTGTGCCTCGTTGTTATCAAACCCCGGGGCCGGGGGGCCAAGGGTTTTTAAATTTTGTTAGGGGGTTTTTAGCTCTTGGGGGGTTTAAAAATTTTTCCCCCCATTTTTTTAAACCCCCAAATTTAAGGGGTCTTAAATTAATTTTTCTTTAATTTTCTTTATAAATTTTTGGGGGGGAAAAAATTGGTTCCCCCCTTTCCCCCCCCCCCCAAACCCCCCCCCCCCCCCCCCCCCCCCCCCCCCCCCCCCCCCCCCCCCCCCCCCCCCCCCCCCCCCCCCCCCCCCTTTTCCAAAATCCCCCTTTTCCAAACCCCCCCCCCCCCCCCTTTTTTGGGGGCTGCCAGGGGCGGTTTGTTAGGGCTTGTCCTTGGCGTTGGTGGGTAAAATGGGTTGGTTGTTTTAAAAGGACCCTTTTTAGAAAAAAAGGGGGGGCAAAATTTTCTAAAAAAAAGAATGAGGACCCCCCGGGGGGTTTTTGGGGGAAATTTTTAGTCGTTTTTTTTTTGGTTTTTATAACTTTAAAAAAAAATTTTTTCCTTGGGAGATTGCCCCGAAAACCGTGGGGGGAAAAGGGGTTTTTTTTATTTAAATTATTGTTTAATGTTTTTTTTTGGGGGCCCGGTTTGGGATTGGAAAAAAAAACCAATATATCTCAAGTATCTTGCAGGTAAAAGGTGTTGGGGAAAGGGGTGGAATTTCCTGTCTCCCAAATTTTCCATGAAGAGGTTGGAAGCACAGCATGAGCGGGCTGCCCATTGCCCTCCCCAAAACATTGTTTGTAACAGTTGTCCTGATACTTTTAAGAAGTTGAAATTAAACCCCCAAATTACTTAGATGATGAAATCTAGAAGAGGTAAAGGGGGGTCGTGGTTTTCAGTGGCCTCTGTCTCAGAATGTTTATTGCGCGTCAGTAGGACGTTGGTAAAGAGGGCTGGACATCGAAGGAAGCCTGCTTTTGTTTTTGCATTTAGGTTGGAAATTGGGGGGAAGGTCACCCCGAGTGTTTTAGGTGGGGTTGTGATAGTGCCCAGAAACGCTGAAAGGTATTTGGGAAGGTGGGTGGTAGTCGTGTGGTGCACTCCATGCCGAAGTGATAGGCCGTAGGGGTGCCCGGTTTGTGTGTCTTGGAAGAACCCCACAGGGGGTGTGGGGTTTTGGTTGACCCGGTAAAAGTTTAAGGTTTTTTTTCCTTGTTCTGATTTTGTAAGATGCAGAGCCCTTTTTAAGGAAAGTTGGGTACTTTAAAGGACAAACGTTTTTAATAAAAATTTTTTTAAGTGTTTGCTTAGGTCTTTCTAAAAACTTTCGGTATTTATTACCAGGTTTATACCGGGGGGTAGCTTGTCTGTGACCAGAGAGCAGCTTGTCTGTGACCATGGAGGATCTTGTCTGTGACCAGGGAGCAGTTTGTCTGGGATCAGGGAGGAGCTCCTCTGTGACCAGGGAGCAGCTTGTCTGTGACCAGGGTGGAGCTTGTCTGTGACCATTAAGCAGCTTGTCTGTGACCAGGGAGCAGCTTGCCTGTGACCAGGGTGGAGCTTGTGTGTGACAAGGGTGGAGCTTGTCTGTGATCAGGGAGCAGTTTGTCTGGGACCAAGGGGGAGCTTCTCTGTGAACAGGTAAGAGCTTGTCTGTGACCAGGGGCGGCTTGCCTGTTACCAGGGTGGAGCTTGTCTGTGACCAAAGAGCAGCTTCTCTGTGACCAGGGTGGAACTTGTCTGTGACCTGGGTGGGGCTTGTCTGTGAACAGGGAGGAACTTGTCTGTGACCAGGGAGGAGCTTGTCTCTGACCAGAGAGGAACTTGTCTGTGACCAAGGTGGAGTTTGTCTGTGACCAAGGTGGAGATTGTCTGTGACCAGGGAGCAGCTTGTCTGTGATCAGGGTGGAGCTTGTCTGTGACAAAGGAGCAGGTTGTCTGTGACCAGGGAGCAGCTTGTCTGTGACCAGTCAGGAGCTTGTCTGTGACCAGGGAGCAGCTTGTCTTTGACCAGGGTGGAGTTTGCCTGTGACAAGGGAGGAGCTTGTCTGTGACCAGAGAGCAGCTTGTCTGTGACCAGGGAGGAGCTTGTCTTTGACCAGGGAGCAGGTTGTCTGGGATCAGAGAGGAGCTTGTCCGTGACCAGGGAGCAGCTTCTCTGTGACCAGGGTGGTGCTTGTCTGTGACCAGGGTGGAGTTTGTCTGTGACCAGGGTGGAGCTTGTCTTTGACCAGGGAGCAGCTTGCCTGTGACCAAGGTGGAGCTTGTCTGTGACCAAGGAGCAGATTGTCTGTGACTAGGGTGGAATTTTGTCAGTGGCCAGGGTGGAGCTTCTCTGTGACCAAGGTGGAGCTTGTCTGTGACCAGGGAGCAGCTTGTCTGTGACCAGGGAGGAGCTTGCCTGTGACCAGGGAGTAGCTTGTCTGTGACCATGGTGCAGCTTGTCTGTGACAAATTAGCAGCTTGTCTGTGACCAATGAGCAGTTTGCCTGTGACCAGGGTGGAGCTTGTCTCTGACCAGGGTGGAGCTTGTCTGTGACCAGGGAGCAGTTTGTCTGTGACCAGGGAGCAGATTGTCTGTGACGAGTCAGGAGCTTGTCTGTGACCAGGGAGCAGCTTGTCTTTGACCAGGGTGGAGTTTGTCTGTGACCAGGGTGGAGCTTGTCTGTGACCAGAGAGCAGCTTGTCTGTGACCTGGGAGGAGCTTGTCTGTGACCAGGGAGCAGTTTGTCTGGGATCATGGAGGAGCTTGTCTGTGACCAGGGAGCAGCTTCTCTGTGACCAGGGTGGAGCTTGTCTGTGACCAGGGTGGAGCTTGTCTGAGACCAGGGTGGAGCTTGTCTGTGACCAGGGTAGAGCTTGTCTGTGACCAGGGTGTGGCTTGTCTTTGACCAGGGAACAGCTTGCCTGTGACCAGGGTGGAGCTTGTCTGAGACTAGGGTGGAATTTTGTCTGTGGCAAGGGTGGAGCTTGTCTGTGGCCAGGGTGGAGCTTGTCTTTGGCCAGAGAGGAGCTTGTCTTTGACCTGAGTGGAGCTTGTCTGTGACCAGGGAGGAGCTTGTCTGTGACCAGGGAGCAGTTTGTCTGGGATCAGGGATCAGCTTGTCTGTGACCAGGGAGCAGCTTGTCTGTGACCAGGGAGGAGCTTGTCTGTGACCAGGGAGCAGCTTGTCCGTGACCAGGGTGGAGCTTGTTTGTGACCATGGAGCAGCTTGTCTGTGACCAAAGTGCAGCTTGTCTGTGACCAGGGAGCAGCTTGTCTGTGACCAAGTGAAGCTTGTTGGTGACCAGGGAGCAGCTTCTATGTGGCCAGTGTGGAGCTTGTCTGTGACCAGGGAGCAGCTTGTCTGTGACCAAGTGAAGCTTGTCTGTGACCAGGGAGCAGCTTGTATGTGGCCAGGGTGGATCTTGTCTGTGACCAAGGAGCAGATTGTCTGTGACCAGGGTGGAGATTGTCTGTGACCAGGGAACAGCTTGTCTGTGACCAGAGAGCAGCTTGTCTGTGACCATGGAGGAGCTTGTCTGTGACGAGGGTGCAGCTTGTCTTTGACCAGGGAGCAGCTTGTCTGTCACCAGGGAGCAGCCTGTCTGTGACCAGGGAGCAGCTTATCTGTGACCAGGGTGGAGCTTGTCTGTAAACAGAGAGGAGCTTGTCTGTGCCCAGGGTTGAGCTTGTCTGTTACCAGGGAGGAGCTTGTCTGTGACCACGGTGTAGCTTGTCTTTGACCAGGCTGCAGCTTGTCTTTGACCAGGGTGTAGCATGTCTTTGACCAGGGTGGAGCTTGTCTTTGACTAGGGTGGAGCTTGTCTTTGACCAGGGTGGAGCTTGTCTTTGACCAGGGCGGAGCTTGTCTTTGACCAGGGTGTAGCTTGTCTTTGACCAGGGTGGAGCTTGTCTTTGACCAGGGTGTAGCTTGTCTTTGACCAGGGATGAGCTTGTCTTTGAGCAGGGTGGAGCTTGTCTTTGACCAAGGTGGGGCTTGTCTTTGACCAGGGTGTAGCTTGTCTTTGACCAGGGTGGAGCTTGTCTTTGACCAGGGTTGAGCTTGTCTTTGACCAGGGTTGCACTTGTCTTTGACCAGGGTTGAGCTTGTCTTTGACCAGGGTGTAGCTTTTCATTGACCAGGGTTGAGGTTGTCTTGACCAGGGTGGAGCTTGTCTTTGACCAGGGTGGAGCTTGTCTTTGATCAGGGTTGAGCTTATCTTTGACCAGGGTGGAGCTTGTCTTTGACCATGGTTGAACTTGTCTTTGACCAGGGTTGAGCTTGTCTTTGACCAGGGTGGAGCTTGTCTTTGACCAGGGTGGAGCTTGTCTTTGACCAGGGTTGTGCTTGTCTGTGACCAGGGTGGAGCTTGTCTTTGTCCAGGGTGGAGCTTGTCTTTGACCAGGATGGAGCATGTCTGTGACCAGGGTGGAGCTTGTCTTTGACCAGCGTGGAGCTTGTCTGTGACCAGGGTGTAGCTTGTCTGTGACCAAGGTGGAGCTTGTCTGTGACCAGGGAGCAGCTTGTCTGTGACCATGGTGGAGCTTGTCTGTGACAAATTAGCAACTTGTCTGTGACCAATGAGCAACTTGCCTGTGACCAGGGTGGAGCTTGTCTGTGAGGAGGGTGGAGCTTGTCTGTGACCAGGGAGCAGTTTGTCTTTGACCAGGGAGCAGCTTGTCTGTGACCAGTCAGGAGCTTGTCCGTGACCAGGGAGCAGCTTGTCTTTGACAAGGGTTTAGTTTGTCTGTGACCAGGGTGGAGCTTGTCTGTGAGCAGGGTGGAGCTTGTCTGTGACCAGGGAGCAGTTTGTCTGGGATCAGGGAGGAGCTAGTCTGTGACCAGGGAGCAGCTTGTCTGTGACCAGGGTGGAGCTTGTCTGTGACCAGGGTGGAGCTTGTCTGACACCAGGGTGGAGCTTGTCTTTGACCAGGGAGCAGCTTGCCTGTGACCAGGGTGGAGCTTGTCTGAGACTAGGGTGGAATTTTGTCGGTGGCCAGGGTGGAGCTTGTCCGTGGCCAGTGTGGAGTTGTCTGTGACCAACGTGGAGCTTGTCAGTGACCAGAGAGCAGTTTGTCTGTGACCAGGATTGAGCTTGTCGACGAAAAAGGAGCAGCTTGTCTGTGACCAGGAGCAGCTTGTCTGTGACTAGGGTGGAATTTGTCTGTGACCATGGTGGAGCTTGTCTGTGATAAAGGTGCAGCTTGTCTGTGACCAGGGAGCAGCTTGTCTGTGACAAGTGAGGAGCTTGTCTCTGACCAGGGAGCAGCTTGTCTTTGATCATGGTGGAGTTTGTCTGTGACCAGGGTGTAGCTTGTCTGTGACCAGAGAGCAGCTTGTCTGTGACCATGGAGGATCTTGTCTGTGACCAGGGAGCAGTTTGTCTGGGATCAGGGAGGAGCTCCTCTGTGACCAGGGAGCAGCTTGTCTGTGACCAGTGTGGAGCTTGTATGTGACCAGGGAGCAGCTTGTCTGTGACCAGGGTGGAGCTTGTCTGTGACCATGGAGCAGCTTGTCTGTGACCAGGGTGGAGCTTGTCTGTGACCAGGGAGCAGCTTGTCTGTGACCAAGTGGAGCTTGTCTGTGACCAGGGAGCAGCTTGTATGTGGCCAGTGTGGAGCTTGTCTGTGACCAGGGAGCAGCTTGTCTGTGACCAGGGTGGAGATTGTCTGTGACAAGGGAGCAGCTTGTCTGTGACCAGGGAGCAGCTTGTCTGTGACCATGGAGGAGCTTGTCTGTGACGAGGGTGGACCTTGTCTTTGACCAGGGAGCAGCTTGTCTGTGACCAGGGAGCAGCTTGTCTGTGAACAAGGAGGAGCTTATCTGTGAACAGGGTGGAGCTTGTCTGTAAACAGAGAGGAGCTTGTCTGTGACCAGGGTTGAGCTTGTCTGTGAACAGGGAGGAGCTTGTCTGTGACTAGGGTGTAGCTTGTCTTTGACCAGGCTGGAGCTTGTCTTTGACCAGGGAGTAGCTTGTCTTTGACCAGGGTGGAGCTTGTCTTTGACCATGGTGGAGCTTGTCTTTGACCAGGGTGGAGCTTGTCTGTGACCAGTGTGGAGCTTGTCTTTGACCAGGGTGTAGCTTGTCTTTGACCAGGGTGTAGCTTGTCTTTGACCAGGGTGGAGCTTGTCTTTGACCAGGGTGTAGCTTGTCTTTGACCAGGGTTGAGCTTGTCTTTGAGCAGGGTGGATCTTGTCTTTGACCAAGTTGGGCTTGTCTTTGACCAGGGTGTAGCTTGTCTTTGACCAGGGTGGAGCTTGTCTTTGACCAGGGTGGAGCTTGTCTTTGACCAGTGTGGAGCTTGTCTTTGACCAGGGTGTAGCTTGTCTTTGACCAGGGTGACGCTTGTCTTTGACCAGGGTGGAGCTTGTCTTTGACCAGGGTGTAGCTTGTCTTTGACCAGGGTTCAGCTTGTCTTTGAGCAGGGTGGAGCTTGTCTTTGACCAAGTTGGGCTTGTCTTTGACCAGGGTGTAGCTTGTCTTTTACCAGGGTGGAGCTTGTCTTTGACCAGGGTTGAGCTTGTCTTTGACCAGGGTTGACCTTGTCTTTGACCAGGGACCAGGTTGTCTTAGACCAGAGTGTAGCTTGTCTTTTACCAGGGTGGGGCTTGTCTTTGACCAGGGTTGAGATTGTCTTTGTCCAGGGTGAAGCTTGTCTTTAACCAGGGTTGAACTTGTCTTTGACCAGGGTTGAGCTTGTCTTTGACCAGGGTGGAGCTTCTCTTTAACCAGGGTGGAGCTTGTCTGTGACCAGATAGCAGTTTGTCTGTGACCAGGGAGCAGCTTGCCTGTGACCAGTCAGGAGCTTGTCTGTGACCAGGGAGCAGCTTGTCTTTTACCAGGCTGGAGTTTGTCTGTGATCAGGGTGGAGCTTGTCTGTGACCAGAGAGCAGCTTGTCTGTGACCAGGGAGGAGCTTGTCTGTGACAAGTGAGGAGCTTGTCTCTGACCAGGGAGCAGCTTGTCTTTGATCATGGCGGAGTTTGTCTGTGACCAGGGTGTAGCTTGGTTTAGAAAGACACGTAAGCAAACACTATAACATATTTATTAGAAAACGTTTCGGTCCTGGAACCTTGATCACTTCTAACATACAGAGGTAGAAAGACATTATATATATAGGCGGAGAGTGAGATGTGACGCACGTGACCTGAGGAATGTCATAAGAACATAAGAATGGAGGAACACTGTAGAAGGCCTACTGGCCCATGCGAGGCGAGGGTAGACGATGAAATCACGTGACTCCTGTGTTGTTGGGTTGGTGCTGCTTAAGTATCATGTATGCCAATGTTTTTGAAATTTTGTAGTTTCCAGTGTTGCGTTCTATAGTGTCGGTGACGGTGTATTAGTGAGGCTTCTAGGCACCGTCGGCGTCTGAGGTCTGGTTCGGTGAGAACGAGTTGTGCCTCGTTCCAGTTCATCAAATGCCCCGTGGAGTCTCTGTGGAGGACACAGGCGTACCTTACATCGTCTCTGTTAGAGGCATTTCGATGCTCATTCAGGCGGACTGCAAGATCTCTGCCTGTCTCGCCTACATATTTCTTGGGACAGAACCCACAGGGGATAGTGTAGACGCCTGCTGTAGAAGTTAGAGGTGTGGGGCTGCGTTTAGTAGTGAGGTCTTTGATAGAGGATGTGTTTATGGTGGAAACGTTGATGTTACTCATAGCAAGTGCCCGGCGAGTATTCGTGGCAACATCGCCACATGGGAGTACTATGAACTGTTTAGGGGGCTGTTCCATGGGCGGTTTGTTGAGGATAGCTTGTGCCTTGAGTCTGCAATCTCGGATGAAGAAAGATGGGAACTGAAGACGTGTAAAGGCTTGTGTTATGTAAGCGCATTCTTCTTCTAGAAAACAAGGGCTGGAGATGCGAAGAGCTCTCAAGAAGAAGCCAATGAGGACTCCTCTCTTAGTGCGGGTATCTTGGTGTGAATAAAAGTGTATAAGATCGTCCTTGTTGGTAGGTTTTCTATACACTTTGAAGAGAAGTTTGTCACTGTCGGGAGATCTGCACAGTAGAACGTCGAGGAAAGGAAGTTTGCCATCATTTTCGAGTTTCAAGTGTAAACTTTATTGATGGTTCAACTGCATTGATCTTGTTGAGAAGGGCCTGGATATTGAGACGTCTCGGATAGAAAACCAATATATCATCAACGTATCTTAGCCAGGTAACGGTGTTGGGAATGAGGGTGCTGAATTTCTCTGTCTCCAAGTTTTCCATGAAGAGGTTGGCAAGCACAGCACTGAGCGGGCTGCCCATTGCCATCCCAAAGCATTGTTTGTAACAGTTGTCCTGATACTTGAAGAAGTTGAAATTAACACACAGTTCCACTAGATTGATGAAATCTAGAAGAGGTAAAGGGAGGTCGTGGTTTTCAGTGAGCCTCTGTCTCAGAATGTTGATTGCAGCGTCAGTAGGAACGTTGGTAAAGAGGGCTGTGACATCGAAGGAAGCCATGCTTTTGTTTTTGACATTCAGGTTGGAAATTCGGGAGAGAAGGTCACCTGAGTGTTTGAGGTGGGCTTGACTGATAGTGCCCAGAAGCGCTGAAAGGTATTTGGCAAGGTGGCCGGCTAGTCTGTGTGGTGCACTCCCTATGCCCGAAGTGATAGGCCGTAGTGGGATGCCAGGTTTGTGTGTCTTAGGAAGACCATACAGGCGTGCTGGTTTCGGTTGACCTGGTAAAAGTTTAAGTAGTTTTTTGCCTTGTTCTGATTTTCGTAAGATGCTACGAGCCTTTTGAAGGAAAGTCTGGGTACTTTGAAGGACCGAAACGTTTTCTAATAAATATGTTATAGTGTTTGCTTACGTGTCTTTCTAAACCAACTTGTCGGTATTTATTACCAAGGTTTATACCAGGGTGTAGCTTGTCTGTGACCAGAGAGCAGCTTGTCTGTGACCATGGAGGATCTTGTCTGTGACCAGGGAGCAGTTTGTCTGGGATCAGGGAGGAGCTCCTCTGTGACCAGGGAGCAGCTTGTCTGTGACCAGGGTGGAGCTTGTATGTGACCATTAAACAGCTTGTCTGTGACCAGGGAGCAGCTTGCCTGTGACCAGGGTGGAGCTTGTGTGTGACAAGGGTGGAGCTTGTCTGTGATCAGGGAGCAGTTTGTCTGGGACCAAGGGGGAGCTTCTCTGTGAACAGGTAAGAGCTTGTCTGTGACCAGGGGGCGGCTTGCCTGTTACCAGGGTGGAGCTTGTCTGTGACCAAAGAGCAGCTTCTCTGTGACCAGGGTGGAACTTGTCTGTGACCTGGGTGGGGCTTGTCTGTGAACAGGGAGGAACTTGTCTGTGACCAGGGAGCAGCTTGTGTGACCAGGGAGGAGCTTGTCTCTGACCAGAGAGGAACTTGTCTGTGACCAAGGTGGAGTTTGTCTGTGACCAAGGTGGAGATTGTCTGTGACCAGGGAGCAGCTTGTCTGTGATCAGGGTGGAGCTTGTCTGTGACAAAGGAGCAGGTTGTCTGTGACCAGGGAGCAGCTTGTCTGTGACCAGTCAGGAGCTTGTCTGTGACCAGGGAGCAGCTTGTCTTTGACCAGGGTGGAGTTTGCCTGTGACAAGGGAGGAGCTTGTCTGTGACCAGAGAGCAGCTTGTCTGTGACAGGGAGGAAGCTTGTCTTTGACCAGGGAGCAGGTTGTCTGGATCGAGAGGGAGCTTGTCCGTGGACAGGGAAGCCAGCTTCTCTGTGACCAGGGTGTGGTGCTTGTCCTGTGACCGGGGTGGAGTGGTCCTGTGACCCGGGTGGAGCTGTCTTTGGACCAGGGAGCAGCCTTGGCTGTGACCAAGTTGGAGCTTTGTCTGTGAAAGGATCAGTTGTCTGTGTAGGGTGGAATTTTGTCACTCGGCCAGGTGGAGCTTTCTTGTGACCAAGGTGGAGTTGTCTGTGACCAGGGAGCAGCACTGTTATGTGACCAGGGAGGAGTTGCCTGTGACAAGGGAGGAGTTCGTCTGTGACCACTGGTGCAGCTTGTCTGTGACAAATAATTAGCGTTGTCTGTGAAAAATGAGCAGTTTGCCTGTGACCAGGTGGAGCTTGTCTTGACCAGGGTGGTAGCTTGTCTGTGGACCAGGGGCAGTTTGTCTGTGGACAGGGAGCAGATTGTCTGTGAAGAGTGGAGTTGGTGTGGACAGGGAGCAGCTTGTCTTTGACAGGGTGGAGTTTGTCTGTGTCCAGGGTGGAGCTCGTCTGTGACAGGAGAGCAGCTTGTCTGTGACTGGGAGGAGATTGTCTGTGACAGGGAGCAGTTTGTGGAATCTGGGAGGAGCTTTACTGTGACCGGGAGCAGCTCTCTGTGACCAGGTGGAGATGTCTGTGACCAGGGTGGAGCTTGTCTGAGACAGGGGGAGCTTGTCTGTGACCAGGGTAGAGCTTGTCTGTACCAGGGTGTGGCTTGTCTTGGACAGGGAAAGCTTGCCTTTGACAGGGTGGCTCGTCTGAGATAGAGGGGAATTTTGTCTGTGGGGGTCAAGGGTGGAGCTTGTCTGTGCCAGGGTGGAGTTGTCTTTGGCAGAGTGGAGTTGGTCTTTGACCTGGAGTGGAGCTTGTCTGTGGGACCCGGGAGGAGCCATGTCCTGTGACTCAGGGAGCAGTTTGCCTGGGATCAGGGATCAAGCTTGGTCTGTGCTAGGGAGCAGCTTGTCTTTGACAGGGAGGAGCTTGTCTGTGACAGGGAGGCAGTGTCCGTGGACAAGGGGGAGCTTGTTTGTGAAATGGAGCAGCTTGTCTGTGACAAGTGCAAGCTTGTCTGTGACCAGGGAGCAGTTGTCTTTGCCCAAGTGAAGTGAACGCTTGTTGGTGACCAGGGAGCAGCTTCTATGTGGGCCAGTAACGTGTGGGAGTTGTCTGTGACCGGGGGAGCAGTTGTCTGTGATCCGAAGTGAAGGCTTGTCTGTGACCAGGGGAGCAGCTTGTATGTGGAGGGTGGATCTTGTTCTGTGACCAAGGAGCAGATTGTCTGTGACCAGGGTGGAGATTGTCTGTGCCCAGGGAACAGCTTAGCTTCTGTGACAGAGAGCAGCTTGTCTGTGACCATGGGCGGTGCTTGTCTGTGACGAGGGTGCAGCTTGTCTTCTGAAGGGGAGCAGCTTGTCTGTCACCAGGGCTAGCCTGTCTGTGACCAGGGAGCGCTTATCTTGTGACCAGGGCGTGGAGCTTGTCTGTAAAACGAGGGAGCGTTGTTGTGCCCAGGGTTGAGTTGTCTGTTACAGGGAGGAGCTTTTCTGTGACCACGGTTGTAGCTTGTCTTTGACCAGGTGTGCAGCTGTCTTTGAGGGTGTAGCATGTCTTTGACCAGGGTGGGGTTGTCTTTGACTAGGGTGAGCTTGTCTTTGAAAGGGTGGAGCTTGTTTTGACCCGGGGGAGCTTGTCTTTGACCGGGTGTAGCTTGTCTTTGGACCAGGGTGGAGTTGTCTTTGACAGGTGTAGCTTGTCTTTGCCCAGGGGTAGTATGAGCTTGTCTATGAGCAGTGTGGAGCTTGTCTTTTGTACCCAAGGTGGGGCTTATTGTCTTTGACCAGGTGTAGCTTGTCTTTGACAGGGTGGGAAGGTTGTCTTTGTACCATGGTGTTGAGCCGTGTCTTTGACCTGGGTTGCATGTCTTTGACCAGGGTTGCGCTTGGGCGTGGACCAGAGGAGGTTTGTGAGGGTCTTGTGTTCCAGGGAGTTTGTATCCAGGGTTTTGAGGTTGTTTGACCAGGGTGGAGCTTTTGTCTTTGATCCAGGGTGGAGCTTGTCTTTGATCAGGGTTGGCTTATCTTTGACAGGGTGGAGCTTGTCTCTGACCATGGTTGAACGTGTCTTTGACCAGGGTCTGAGCTTGTTTTGACCAGGGTGGAGTTGTCTTTTGAACATGGTGGAGCTTGTCTTTTGACAGGGTTGTTGGTTGTCTGTGACAGGGTGGAGCTTGTCTTTGTCCAGGGGTTGGAGCTTGTTTTGACCAGGTATGGAGCATGTCTTGTGACCAGGGTGGAGCATGTCTTGACCGGTGGAGCTTGTCTGTGACCAGGTGTAGTTGTCTATGTGAACTCAAGGTGGAGTATGTCTGTGACCAGGGAGCAGACTTGTCTGTTGACAGGGTGGAGTTGTCTGTGACAAATTAGAGCTTGTCTGTGACCAAGGGAGCAACTGTGCTGTGACCAAGGTTGGGCTTGTCAGTGAGGCGGGTGGAGCTTGTCTTTATCCAGGGAGCTCAGTTTGATCTTTGACAGGGAGCAGCTTGTCTGTGACCAGTCAGGAGTTGTCCGTGACCAGGGAGCAGCTTGTCTTTGACAAGGGTTTAGTTTGTCTGTGACCAGGGGTGGAGGCTTGTTCGGTGAGCGGGGTGGAGCTTGTCTGTGACATGGGAGCAGTTTGTCTGGGATCAGGGGAGGAGTAGTCTGTTGACCAGGGAGGCTTGACTGTGACAGGGTGGAGCTTGTCTGTGACCCAGGGTGGAGCTTGTCTGGTAGCGCAGGTGGAGACTTGTCTTTGACATGGGAGCCAGCTTGCCTGCTGACCAGGGTGAGTTGTCTGAGACTAGGGTGGAATTTTGTCGGTGGGCCAGGGGAGCTTGTCCGTGGCAGTGTGAGTTGTTTTGACCAAGTGGAGCTTGTCAGTGGACAGAGAGCAGTTTGTCTGTGACCAGGATTGATCTTGTCGAGACCAAGGAGAGATTCGTCTGTGTTTTGGTACCAGGAGCAGCTTGTCTGTGCTAGGGTGGAATTTGTCTGTGGACCATGGTGGAGCTTGTCTGTGATAAAGGTGCAGCTAGTTGTGCCCAGGGGAGAGGCAGGCTTGTCTGTGACAAGTTAGGAGCTTGTCTCTGGGACCAGGGGAGTGCTTGTCTTTGATCATGGTGGAAGTTTGTCTTTGACCTGGGTGTAGCTTGTTCTGTGACAGAGAGCAGCTTGTCTGTGAATGGAGGTCTTGTCTGTGACCAGGGAGCAGTTTGTTGGGATTCAGGGAGGAGCCTCTGTGACCAGGGAGCAGCTTGTCTGTGACCAGGGTTGGAGGCTTGTATGTGACAGGGAGCAGCTTGTCTAGTGACCAGGGGTGGTGGACTTGTCTGTGACCATGGAGCAGCAGCTTGTCTGTGACAGGGTGGAGCTTGTCTGTGACTGGGAGCGTTGGTCTGTGCCCCAAGTGGAGCTTTGTCTGTGACCACGGGAGTGGGAAGCAGCTTGTATGTGGTGCCAGTGTGGAGTTGTCTGGACCAGGGAGCAGTTGTCTGTGACCAGGGTGGAAGATTGTCTGTGAAAGGGAGCAAGTTTGTCTGTGGACCAGGGAAGCAGCTTTAGTCTGTGACCATGGAGGAGTTGTCAGTGACGAGGGGACCTGTCTTTGACCAGGGAGCTGTTGTCTTGTGTCCAGGGAGAGCAGTTGTTGGTGAACAAGGAGGAGCTTTATCTAGTGCACAGGGGGAGACTTGTCTGTAAACAGAGAGTAGCTTGTCTGTGACCAGGGTTGAGCTTGTCTGTGAAAGGGCGGAGCTTGTCTGAGACTAGGGTGTAGCTTGGATCTTTTGGGGGGGGGGGGGGGGAACCAGGTGGAGCTGTCTTTGACCCAGGGAGTAGCTTGTCTTTGACCAGGGGTGGGCTTGTCTTTGACAGGGTGGAGCTTGTCTTTGACCAGGGTGGAGCTTGTCTGTGACCAGGGTGGAGCTTGTCTTTGACCAGGGTGTAGCTTGTCTTTGACCAGAGTGGAGCTTGTCTTTGACCAGGGTGGAGCTTGTCTTTGACCAGGGTTTGTAGCTTGTTTTGACCGGGTTGAGCTTGTCTTTGAGCAGTGGATGGATCTTGTTTTGACCTAAGTTGGGCTTGTCTTTGCCAGGGTGTAGTTGTCTATGAACAGGGTGGAGCTTGTCTTTGACACAAGGGTGGAGCTTGTCTTTGACCAGTGTGGAGCTTGTCTTTGACCAGCGGTGTAGCTTGTTCTTTGACAGGGTGGAGCTTGTCTTTGACAGGGTTGGAGCTTGTCTTTGACGGGGTGTAGTTGTCTTTGACCGGTACAGTTGTCTTTGAGCAGGGTGGAGCTTTGTCTTTGACCAAGATTGGGCTGTCTTTGACCAGGGTGTAGTTGTCTTTTTACATGGGTGGAGAGCTTGTCTTTGAAGGGTTGGTAGTCTTTGACAGGGGTTGACCTTGTCTTTGACCAGGGAGCAGGTGTCTTAGACCAGAGTGTTAGCTTTCTTTTCCAGGGTGGGGACTTGTGTCTTTGACAGGTTGAGATGTCTTGTCCAGGGGTGACGCTTGTCTTTACCAGTGGTTTGAATTGTCTTTGACCAGGGTTGAGCATGTCTTTGACCAGGGTGGAGCTTCTCTTTGACCCAGGGGGGCGTTGTCTGTGACCAGGGAGCAGTTTGTCTGTGACAGGGAGCAGCTTGCCTTTGTGACCAGTCAGGAGCTTGTCTGTGACCAGGGGAGCAGCTTGTTTCTTTTTAACAGGGCTTGGAGTGTGTCATTGGTTGTGATCAGGGTGGAGTTGTCTGTGACCAGAGAGCAGCTTGTCTGTGACCAGGGAGGAGCTTGTCTATGACCAGGATGCAGTGTTGTTGGTGATCAGGGAGGAGTAGTCTGTGACCATGGAGCAGCTGTTCTTGTGACCAGGGTGGATGCTTGTCTGTGAGGGTGGAGTATGTCTGAGACTGGTGGAGTTGTCTTTGAAGGAGCTGGCTTGCTGTGACCAAGGTGGAGCTTGTCTGTGACAAGTGCCGCTTGTCTGTGACAGGGAGCGCGTGTCTGTGACATGGTGGAGCTTTGTCTGTGACAATAGCAGCTTGTCTGTGACCAATGATCAGCTTGCTGTGACCAGGGGTGGAGCTTGTCTCTGATCAGGGTGGAGCTTGTCTGTGACCAGGGAGCAGCATGTCGGTGCCAGTCAGGTGTTGTCTGTGACAGGGAGCAGCTTGTCTTTGACAGGGTGGGGTTTGTCTGTGACTCAGGGTGGAGCTTGGTCAGTGACCAGTGAGCAGCTTGTCTGTGTCAGGGTGGAGTTGTCTGTGACATGGGCGCGTTTGGTCTGGGATAGGGAGGAGCTTGTCTGTGACCAGGGAGCAGTTTGTTGTACTAGGGTGTAGCTTGTCTGTGACCAGGGAAAGCTTGTCTGAAGAACCAAGGCGGAGGGCTTGTCTGTGACCAGGGAGCAGGTTTGTTGGGATCAGAGATAGTTGTCTGTGACAGGGAGAAGATTGTTGTGCCCAGTGAGGAGCTTGTCTGGTGACCAGGGAGCAGATTGTCCGTTGACCAGGTGGAGATGTTTGTGACCATGGAGCATGTTGTCTGTGACCAAAGTGCAGCTTGTCTGAGACAAGGGGAGCTTGTCTGTGACCAAGTGATGAAGCTTGTTGGTGACTAGGGAGCGCTTGTAGTGGCCAGATGTGAGCTTGTCTGTGAACAGGGAGCAGTTGTCTGTGACCAAGTGAAGCTTGTTGTGACCAGGGAGCAGCTTGTATGTGGCCTGGGTGGAGCTTGTCTTGTGACCAGGGAGAGCTTGTTCTGGTGGACCAGGGTGGAGATTGTCTTTGACCAGGAGCAGCTTGTCTGTGACCAGAGAGGCGGCTTGTCTGTGACAATGGAGGTGCTGTACTGTGACGAGGGTTGCAGCTTGTCTTTGACCAGGGAGAGCGCTTGTTGTCACAGGGAGCAGCCTGTCTGTGACCCAGGGAGCAGCCTTATCTGTGACCAGGGTTGGAGCTTGTTGTACACAGAGAGGGCTTGTGCTGTGCTGGGATGAGCGTGTCTGTTTTACAGGGAGGAGGTTGTCTGTGACCACGGTTTGTAGGCTTGTCTTTGACAGGTGCATAGTCTTTGACAGGGTTTGTAGCAGTCTTTGGACCAGGTGGAGGCTTGTCTTTGACTAGGGTGGAGCTTGTCTTTGTCCGGGTGCAGCTTGCTTTTGACCAGGAGCGGAGCTTGTCTTTGGACCAGGGTTGTAGATTGTTCTTTGACCGGGTGGAAGAGCTTGTTTTAACCAGGTGTAGCTTGTCTTTTTGACCAGGGTTGAGAGTGAGCTTGTCTTTGAGCAGGTGGTGGAGCTTGTCTTTGACCAAGGGGGGCTTGTCTTTGACCAGGGTGTAGCTTGTCTTTGACAGGGGGAGGAGCTTCGTCTTTGACAGGATGACGTAGTCTTTGACAGTGGTCTGCACTTGTCTTTGACCAGGGTTTGAGCTTGTCTTTGACCAGGGTGTGCTTTTCATTGACCAGGGTGAGGTTGTTTGACAGGGTGGAGTTGTCTTAGACCAGGGTGGAGTTGTCTGAATCTCAGGGTTGAGCTTATCTTTGACCAGGGTAGAGATTTTGTTTTGACCATGGTTTTGAACTTGTCTTTGACCAGGGTGAGCTTGTCTTTGACAGTGGTGGGAGATGTCCTTTAGACCAGGGTGGAGCTTGTCTTTGACAGGTTGTTGTAGTCAGTGCAGGGTGGAGTTGTCTTTGTCAGGGTGGAGCTTGTCTTTGGACCAGGATGAAGCATGCTTGTGAAGGGTGGAGCTGTCTTTGACAGCGTGGAGCTTGTTCTGGACAGGGTGTAGGTTGTCTGATGACACCAAGGTGGAGCTTGTCTGTGACCAGGGAGCAGCTGTTGTGACCATGGTGGAGCTTGTCTGTGAAAATTAGCAACTTGTTTTGACCAATGAGAACGTGCTGTGACCAGGGGTGGAGATTGTCTGTGAGGTGGGTGGAGCTTGTCAGTGAAAGAGGGGCAGTATATCTTTGACCAGGAGCAGCTTGTCTGTGCCAGTAGGAGTTGTCCGTGACCAGGGGAGAGTTGTCTTTGCAAGGGTTTAGTTTGGTCTGTTTCCAGGGTGGAGCTTTGTCTGTGAGCAGGGTGGAGCTTTTCTGTGACCAGGGAGCAGTTTGTCTGGGATCAGGGAGGAGCTAGTCTGTGACCAAGGAGCAGCTTGTCTGTGACTGGGTGGAGCTAGTCTGTGACCAGGGTGGAGCTCAGAGCTTGTTGAACAGGGTGGAGCTTGTTCTTTGACCAGGGAGCAGTTGCTGTGAACAGGGGGTGCGTGTTCTGAGACTACGAGTGGACTTTGTCGGTGGCCAGGGTGGAGCTTGTCCGTGGCCAGGGTGGAGTAAATGGAGTTGTCTTTGACCGACGTGGAGCTTGTCAGTGACCAGAGAGCAGTTTGTCTGTGACCAGGAGCAGCGTGTCTGTGACTAGGGTGGAATTTGTCTGTGACATTGGTGGTGGAGCTTGTCTGTGATAAAGTGCTAGCTTGTATGTGACAGGGAGCAGTTGTCTGTGACAGTGAGGAGTTGTCTCTGGACCAGGGACGCTGTTGTCTTTGATCATGGCGGAGTTTTGTCTAGTGGGACCAGGGTGTAGCTTGTCTGTGACCCGAGAGCAGCTTGATCTGTGACCATGGAGGATCTTGTCTGTGACCAGGGTAGCAGTTTTGTCTAGGGATCAGGGAGGAGATTCCTTGTGACAGGTGAGCAGCTGTCTTGACAGGGTTTGGAGCTTGTATGTGACAATTAAACAGCTTGTCTGTGACCAGGGTGATGCTGCCTGTGACAGGGTGGAGCTTTGTGTGTGACAAGGTGGAGTTGTTGTGCTCGGGAGAGTTTGTTCTGGTGTCCAGAGGGGCGCTTCTCTGTGAACAGTAAGAGCTTGTCTGTGACAGGGGTCGGCTTGCTGTTCCAGGTGGATGGAGCTTGTCTGTGACCCAAAGAGCTCCTTCTCTGTGACAGGGTGGACTTGTCTGTGACCTGGTGGGGTTGTCTGTGAACAGGGAGGAACTTGTCTGTGACCAGGGAGCACGCTTGTGATGACCAGGGAGGAGCTTGTCTTGACCAGAGAGGAACTTGTTAGTTGACCAAGGTGGAGTTTGTCTCGTGACCAAGGTGGAGATTGTCTCTGACCAGGGAGCAGCATTGTCTGTGATCGGGTGGAGACTTGTCTGTGACAAAGGAGCAGGTTGTCTGTGACAGGGAGCAGCTTGTCTTGACCAGTCAGGAGCTTTTGTCTGTGACCAGAGAGCAGCTTGTCTTTGGAACAGTGGTGGAGTTTGCCTGTGACAAGGTGAGGTGAGCTTGTCGTGACCAGAGAGGCAGCATTGTCTGTGGACAGGGAGGAGCTTGTCTTTGGACCAGGGAGGAGTTGTTCTGGGATCAGAGAGGAGTTTGTCCGTGACGGGAGCAGATCTCTGGTGACAGGGTGGTGTTGTCTTCAACGTGACTGGGTGGGAGTTTGTCTGTGACCAGGGTGGAGTTGTCTTTGAAGGGAGAGCTTGCTGTGGACCAAGGTGGAGCTGTCTGTGACAAGGAGTAGATTGTCTGGACTAGGTGGAATTTTGTCAGTGGCCAGGGTGGTGCTTCTCTGTGACAGGTTGGAGTTGTTCTGGTGACCAGGGAGGCAGCTTGTCTGTGACAGGGGGAGCTTTGCCTGTGACAGGGAGTAGCTTCCTCTGAGGACACATGGTGCAGCTTGTCTGTGACAAATTAGCAGCTAGTCTGTGACCAATGGCTGTTTGACTGTGACAGGGTGGAGTTGTCTCTGACCAGGGTGGTGCTTGTCTGTGACAGGGAGCAGTTTGTCTGTGACAGGGAGCATATTGTCTGTGACGAGTCAGGAGTTGTTCTGTGACCAGGGAATTAAAGCAGCTTGTCCTTTGACCAGGGGTGGAGTTTGTTCTGTGACCAGGGTTGGTGCTTGTCTGTGACAGAGTAGAGTTGTCTGGGATCCTGGGAGGTGTTGTCTGTGACCAGGGAGAGTTTGTCTGGGATCATGGAGGAGCTTGTCTGTGACCCAGGGAGAGTTTCTGGAGGGTGGAGTTGTCTGTGACCAGGGTGGAGCTTGTCTGAGACCAGGGTGGAGATTGTCTGGCACCAGGGTAGAGAGTTGTCTGTGACCAGGGTTGTGGTTTGTCTTTGACCAGAGGAACTGCTTGCCTGTGACAGGTGGAGGCTTGTCTGAGACTAGGGTGGAATTTTTGTTGTGAGCAAGGGTGGAGCTTGTCTGTGGCCAGGTGGAGCTTGTCTTTAGGCCAGAGAGGCGCTTGTCTTGACCTGAGTGGAGTTTGTCTGTGACCAGGGAGGAGTTGTCTGTGACGCAGGGTGCAGCTTGTCCGTGGACCAGGGTGGAGCATGTTTGTGACCATGGAGCAGCTTGTCTGTGACAAAGTGCAGTTGTCTTTGAAGGGAGCGCTTGTCTGTGACAAGTAAGCTTGTTGGTGACATGGGTGACAGTGTTCTATGTGGCCAGTTGTGGAGTTGTCTGGTGACCAGGGAGCAGTTGTCTGTGACCAAGTGATGCTTGTCGTGTGACCAGGGAGCAGCTTGTATGTGGAAGGGGGAGCTTGTCTGTGACAGGGGCCGCTTGTCTGTGACCAGCGGTGGAGATTGTCTGTGACAGGAGCAGCTAGTCTGTGACAGGAGGGCTTGTCTTTGACCAATGAGCAGTTTGTCTGGGATCAGGGAGGAGTTGTCTGTGACAGGAGCAGTATTGTCTGTGACCAGGGTTAGTGTAGCTTGTCTGTGACCAAGAGGACGCTTGTCGTGTCCAGGGAGGTGTTTTTTACTTGTCTGTGACCAGGGAGAGTTTGTCTGGGATCAGAGTCAGCTTGTCTGTGACAGGGAGCAGCTGTTGTGACCAGGGAGGAGCTTGTCTGTGTCCGGGAGCGCTTGTCCGTGACAGGTGTGGGCTTGTTTGTGACCATGGAGCAGTTGTCTGTGACGAAGTGCTGCTTGTCTTGGACCAGGGAGGCTTGTCTGTGACAAGTGAAGCTTGTTGGTGAGGTGGCGCTTCGTATGTGGCCAGTTGTGGCGCGGCTTCTGTGACCAGGGAGCGCTTGTCTGTGACCATGTGAAGCTTGTCTGTGACAGGGGCAGTTGTATGTGGCCAGGGTGGAGCTTGGTCTGTGGACCAGGGAGCAGCTTGTCTGTGTCCAGGGTGGAGATTGTCTGTGACAGGGGACGCTTGGTTGTGACAGAGAGAGTTGTCATGTGGACCATGGGAGGAGCTTGTCTGTGCGAGGAGTGCAGTTGGTCTTGACCAGCGGCACAGCTTGTCCTTGTCAAGGGAGCAGCTGTCTGTGACCAGGGGACTTATCTGTGACCACGCGGTGGAGCTTGTCTGTAAACAGAGAGGAGTTGTTGTGCCTGGGTTGGTTGTCTGTTACAGGGAGGAAGGTTGTCTGTGACCTCGGTGTTAGCTTGTCTTTGACCAGGCTGCAGTTGTCTTTGACCAGGGTGTAGCATGTCTTTGACAGGGTGGAGCTTGTCTTTGACTAGGGTGGAGCTTGTCTTTTGACAGGGGTGAGCAGCTTGTCTTTGACAGGGCGGGTTGTTTTGACAGGGTGTAGCTGTTTTGCCAGGGTGGACTTGTCTTTACCAGGTTTAGCTTATCTTTTACCAGGGTTTAGCTTGTCTTTGAGAAGGGTGGAGCTTGTCTTTGGACCAAGGTGCGGGTTGTCTTTGACAGGGTGTAGCTTTTCTTTGACAGGGTTGGAGTTGTCTTTGACAGGATTGAGCTTGGTCTTAGACCAGGGGTTGCACTTGTCTATGACCTGGGGTTTGAGCTTGTACTTTGACCGGGTGTGCTTTTAATAGACCAGGGTTTGAGGTTGTCTTGACAGGGTGGAGCTTGTCTTTGACAGGGTGGAGCTTGTCTTTGTTCTGGGTTGAGCTTATCTTTGACAGGGTGGAGTTGTTTGGACATGGTTTGAATTGTCTTTGACAGGGTTCTGAGCTTGTCTTTGGACCAGGGTGGAGCTTGTCTTTGACCAGGTGGAGCTTGTCTTTGAGGGTTGTGCATATGTCTGTGTTCCAGGGAGTGGAGCGTGTCTTATGTCCAGGGTGGAGCTTGTCTTTGGACAAGGATGGAGATGTCTGTGGACCAAGGGTGGAGCTTGTCTTTGACCAGCGTGGAGCTTGTCTGTGAAGGGTGTAGCTTGTCAGTGACCAAGGTGGAGCTTGTCTGTGACCGGGAGCAGCTTGTCTGTGACCATGTGTGGAGCTTGTCTGTGACAACAAATTAGCAATTGTCTGTGACCAAATGAGCAACTTGCCTGTGCCAGGGTGGAGCTTGTTGATATGAGGAGGGTGGGGAGTATGTCGTGAAGAGGGAGCAGTTTCTTTTGACAGCGGAGCAGCTTGTCTGTGACCAGTAGGGGAGCTTGTCCGTGACGGGAGCAGCTTGTCTTGACAAAGGTTTAGTTTTGTCTGTGGACCCGGGTGGAGTTCGTCTAGTGAGCAGGGGTGGAGCTTTTCTGTGGACAGGGAGCATTTTGTCTGGGATTCAGGGAGGAGCTAGTCTGTGACCTGGGAAGCAGGCATTGTCTGTGACAGGGTGGAGTTGTCTTGTGACCAGGGTGAGCTTGTGTGACACAGGGTGGAGTAGTCTTTGAAAAGGGAGAGCTAGCTGTGACCTGGGTGGAGCTTGTCTGCGACTAGGGTGGAATTTTGTCGGTGGGCTGGGTGGAGTTGTCCGTGACGGGGTTGGAGTTGTCTTTGACGACGTGGAGCTTGTCAGTGCCATGAGAGCAGTTTGTCTGTGACCAGGAGCAGGTGTCTGTGGACTAAGGGAGGAATTTGTCTGTGACAATGGTGGAGTTGTCTGTGATAAAGGTGCCAGCTTGTTGTGACCATGGGGGAGCAGCTTGTCTGTGACAAGTGAGGAGCTTGTCTCTGACAGGGAGCAGCTTGTCTTTGATGCATGGCGGAGTTTGTTGTGACAGGGTGTAGTTGTTCTGAGACAGTGAGCAGTTGTCTGTGACCATGGAGGATCTTGACTGTGACCAGGGTAGCACAGTTTGTCTGGGATCAGGGTGGAGCTCCTCTGTGACCAGGGAGCAGCTTGTCTGTGAACGGGTGGGAATGTATGTGACATTCGTAAACAGCTTGTCTGTGACCAGGGAGCTGCTTGCCTGTGGACGGGTGGAAGTTGTGTGTGAACAAGGGTGAGAGCTTGTCTGTGTCAAGGGAGAGTTTGTTGGGCCAGGGGGAGTTTCTTCGTTGAAACAGGTAGTGCTTGTCCCGTGGACAGGTGGCGGCGTTGCCTGTTACCAGGGTGGAGCTGGTTGTGACAAGAGCAGATTCTCTGTGACAGGGTGGAACTTTGTCTGTGACAGTTCAGGAGTTGTCGAGACAGGGAGCAGGCTTGTCTTTGACAGGGAGCGCTGTCTGTGACAGTCCAGGAGTTGTCCGTGACCAGGGAGCAGCTTGTCTTTGACAAGGGTTTGTTTGTCTGTGAACAGGGTGGAAGCTTGTCTGTGACAGGGAGCAGTTTGTCTGGATCAGAGGAGGAGCTAGTGTGTGACCAGGGAGAGCTTGTTCTGGTGACAGGTGGAGCTTGTCTGTGACCAGGGTGGAGATGGACGCTTGTCTGAGAGGCAGGGTGGAGCTTGTCTTTTACCAGGGAGAGCTGGCCTGTGACAGGGTGGGTTTGTGTTGTGACCAGAGCGAGTTTGTCTGTGACCAGGATTGAGCTTGTCGAGACAAAGGAGCAGTGTCTTGACCAGGAGCAGCTTTTTGTGACAGGGTGGAAATTGTCTGTGACCAGGGTGGGAGCTTGTCTGTGCATTAAGGTTCATCTTGTCTGTGACAGGAGCAGCATGTTTGTGACAGTGAGGAGTTGTCCTTGACAGGGAGCTGTCTTTGATATGGTGGAGTTTGTATGTGACTAGGGTGGAAGCTTGTCTGTGACCAGAGAGCAGCTTGTCTTTGACCATGGAGGATTTGTTGTGACCCAGGGAGCAGTTTGTCTGGATCAGGGAGGAGCTCTCTGTGGACAGGGAGCAGCTTGTCTGTGACCAGTGTGGAGCTAGTATGTGACATGGAGCAGCTTGTCTGTGACCAGGGTGGAGCTTGTCTGTGACATGGAGCAGCTTGTTTGTGAAGGGTGGAGCTTGACCTGTGACCAGGGAGCGCTTGTCTAGTGACCAAGTGGAGCTTGTCTGTGACCAGGGAAGAAGTTTGTATGTGACCAGGGTGGAGATTGTGCTGTGACAAGGGAAGCAGCTTGTCTGTGACCAGGGAGCAGCTTCGTCTGTGAATATGGAGAGTTGGCTGTGTCGAGGGAGGAGCTTGTCTCTTGACAGGGAGCAGCTAGTCTGTGGACAGGGGCAGTTGTCTGTGAAAGGAGGAAGCTTATCTAGGGAACAGGGTGAAGCTTTGTCTGTAAACAAGGAGAGGAGCTTGTCTGTGACTGGGTTGAGCTTTGTTTGTGAACAGGGAGGTGTTGTCTGTGACTAGGGTGTAGCTTGTCATTTTGAAGGCTGGAGCTTGTCTTTGACCAGGGTGTAGCTTGTACTTTGACCCGGGTGGAGTTGTTTTGGATCATGGTTGGAGCTTGTCTTTGGACCAGGAGTGAGCTTGTCTGGGAGCAGTGTGAGCTTGTTCTTTGACAGGGTGTAGTTGTCTTTGAAAAGGGTGGACGCTTGTCTTTGACCAGGGTGGAGTTGTCTTTGACCAGGTGAGCTTTGTCTTTGTCAGGGATGAGCTTGTCTTTGATGCAGGGTGGATCTTGTCTTTGCCAAAGTTGGGCTTGTCTTTGACCAGGGTTGTAGTTGTCTTTGACCAGGGTGGAGTTAGTCTTTGACCAGCGTGGAGACTTGTCTTTGACAGTGTGGAGTTGTCTTTGACCATGGTTGTGCTTGTCTTTGACCAGGGTTGACGCTTGTCTTTGACAGGGTGGAGCTTGTCTTTGACCAGGGTCTAGCATTTGTCTTTGACAGGGATCAGCTTGTCTTTGAGCAGGGTTGGAGCTTGTCCTTTGACCAGGTTGGGCTTGTCTGGACACTGTGTAGTTGTCTTTTACAGGGTGGAGTTGTCTTTGACAGGGTTGAGCTTGGTCTTTGACCAGGGTTGACTTGTCTTTGACCTGGGAGCAGTTGTCTTAGACAGCAGTGTAGCTTGTCTTTTACAGGTGGGGTTGTCTTTGACCAGGGTTGAGTTGTCTTTTGTCCAGGGTGAAGATTGTCTTTAACAGGGTTGAACTTGTTCTTTTGACAGGGTTGAGTTGTCTTTGACAGGGTGGAGGCTTTTCTTGACCAGGGTGGGCTTGTCTTTGACAGGGAGCGTTTGTCTGTGACCAGGGTGCAGGCTTGCCTGTGACAGTAGGGCTTGTCTTCGTGACAGTGCGCAGCTTGTCTTTTTATCTGGTGGAGTTTGTTGTGATCAGGGTGGAAGTTGTCCTGTGACCGAGAGCAGTTGTCTGTGAAGGGAGGAGCTTGTCTTGACAGGGAGCAGATTGTCTGGGATCAGGGAGGAGCTTGTCTGTGACATGGAGCAGCTTGTCTTTGACTGGGTGGAGCTTGTCTGTTGACCAGGGTGGAGGTGTCTTGAGCCTGGGTGGAGGCTTGTCTTTGACAGGAAAGCAGCATTGCTGTGACCAAGGTGGAGCTTGTCTGTGACCAAGGAGCAGCTTGTCTGTGACCAGGGAGAGCTTGGTCTGTGACCATGGTGGAGCTTTGTTGGGACAAATTAGCCGCTTGTCTGTGGACCTAATGAGCAGCTTGCATGAGACAGGGTGGGAGCTTGTCTCTGATCAGGGTGGTGGAGCTTGTCTGTGAGGGAGAGCAGCATGTCTGTGACCGTCAGGAGCTTTTGTTGTGACCAGGGAGAGCTTGTCTTTGACCAGGGTGGAGTTTGTCTGTGACGGGTGGAGCATGTCAGAGTCAGAGGCAGTTGTCTGTGACCGGAGGAGCTTGTCTGTGACAGGGAGAGTTTGTCTTCGGGATCAGGGAGGAGCTTGTCTTTGACAGGGAAAGTTTGGTCTGTGACCAGGGTTGTAGCTTGTCTGTGCCAGAGACTGATTGTCTGTGACCAGGGAGGAGCTTGTCTGTGGTGCCTCTGTCTCCATGAATGCTTGATTGCAGCGTCCAGTAGGAAGTTGTAAAGTGGGCTGTGACATCGAAGGAAAGCCATGACTTTTTCGTTTTTGATTCAGGTTGGAAAATTCGGGAGAGAAGGTCAACTGGTGTTTGAGGTGGGCTCTTGGACTGATAGTGCCGAGCGCTGATAGGTATCTTTGGCAAGGTGGCGGCTAGTCACTGTTGTGGTGACACTCCCTATGCCCCGAAGTGAAAGGCCGTAGTGGGATGCCCGGTTTGTGTGTCTTAGGAAGACTCATAAGGGTGCTGGTTTCGGTAGACCTAGGTAAAAGTTTAAAAGTAGTTTTTGGCCTTGTTGATTTTCGTAAGATGCTACGAGCTCTTTTGAAGGAAAGTAGGGGACTTTGAAGGACCGAACGTTTTTCTAATTAAATATGTTATAGTGTTTGCTTACGGTCTTTCTAAACCAACTTGTCGGTATTTATTACCAAGGTTTTACCAGGGTGTAAGCTTGTCTGTGACCAGTGAGCAGCTTGACTTGTGGACCATGGAGGATCTTGTCGGTGGACCAGGTAGCAGTTTGTTGGGATGGGAGGAGCTCCTCTGTGACCAGGGAGCGCTGTTGTGACCAGGGTGGAGCTTGTATGTGACATTAAAACAGCTTGTCTGTGACCAGGTTGCAGCTTGCTGTATGACAGGGTGGAGTTGTGTTGTGACAAGGGTGGAGCTTGTATCTGTGATCAGGGAGAGCAGTTTGTCTGGGACAAGGGGGATGGTTCTCTAGTGAACAGGTTTAGAGCTTGTTGTGACAGGGGCGGCCTTGCTGTTACAGGTGGAGTTGTCTGTGACCAAAGAGCAGCTTCTTCTGTGACCAGGGTGGAACTTGTCTGTGACTGGGTGGGGCTGTCTGTGAACAGGGAGGAAACTTGTCTGTGACCAGGGAGCAGCTTGTGTGACAGGGAAGGAGCTTGTCTTGGCCAGAGAGGAACTTGTCTGGTGCCAAGGTGGAGTTTGTCTGTGACCAAGGTCGGAGATTGTCTAGTGACAGGGAGCAGTTGACTGTGATCTAGGGTGGAGCTTGTCTGTGACGAAGGAGCAGGTTGTCTGTGACCAGGGAGCAGCTTGTCTGTGACCAGTCAGGAGCTTGTCTGTGAACAGGAGCAGCTTGTCTTTGCCCAGGGTGGAGTTGCCTGTGACAAGGGCGGAGCTTGTCTGTGACGAGAGCAGCGTGTCTGTGACAGGGAGGAAGCTTGTCTTTGACCAGGGAGCAGGTTGTCTGGATCGAGAGGGAGCTTGTCCGTGGACAGGGAAGCCAGCTTCTCTGTGACCAGGGTGTGGTGCTTGTCCTGTGACCGGGGTGGAGTGGTCCTGTGACCCGGGTGGAGCTGTCTTTGGACCAGGGAGCAGCCTTGGCTGTGACCAAGTTGGAGCTTTGTCTGTGAAAGGATCAGTTGTCTGTGTAGGGTGGAATTTTGTCACTCGGCCAGGTGGAGCTTTCTTGTGACCAAGGTGGAGTTGTCTGTGACCAGGGAGCAGCACTGTTATGTGACCAGGGAGGAGTTGCCTGTGACAAGGGAGGAGTTCGTCTGTGACCACTGGTGCAGCTTGTCTGTGACAAATAATTAGCGTTGTCTGTGAAAAATGAGCAGTTTGCCTGTGACCAGGTGGAGCTTGTCTTGACCAGGGTGGTAGCTTGTCTGTGGACCAGGGGCAGTTTGTCTGTGGACAGGGAGCAGATTGTCTGTGAAGAGTGGAGTTGGTGTGGACAGGGAGCAGCTTGTCTTTGACAGGGTGGAGTTTGTCTGTGTCCAGGGTGGAGCTCGTCTGTGACAGGAGAGCAGCTTGTCTGTGACTGGGAGGAGATTGTCTGTGACAGGGAGCAGTTTGTGGAATCTGGGAGGAGCTTTACTGTGACCGGGAGCAGCTCTCTGTGACCAGGTGGAGATGTCTGTGACCAGGGTGGAGCTTGTCTGAGACAGGGGGAGCTTGTCTGTGACCAGGGTAGAGCTTGTCTGTACCAGGGTGTGGCTTGTCTTGGACAGGGAAAGCTTGCCTTTGACAGGGTGGCTCGTCTGAGATAGAGGGGAATTTTGTCTGTGGGGGTCAAGGGTGGAGCTTGTCTGTGCCAGGGTGGAGTTGTCTTTGGCAGAGTGGAGTTGGTCTTTGACCTGGAGTGGAGCTTGTCTGTGGGACCCGGGAGGAGCCATGTCCTGTGACTCAGGGAGCAGTTTGCCTGGGATCAGGGATCAAGCTTGGTCTGTGCTAGGGAGCAGCTTGTCTTTGACAGGGAGGAGCTTGTCTGTGACAGGGAGGCAGTGTCCGTGGACAAGGGGGAGCTTGTTTGTGAAATGGAGCAGCTTGTCTGTGACAAGTGCAAGCTTGTCTGTGACCAGGGAGCAGTTGTCTTTGCCCAAGTGAAGTGAACGCTTGTTGGTGACCAGGGAGCAGCTTCTATGTGGGCCAGTAACGTGTGGGAGTTGTCTGTGACCGGGGGAGCAGTTGTCTGTGATCCGAAGTGAAGGCTTGTCTGTGACCAGGGGAGCAGCTTGTATGTGGAGGGTGGATCTTGTTCTGTGACCAAGGAGCAGATTGTCTGTGACCAGGGTGGAGATTGTCTGTGCCCAGGGAACAGCTTAGCTTCTGTGACAGAGAGCAGCTTGTCTGTGACCATGGGCGGTGCTTGTCTGTGACGAGGGTGCAGCTTGTCTTCTGAAGGGGAGCAGCTTGTCTGTCACCAGGGCTAGCCTGTCTGTGACCAGGGAGCGCTTATCTTGTGACCAGGGCGTGGAGCTTGTCTGTAAAACGAGGGAGCGTTGTTGTGCCCAGGGTTGAGTTGTCTGTTACAGGGAGGAGCTTTTCTGTGACCACGGTTGTAGCTTGTCTTTGACCAGGTGTGCAGCTGTCTTTGAGGGTGTAGCATGTCTTTGACCAGGGTGGGGTTGTCTTTGACTAGGGTGAGCTTGTCTTTGAAAGGGTGGAGCTTGTTTTGACCCGGGGGAGCTTGTCTTTGACCGGGTGTAGCTTGTCTTTGGACCAGGGTGGAGTTGTCTTTGACAGGTGTAGCTTGTCTTTGCCCAGGGGTAGTATGAGCTTGTCTATGAGCAGTGTGGAGCTTGTCTTTTGTACCCAAGGTGGGGCTTATTGTCTTTGACCAGGTGTAGCTTGTCTTTGACAGGGTGGGAAGGTTGTCTTTGTACCATGGTGTTGAGCCGTGTCTTTGACCTGGGTTGCATGTCTTTGACCAGGGTTGCGCTTGGGCGTGGACCAGAGGAGGTTTGTGAGGGTCTTGTGTTCCAGGGAGTTTGTATCCAGGGTTTTGAGGTTGTTTGACCAGGGTGGAGCTTTTGTCTTTGATCCAGGGTGGAGCTTGTCTTTGATCAGGGTTGGCTTATCTTTGACAGGGTGGAGCTTGTCTCTGACCATGGTTGAACGTGTCTTTGACCAGGGTCTGAGCTTGTTTTGACCAGGGTGGAGTTGTCTTTTGAACATGGTGGAGCTTGTCTTTTGACAGGGTTGTTGGTTGTCTGTGACAGGGTGGAGCTTGTCTTTGTCCAGGGGTTGGAGCTTGTTTTGACCAGGTATGGAGCATGTCTTGTGACCAGGGTGGAGCATGTCTTGACCGGTGGAGCTTGTCTGTGACCAGGTGTAGTTGTCTATGTGAACTCAAGGTGGAGTATGTCTGTGACCAGGGAGCAGACTTGTCTGTTGACAGGGTGGAGTTGTCTGTGACAAATTAGAGCTTGTCTGTGACCAAGGGAGCAACTGTGCTGTGACCAAGGTTGGGCTTGTCAGTGAGGCGGGTGGAGCTTGTCTTTATCCAGGGAGCTCAGTTTGATCTTTGACAGGGAGCAGCTTGTCTGTGACCAGTCAGGAGTTGTCCGTGACCAGGGAGCAGCTTGTCTTTGACAAGGGTTTAGTTTGTCTGTGACCAGGGGTGGAGGCTTGTTCGGTGAGCGGGGTGGAGCTTGTCTGTGACATGGGAGCAGTTTGTCTGGGATCAGGGGAGGAGTAGTCTGTTGACCAGGGAGGCTTGACTGTGACAGGGTGGAGCTTGTCTGTGACCCAGGGTGGAGCTTGTCTGGTAGCGCAGGTGGAGACTTGTCTTTGACATGGGAGCCAGCTTGCCTGCTGACCAGGGTGAGTTGTCTGAGACTAGGGTGGAATTTTGTCGGTGGGCCAGGGGAGCTTGTCCGTGGCAGTGTGAGTTGTTTTGACCAAGTGGAGCTTGTCAGTGGACAGAGAGCAGTTTGTCTGTGACCAGGATTGATCTTGTCGAGACCAAGGAGAGATTCGTCTGTGTTTTGGTACCAGGAGCAGCTTGTCTGTGCTAGGGTGGAATTTGTCTGTGGACCATGGTGGAGCTTGTCTGTGATAAAGGTGCAGCTAGTCTGTGACCAGGGAGGAGCTTGTCTTTGACCAGGGTGGAGTTTGTCTGGTGATCAGGGTGAGCTTGTCTGTGACCATGGAGCAGCTTGTCTGTGACCAGGGTGAGCTTGTCTGTGACCAGGGTGGAGCTTGTCTGTGACCAGGGTGGAGCTTGTCTTTGACCAGGGAGTTTGTCTTTGACCAGGGTGGAGCTTGTCTTTGACCAGGGAGGAGCTTGTCTTTGACCAGGGTGGAGCTTGTCTTTGACCAGGGTAGAGCTTGTCTTTGACCAGGGTGGAGCTTGTCTTTGACAGGGAGGGCTTGTCTGTGACCAGGGTGGAGCTTGTCTTTGACCAGGTGGAGGAGCTTTGTCTGATGACCAGGGTGGTTGCTTGTCTTTGACAGGGTGGAGCTTGTCTTTGGACAAGGGTGTAGCTTGTCTTTGACAGGTGGAGCTTGTTTTGTCCATGGTGGAGTTGTCTTGAACAGGTATAGATTGTCTTTAACCAGGGTGAGGCTTTCTATTGACCAGGGTGATGCTTGTTTTTTGACCCAGGCTGGAGCTTGTCTTTGACAGGGCATAGCTCTGTCTTTTTGACCAGGGTATAGCTTGTCTTTGACCGGGTGGGGCTTGTTTTGACCAGGGTTTGAACTTGTCTTTGACAAGGGTTGATGCTTGTCTTGACCAGGGTTGAGCTTTGTCTTTGACCAGGGAAGCAGAATTGTCTTAGACAGGGTATGTACTTGTCTTTGACAGGGTTGGACTTGTCTTTGTCCAGAGGGTGGGGCTGTCTAATTGACCAGAGTGGAGCTAGTCTTTGACCTGGGATTAGCTTGTCTTTGACCAGGTGTTGGACCTTGTCTTAGTACAGGTCGAGTTGTCTTTGACCAGGGAGGAGCTTGTGTGTGAGTAGGGTGGAGCTTGTCTTTGACCAGGGTGGAGCTTGTCTTTGATCCAGGGTGGAGCTTGTCTTTGGACTTGGGTGGAGCTGTCTCTTGGACCAGGGAGGACGCTTGTCTTTGACAGGTATGGAGCTTGTCTTTGACAGGGTGTAGCTGGTCTTTGACCATGGGAGGAGCTTGTACACTCAATTGACCAGGGTGGAACTTGTTCTTGACCAGGGTGGAGGCTTGTCTCCGACCAGGGTTGTAGTTGTCTTTTGACCACGGGAGGAGCTTGTCTTTGTCCACGGGTGGCAGCTTGTCTTTTGACCAGGGAGCAGCTGTGTCTTTGACCAGGTGGACCTTGTCTTTGACAGGAGTGGAGTGGTCTTTGACCAGGGAGGAGCTTTGTCTTAGACCGGGTGGAGGCTTGTCTTTGACCTGGGTAGGAGCTGGTCTTTGACCAGGGTGCGAGTGGGATTGTCTTTGAACCAGGGAGGAGCTTGTCTTAAGACAGGGTGGAGTTGTATTTGACCAGGGTGGAGCTTGTCTTTGACCAGGGAGCAGTTGTCTGTGACCAGGGTGGGCTTGTCTGTTGACCGGGAGCCAGGCTTGTCTGTGACACAGGTGGAGATTGTCTGTGACCAGGGAGCAGCTTGTATGTGATACCACGGTGGTGCTTGTCTGTGACCAGGGAGCAGATGGTCTGTGACAGGGTTGGTGCTTGTCTTTGACAAGGGCAGTGCTTGTCTGTGACAGGTAAGCAGCTTGTATGTGATCATGGAGGAGCTTGTCTGTGACCAGGGAGGAGCTTGTCTCTGACCTAGGCGGGGTGCACGCTTGTCTGTTCCTGGGTGGAGCTTGTCAGTATACCTGGGTGTGAGCTTGTCTTGTGACCAGGGAGGAGAGCCTTGTCTGTGACCAAGGTGTAGCTTGTTTCTTTGGACCAAGTGTGGAGCTTGTCTTTGACAGGGTGAGTTGTCTTTGACAGGGTGGAGCTTGTCTTTGACCAGGGTGGAGCTTGTTCTTTGACCATGTGGAGCTTTGTGTTTGTCCAGGGTGTTGCTTGTCTTTGACCAGGGGTGTACCTTGTCTTTGACCAGAGTGGAGCTTGTCTTTGGCCAGGGGGAGTTGTCTTTGACCAGTGTGGAGCTAGTCTTTGACCAGTGTGGAGCTTTTGTCTTTGTCCAGGGTGTAGGTTGTCTTTGACCAGAGTGGAGATTGTCTTTGGCCAGGGTGGAGTTTGTCTTGACCAGAGTGAAGCTAGTCTTTGAAGAGTGGAGCTTGTCAGTGACCAAGAGTTTGTAGCTTGTCTTTGACCAGAGTGTAGCTGGTCGTTGACCAGGTGTTAGCCTTGTCTGTGACCAGGGTGTCTGTTGTCTGTGACCAGAGTGTTGCTTTGTATTTGACCTGGGAGTAGCTTGGTCTTTGACCATGGGTGTAGCTTGTCGTTGACAGGGTTGGTGTTTGTTTTGACAGGGTGGAGCTTGTCTTTGACCAGGTGTTGCTTTGTCTTTGACCAGGGTGAGCTTGTCCTCTTGACCAGGTGTGTAGCTTGTCTTTGACCAGGGGGGAGCTTGTTCTGTGCAGGGTGTAGGTTGCTTTGACAGAGTGTAGCTTGTTTTGAACCTGGGTGGTGGAGCTTGTCTTGACCAGGGTGAGGTTGGCTTTGTCCAGAAGAGTTGTAGTTGTCTTTGACCTGGGTGGGGGAACTTGTCTTTGACCAGGGTGTAGGTTGTCTTTGACCAGAGTGTAGCTTGTCTTTGACCAGGGATTAGTTGTCTTTGTCCAGGTGGAAGCTTTGTCTTTGACCAGGGTTGTAGCTTGTCTGTGACAAGATTGGAGCTTGTCTTTGAACAGGGTGGAGCTTGTCTTTGACCAGGGTGGAGCTTGTCTTTGACCAGGGTGGAGCTTCTCTGTGACCAGGGTGTAGCTTGTCTTTGACCAGGGTGGAGCTTGTCTTTGACAGGGGAGCTTGTCTTTGACCAGGGTGGGGCTTGTCTTTGACCAAGGTGGAGTTTGTCTTTGACCAGTGTGGGGCTTGTCTTTGACCAGGGTGGAGCTTGTCTTTGACAGGGTGGAGTTGTCTTTGACCAGGGATGGTGCTTGTCTGTATCGTGCCCAGGGAGCAGCTTGTATGCTGGACCAGGGTGGAGCTTGTCCTGTGACCCAGGGAGCAGATGTCTGTGACCAGGGTGGAGTTGTCTTTGACCAGGAGCAGTTGTCTGTGACAGAAGCAGTTGTCTGTGTCATGGAGGAGCTTTCTGTGGAACAGGGAGGGAGCTTGTCTCTGGACCAGGGAGCAGCTTGTCTGTGACTGGGAGGAGCCTGTCTGTGACCGGGTGTTGTAGCTTGTCTTTTGACCAGTGTGGAGCTTGTCTTGACAGGGTGTAGCTTGTCTTTGACCAGGGTGGAGCTTGTCTTTGGACTGGGTGGAGCTTGTCTTTGTCCAAGTGGAGCTTGGGTTTGTCCACCAGGGTGTTGTTGTCTTTGGTCCAGGATGTACATTGTCATTGACCAGAGTGGAGCTTGTCCTTTGGCCAGGGTTGGAGCTTTGGTCTTTTCTGACCAGAGTGGAGCTAGTCTTGACCAGAAGTGGAGTTGTTCGTGACCAGGGTGGTACGGTTGTCTCTTTGACCAGAGTGGATGCATGTCTTTGGCAGGTGGAGCTTTGTCTTTGACCAGAGGTCGAGCTAGTCTTTGACCAGAGGGAGCTGTCTGTGACCTGAGTGTAGCTTGTCTTTGACCAGGAGTGTAGCTTGTCTTTGACCTGGGTGTAGCTTGTCTGTGACAGGGTGTAGGTTGTCTTGACCAGAGTGTAGTTGTCTTTGTCCTGGGTGTAGCTTTGTCTTTGACAGGGTGTAGCTTGTCTTTGACCAGTGTGGAGCTTGTCTTTGACAGGGTGGGCTTGTCTTTGACCCAGGGGTGTTAGCTTGTCTTTGACCAGGGTGGAGCTTGTCTTTGACCAGGTGTTAGCTTGCTTTGACCAGGGTGGAGCTGGTCTGTGACCATGGTTGTAGGTTGTCTTTGACAGAGTGCTAGCTTGCTCTTTGAACCAGGGTGTAGATTGTCTATGACCAGGTGAGTAGGTTGTCTTTGACCAGAGTTGTAGCTTGTCTTTTGACAGGGTTGGTGATTCGGTCTTTGACCAGGGTGAGGTTGTCTTTGACCAGAGTGTAGCTTGTCTTTGTCCTAGGGAGTAACTGGTCTTTAGACCAGGGTGGAGCTGTTCTTTGACCAGGGTGTTGTAGCTTGGCTGTGACCAGGATTGGAGCTGGTCTGTGAAACTGGGTGGAGGTGTCTTTGACAGGGTGTGAAGCATGTATTTGACCAGGGTGGCGCTTCTCTGTGACAGGTTTGTTGTAGTTTGTTTCTTTGACCAGGGTGGAGCTGGCTGTCTTTGACCAGGGTGGAGCTTGTCTTTGACAGGAGACCTGTTCTGTGACCAGGTTGTAGCCTGTCTTTGAACCAGGGTGCGAGGTGTCTGTGACAGGGTGGGAGCTTGTCTGTGACCAGGGAGCAGCTTGTCTGTGACCAGGGTTGAGCTTGTCTGTGACTATCAAGCAGCTTGTCTGTGACCAGGGAGCAGCTTGCCTGTGGCCAGGGTGGAGCTTGTGTGTGACCAGGGTGGAGCTTGTCTGTGACCAGGGAGGAGCTTGTGTGTGACCAGGGTGGGAGCTTGTCTGTGACCAGGGAGGAGCTTGTGTGTGACCAGGGTGGAGCTTGTCTGTGACCAGGGTGGAGCTTGTCTGTGACCAAGGTGGAGCTTGTCTGTGACCAGTGAGCAGCTTATCTGTGGCCAGGGTGGAGCTTGTCTGTGACAAAGGAGCAGCTTGTCTGTGACCAATGAGCAGCTTGCCTGTGACCAGGGTGGAGCTTGTCTGTGACCAGGGTGGAGCTTGTCTGTGACCAAGGAGCAGCTTTTCTGTGTCCAGGGAGCAGCTTGACCAGGGAGCAGCTTGTCTGTGACTAGGGTGGAATTTTGTCTGTGGCCATGGTGGAGCTTATCTGTGACCAAGGAGCAGCTTGTCAGTGACCAGGAGCAGCTTGTCTGTGCCTAGGGTGGAATTTGTCTGTGACCATGGTGGAGCTTGTCTGTGATCATGGTGCAGCTTGTCTGTGACCAGGGAGCAGCTTGTCTATGACCAGTGAGCAGCTTGTCTGTGACCAGGTAGCAGCTTGTCTTTGACCATGGTGGAGTTTGTCTGTGACCAGGGTGTAGCTTGTCTGTGACCATGAGAGCAGCTTGTCTTTGACCAGGGTGGGCTTGTTCTCGGGACCAGGGAGCAGCAGTTTGTTTGGGTTCAGGGAGGAGCTTGTCTGTGACCAGTTAGCAGCTTGTCTGTGACCATGGTGGTGCTTGTCTGTGACCAGGAGCGATTGTCTGTGACCAGGGGTGGAGCTTGTCTGTGGGGACCATGGAGCAGTTGTTCTGTGACCAGGCGTGGAGCTTGATCTGTGACAGGGAGCAGCTTGTCTGTGACCAAGTGGCAGCTTGTCTGTGGGGGGGGACCAAGGGCGAGCAGCTTGTATGTGGACCAGTTTGGTCTTGCATGTGACCATGGAGGACGCTTCTCTGGTGACCAGTGTGGAATGCTTGTCTTTAGACCAGGGAGCAGCTTGTCTGTGACCAGGGAGCAGCTTGTATTGTAGACCAGGGTGGAGATTGTCAGTACACCAGAGAGAGAGGAGCTTCTGTGACCAGGGTGGGTGCTTGTTCTTTGCCAGGGTGTTAGCTTGTCTTTGACCGGGTTGAGTTATCTTTGACCAGGGTGTAGCTTGTCATTTGACCAGGGTGGAGCTTGATCTTTGACCAGGCGGTGGAATGGAGCTTGTCTTTGGACCATGAGTTGAGCTTGTCTTTGACAGGGTGGAGCTTGTCTTTGACTAGGGTGTATCTTGGTTGACCAGGGTGGAGCTTGTCTTTGACCAGGGTGGAGCTTGTCTTTGACCAGGGTGTAGCTTGTCTTTGACCAGGGTGGAGCTTGTCTTTGACCAGGGTGGAGCTTGTCTTTGACCAGGGTGGAGCTTGTCTTTGACAAGGGTGTTGTAGTTGTCTTTGACCAGGGTGGATGCTTGGGTCTTTGACCAGGGTGGAGCTTGTCTTTGACCAGGGTGGAGCTTGCCTTTGACCAGGATGGAGCTTGTCTTTGACCAGGGTTGAGCTCGTCTTTGACCAGGGTTGAGCTTGTCTTTGACCAGGGTGGAGCTTGTCTTTGACCAGGGTTGAGCTTGTCTTTGACAGGGTGGACGCTTGCCTTTGACCAGGATGGGCTTGTCTTTTGACCAGGGTTTGAGCTCGTCTTTGACCAGGGTTGAGCTTGTCTTTGACCAGGGAGCAGCTTGTCTTTGACCAGGTTGAGCTTGTCTGTGACCAGGTTGGAGCTTGTCTTTGACCAGGGTGGAGCTTGTCTTTGACCAGGGTGGAGCTTGTCTTTGACCAGGGTGGAGCTTGTCTGTGAGCAGGGTGTTGCTTGTCTTTGACCAGGGTGGAGCTTGTCTTTGGACCAGGGTGGTGCTTTGTCTTTTTGAACCCGGGTTTAGCTTGTCTTTGACCAGGGTGGAGCTTGTCTTTGACCAGGGTTTAGCTTGTCTTTGACCAGGGTTTAGCTTGTCTTTGACCAGGGTGGAGCTTGTCTTTGACCAGGGTGGAGCTTGTCTGTGAGCAGGGTGTTGCTTGTCTTGGACCAGGGTGTCAGCTTGTCTTTGACCTAGGGTGGAGCTTGTCTTTGACCAGGTGGAGGCTTGTCTTGTCCAGGGTGGAGCTGGTCTTTGACCAGGGTGAAGCTTGTCTTTGAACCAGGGTGGAGTTGTCTTTGACCAGGGTTGAGCTTGTCTTTGACCAGGGAGCAGTTTGTCTTTGTCCAGGGTGTTTGAACTTGTCTATTGCCAGGGTGGAGCTTGTCTTTGACCAGGGTGGGGTTGTCTTTGACCAAAGGTGGACGTTGTCTTTGACCAGGGTGGTGGGGCTATAGTCTTTGACAGGGTGGGAGCTTGTCTTTGACCAGGGTGGAGCTTGTCTTTGACCAGGGGTCGGAGCTTGTCTTTGACCAGGGTTTGCTTGTCTTTGACCAGGGTGGAGCTGTATTTGACCATGGGTTGTAGCTGTCTTTGGAACGGGTTGAAGCTTGTCTTTGACCAGGGTCGGGGCTTGTCTTTGACCAGGGGTTGAGCTTGTCTTTGACCAGGGTTGAGCTTTCTTGACCAGTGTGAAGCTGTCTTTGACCAGGGTGGTGCTTGTCTTTACCATGGAGGTGTTGTCTTTACCAGGGAGAGCTGTCTTTGCAGGGAGCAGCATTTGTACTTTGAACCAGGGTGGAGTTGTCTTTGACAGGGTGGTTGTTTGGGTCTTGACCAGGAAAGGTGGTGAGCTTGTCTTTGACCCAGGGATTAGTTGTCTTTGACCAATGTGGTAGCTTGTCTTTGACCAGGTTTAGGTTGAGTTGTCTTTGACCATGGGGAGGTGCTTGTATGTGACCAGGGTGGAGCTTGTTCTTTGACTAGTGTGTAGCTTGTCTTTTTGACCACGGGTGGAGCTTGTGTTTGTGACCAGGGTGGAGCTTGTCTTTGACAGGGAGCAGCTTGTCTTCTTGCCGGGTGGAGTTGTCTTTGACCACGGGTGGAGCTTGTCTTTGACCAGGGTGGAACTTGTTCTTTGACCAGGGGATTAGTTGTCTCTTTGACCTGGGTGGAGCTTGTTCTTTGACCAAGGTTTGAGCTTGTCTTTGACCAGGGAGGGAGCTTTGTGTGTGACCAGGGTGGTGATGTCTTTGACTAGGGTGGTAGCTTGTCTTTGACCTAGGGGGTGGAGCTTGTCTTTAGACAGGTGGAGCTTGTCTTTGACCAGGTAGGAGCATGTTTTTGACCAGAGGTGGAGCTTGTCTTTGAACCAGGGTGTAGCTTGTCTTTGACCAGGGTGGAGCTTGCGTTTGACAAGGGTGGAGCTTGTCTTTGACCAGGGTGGAGCTTGTCTTTGACCAGGGTTGAGCTTGTCTTTGACCAGGGTGGATCTTGTCTTTGACCAAGGTTGAACTTGTCTTTGACCAGGGTGGAGCTTGTCTTTGACCAGGGGGTTTTGAGCTTGTCTTTGACTATGGTTGAGCTTGTCTTTGACCAGGGAAGAGCTTGTCTTTGACCAGGGTTGAGCTTGTCTTTGACCAGGGTGGAGCTTGTTTTTGACCAGGCTGGAGATTGTCTTTGACCAGGGAGGAGCTTGTCTTTGACCATGGTGGAGCTTGTCTGTGACCAGGGTGGAGCTTGTCTTTGACCAGGGTGGAGCTTGTGTGTGACCAGGGTGGAGCTTGTCTTTGAACAGGGAGCAGGCTTGTCTCAGACCAGTGTGGAGCAGCTTTTCTATGGTCGAGGGTGGAGCTTGTCTGTGACCAGGGAGCGGCTTGTCTGTGACCATGGTGGAGCTTGTCTGTGACCAGGGAGCAGCTTGTTTGTGACCAGGGTGGAGCTTGTCTTTGACCAGGGTGGAGCTTGTCTGTGACCAGGGTGGAGATTTTCTTTGACCAGGGAGCAGGTTGTCTGTGACCCGGGTGGATCTTGTCTGTGCCCAGGGTGGAGCTTGTCTGGTGACCAGGGTTGGAGCTTGTCTGTTGCCAGGGTGGAGCTTGTCTGTGGACCAGGGTTGTGTTTTTCTCGTGACCTGGGTGGGCTTGTCTATGAACTGGGTTTGAGCTTGTCTGTTGACCAGGGTTGAGTTTTCTGTGCCAGGTGGAGGCTTGTCTGTGAACAGGGTGGATCTTGTCTGTTGACCAGGGTTGAGCTTTTCTGTGACCAGGGTGGAGCTTGTCTGTGACCAGGGTGAAGCTTGTCTTTGACCAGGGTGGAGCTTGTCTGTGACCAGGGTTGAGCTTTTCTGTGACCAGGGTGGAGCTTGTCTGTGACCAGGGTGGATCTTGTCTGTGACCAGGTTGGAGCTTGTCGTTGACCAGGGTGGAGCTTGTCTGTGACCAGGGTGGAGCTTGTCTGTGACCAGGGTGGAGCTTGTCTGTGACCAGGGTTGAGCTTTTCTGTGACCAGGGTGGAGCTTGTCTGTGACCAGGGTGGATCTTGTCTGTGACCAGGTTGGAGCTTGTCTGTGACCAGGGTGGAGCTTGTCTGTGACCAGGGTGGAGCTTGTCTGTGACCAGGGTGGAGCTTGTCTGTGACCAGGGTGGAGCTTGTCTGTGACCAGGGTGGATATTGTCTGTGACAGGTTGGAAGCTTGTCTAGTGACAGGGTGGGCTTGTCTGTGACCAGGGTGGAGCTTGTCTGTGACCAGGGTGGAGCTTGTCTGTGACCAGGTTGGAGCTTGTCTGTGACCAGGGTGGAGCTTGTCTGTGACCAGGTTGGAGCTTGTCTGTGACCAGGGTGGAGCTTGTCTGTGACCAGGTTGGAGTTGTCTTGTGACGCGGTGGAGCTTGTCTGTGACCAGGGTGGAGCTTGTCTGTGACCAGGGATGGTGCTTGCTGTGGGACCGGGTGGATTTCCTAGTCTGTGAACAGGTTGGAGCTTGTCTCGTGACCAGGGTGGGAGCTTGTCTGTTGTGACCAGGTTGGAGCTTGTATGTGACCAGGGTGGTGCTTGTCTGTGACTGAGTTGGAGCTTGTCTGTGACCACGGGTGGAGATTGTTGTGACAGGGTGGAGCTTGTCTGTGACCGGGTGGAGCTTGTCTGTGACCAGGTGGAGTTGTCTGTTGAACCAGGGTGGAGGCTTGTCTGTGACAGGTTGCAGCTTTTATGTGACCAGGGTGGAGCTTGTCTGTGACCTGGTTGGAGCTTGTTCTGTGACCAGGGTGGGTTTGTCTTGTGAACCAGGTTGGAGACTGTCTGTGGACCTAGGGTGGAGGTTGTCTGTGACCAGGGTGGGAGCTTGTCTGTGACCAGGGTGGATCTTGTCTGTGACCAGGTTGGAGCTTGTCTGTGACCAGGGTGGAGCTTGTCTGTGACCAGGGTGGAGCTTGTCTGTGTCCAGGGTGGGCTTGTCTGGCCAGGTGGAGCTTGTCCGTGGACCCGTAGATAGAACTTGCAGTGGCAAGCACAGTAATGGTATTTAAATGTAATGCAGACATTATAGATAAAACTCCTCATATATTGTTAGTAGCACACACCAGAGCTGTCTGAGTCGTGCGAATGTATGTCCACTTGTCGTACTCTGCTCCACAACTAATGAAGAAAATCTACAAATATTACTGGTTGTAACTTCGGAAAATACTCCTTTCCTCAGTGTCTTCTCATAAATTGCGTTAATCCCTCTCAATCCAGTTCTTCGAGAAATTCATTTCAATTAATATTTAATAAACTAAGATTTCTTTTTTTAACAAATCGGCCGTCTCCCACCGAGGCAGGGTGACCCAAAAAAGAAAGAAAATCCCCAGATAGAAAATATACATCATCCGATTCAACATAACACTCGTGCTTAGACCTAGCTATTTCACCTCACTCACACATAATCACTGTTTTGCAAAGGTGCTCAGAACACAACAGTTTTGAAGCATATACGTATATAAATATACAGCATATCCCTCCAAACTGCCAATATCCCAAACCCCTCCTTTAGAGTGCAGGCATTGTACTTCCCATTTCCAGGACTCAAGTCGGGCTATATAAAAATATCCGGTTTTCCTTATCACTTCACTAAATATTACCCTGCTCACACTCCAACAGCTCGTCAGGTCCCAAATAACATTCGTCTCCATTCACTCCTATCGAACACGATCATGCACGCCTGCTGGAAGTCCAAGTCCCTCGCCCACAAAACCTCCCTTACCCCTTCCTTCCAACCTTTTCGGTTGTGGTGAAATCGAACGATAAACATATAAAAAGAGGGATACCAAAACCCTTAATAAGGGAATATTTTAGAGTGTATTGTACAGTGTCCTCGATGTTTCCTCTTCTGTTCGCGTGACAAAATTTATTAATACCGGTCATGAATTAACCGAATAAACCGGAGTTGTGATTGAGACGGCGTGAAAAAATTTGTCCATGGTGTTTTCCAGATTTCTTGTATCATAAATAAAATATAATAGGTCCCAAATTGGAGCCAAAAATAAATTTCCCTTTGTGGTTTCCAGAGGACCTTCCTGAAACCTCTTAATCATATGAAAATTACCTAACATTGTTTTACATACCTTAGCTATACGACAGAACAAAAGCATGACCGAATCATCATTTCACATGTTTAATACCACAAATAAACAGATTTAACCTGTTATTTTGTTGTTAAAAAACCAGAGTTAAAATGCTATATTTACTAGACAAGTTATAAGAAATTGTTTGCTAACACCAGGTATTTTTTTTTATAAAAACATTTCGTATGTGCTAGCAGTCTTCTTTAGTCGAAAAAAAAGTGATTTAAATGCAATCCTGGAGATAGCAGACGAAGCGAAAAGATGTTTTGAAGTGATCAGTCCTCATCAGTGTGAAAAAAAGAAATCCTGGAGATAGTAAAGGGAGTTGAGAGTATATGTGAGGGTGTTCAAGTCCTTTAATCTTGATGAAGGAATCTGGGCCAATAGCGATGCGTAGAGAGTAGTCTGTTCACTCATACTTGATGAAAGAATTCCGGAGAAGTAGACGAAGTGGATGGGCAGTCTGGGTAATTAGTTGACCACAATCTTGGTGGAAGATAATCTGTCTCTTGTTAAAGACTTCTTATTGAAAAAAGTAAAGTGCAGCAACTTGACGATGGAGGTTACAGTTGAGCTGAGCAGTGGAAGTAGGTCATGCTTAACAGTAGGTACCGTACTAGATCCATTATGATGTTTCTGTGAACAAACAAGTATATTACAAATGGTATATAATACGAACAAGAGTGATTACAGGTGCAGCATTAGGGATCGTTGGTGAATGAGAATTTGTGCAACACTTGGGGTAACTTTCATTATATAAAAGCTTTGCCTACCAGTGACTTTATCTGCCCAGTAGAGAGAACAATGGTAGAAAACAAGGAAGATTTTGAAGGCAATCCGTCCGTCTGCCGGAGAAGGATGTGTTCAGTCCCAAGACTTGGACAAAATGTCTTATTCATCAATTTGTCGTTTTTTTCTGCATCCCTTTATAAAATAATTTGATATTTTTTATTGAGATAGTGCTGACTTAGGGTGACTTCAGGAAAAGCTGAATCACGTTGATCTAGTGCGTCTTTAGAGTACAATGTAAATGTTCACACGGTATCAACACTTATCATGTAATAAAATATCTAAGTGTATAAATAGTCTCTATTTAGAAAAATCTGTTCTTTTTATACTTCTTTGATTATACCAGGAAGGCTTTCTGTTTCAAGCTCGAGATGGCTTTCCTCTAACAGGTACTGCATTTGTAACAGAGGCAGAAACATATCGCACTTACAGATGCACGGATATGTTTGTCAAGCTCAGAGTCATGGAAGAGACGCTGAGAGAGCTAGGTTATGACTGCAAGTTCTTCTGCTGGGACAAGACGATTGTAGGCATGTGAAATGCAGGGAAGAGAGAAGGGAGTTCATGACACTGCATTAAAATGGGGTTAACTTAATCAAATGAATAAATTAATTATCGGGACGCGATTTATAATGAATAACACACTCTCACCCATCAAGATACACTTAATGTGCACCACTTACATACCATCACAATACCATAAGACATCGTCTGAACGTAATCAATACAATATAATATACCGTCGTAGATACCAAGACAAAATAAATGCACCTCAATACTTCATTTTGACACCAACATAAAACAATATAAAGGGACAATTAATACGCTATCATTACACAATCAAGACGCTATTAAGGCACCTTCAAAACATCGACCAAAACACCAATCCAAAAACATCTCGGTAAAAATTATCTGCAAATTAGCTGCAAGGGCATTTCCTGCCAGGTCAAAAAATAACCTGGTGGTCCTGCCACCTGCTAAAAAATATCAAAAAGTTTCGCTCAGCTAGCTCAAAAGGCTTCAGAAAGTTTAGTACGTTTTCCATAGGCATTGGATCCGCTCACAGCGACAAAACAAGCTCTGTCCTCTAACAATGTAATTTGAACACAAAAGACACACTGTGGTCTCAACTTCCAGCCCACCAAAATTCCTTATTAAAAGCACATCTTCTGAAAAGAAAAAAGGCTGAAAAAAAAAAATAAACTGATTATAAAATATAATGGTAACAATGTTGCTAATATACGTATGTATATAATATTATATATATATAATATTATATATATATTATATATATATATATTATATATATATATATATATTATTTATTATTTATATATATATTATATATTTATACTATATGTATAGTTATATATATATATATTTATATATATATATATATATTTATATACTATATATATATATATATATATACATATATATATATATATATTTTTCTTTTTTAACAAGTACCAAAACAGAATTACTTTCATCATCATTCAACACTTTCACCTCACTGACATATAATTCACTGGTTTGTGCAGGTGGTGCTCGGTATATACGTATAGAGCAATATACGTATGAAGATTACACAACATATCCTCCCAAACTGCCAAAATCCCAAAACCCCTCTTTAAAGTGCATTGCATTGTACTTTCCCATTTCCAGGACTCATGTCCGACTATATAAAAATAACCGGTTTCCCTGCATCCCTTCACTAAATATTACCCTGTCACACTCCAACAGCTTGTCTGGTCTTAAATAACCATTGTCTCCATTCACTCACATCTAACACGCTCACAGCACCTTGCTGGAAGTCAAGCCCTCGCCCACAAAACCTTCTTTACCCTCCTCAACCTTTTCAAGGACGGACCTCTACCCTGTTCTTCCTTCCCTACAGGATTTAGACGCTCTGCTTGTCATTCTATTTGATACATTCTCTCTAAATGACCAAAACAAACTCAACAACCCTCTTCTGCCTACTGACTAATTCTTTCATTTAACTCCACACCTTCTCCTAATTTCCACACTCGAATTTTCCTGGCATAATATTTACACAACACATTGCCTTAGACAGGACATCTCCACTGCCTTTCCAACCGACTCCTTCGCTGCAGCATTAACCCAAGCTTCACACCCAATATAAGAGTGTTGATACCATGAACTTTCATTACATTCCCTTCTTTGCCTTCATAGATACGTTTTTTGTCTCCACATTTTCTCATATGCACCACTCACCTTTTTTCTTCATCAATTCTATGATTAATTTCATAATCTTAAATCCATCCGCTACACATCAACTCCACAAATATCTGAAAAAATTCACTTCTTCCATTTCCTCCTTTCCAATTTGATATTCTAGTTCTCTCCTAATCTAAAGCATTGGATACCCTCATCACCTTATCCGTTATATGTTTACTTTATAAATTTCTACCTTTACTCACTCTCCCAAAAACTCGTCCACCAAACCTTTGCAATGTCTCTCTAGACTCTCCCATAGCATCAGGTATATCAGCAATAAGTACTGTGTCCAATTCCCATTTGTCATTTGACTTCCCCATAATTTAATCTCCCACCTTCTCACGACACCCTTGCATTTACTGCTGTTACAACCCCATCTAGAAATTATATTAAAACAACCATGGTGACATCACACATCCCAGTCTAAGACCTACTTTTACCGGGAAATAGTCTCATCTCTTCTACACAACCTAACCTGAGCCCTCCACTTTCCTCATAAAAACTCTTCACAGCATATTCAGTAAACTTACCATACCTAAGTCATACACTTGCAACATTGCCACATTGCTCTCATATCAACTCTACTATGACTATTCTAAATCCACTAAATGCTATACAAACTTCCCTCCTTTATCTAAATACTTTTCTCATATCTGCCTTCATGGTTAATACACTTGATCTACACATCACCTACCCACTCAAAAACACTCCTTGCATCATCGCTATATACATTCTGTATTACCTCTAATTCTTTCAATAATAACCTACCCGTACACTTTTCCTGGTATACTCAGTAAACTAATTCCTCATAATATTTACATCTCTTTTGTTCCCTTTCCTTTATAATAAAGAGGACTTATACATGCTCTCTGCATTCCCAGGTGCCTTTCCCCTCTTTACATACATTTATTTAAAAATTATACCAACCACTCTATACTCTATATCCCCCTCCCTGCTTTTAGCCATTTCTGTCATGATCCCCGCTCAGTTCCATTGCTTTACCCCTTTTCATTTACGTAATGCCCACCGCACTTCCCCACACTCACATCCTGTCTTCTCACACTAAAAGTTAGTATGCCTCTAGGCTATGCATGAAATGTACCGCCTCTACTATCATGTAACATTTAAAAGTTCCCTCAAAATATTCCCGCATCTATCCTGTACCTCCATTTTCCATCTACTAACTCCCTGCTTTTTTAATGACAAATCCATTCGTTCCGATGCTTTCTTAAATTGTTAAACCTCTCCAATAAATTTTTTTATTTACAATAATAATAATTCTTGACAGTGCCTCTCCCTCCTCTTCAGCAGCTTGTCTTGATCGTGGTGGAGTTTGTCTGTGACCAGGGTGTTAGCTTGTACTGTGGCCAGAGAGCAGCTTGTCTGTGACCAGGAGGAAGCTTGTCTGTGACAGGGAGCAGTTTGTCTGGGCTAGGGATCAGCTTGTCTGTGACCACGGGAGCAGCTTGTCTGTGACCAGGGAGGAGCATGTCTGTGACCAGGGAAGCGCTTGTCCGGACCACGGGAGGAAGCTTGTCTGTGAACCATGGAGCAGATTGTCTGTGACCAAAGCGCAGCTTGTCTGTGACCCGGGAGCAGCTTGTATGTGGCCAGGGTGGAGCATTGTCTGTGACCAGGGAGCAGCCATCTTGTCTGTGTCAGGTGGAGATTGTCTGTGAACAATGAGCAGCTTGTCTGTGAACAGGGAGCGCTTGTCTGTGAACATGGAGGAGGTTGTCTGTGACGAGGGTCGGAGCTTGTCTTTGACCAGGAGCAGCTTTAGTCTGTCACAGGGAGCAGCCTGTCTGTGACAAGGGAGCCGATTATCTGTGACCTGGGTGGAGCTTGTCTGTAAACAGGAGGAGCTTGTCTGTGCCAGGGTTCTGAGCTTGTTCTGTATGACCCAGGGAGGAGTTTGTCTGTGACCAGGGTCGTTAAGCTTGTCTTTGACAGGCTGGGAGTTGTCTTTGACCAGAGGGTCGTAGCATGTCTTTGACCAGGGTGGAGCTGTTTTGACAGGGTGGAGTTGCTTGTCCAGGGTGGAGCTTGTGTCTTTGACCAGGGAGGAGCTGGTCTTTGAAAAGGGTGGTGTGGCTTAGTTTTGACAGGGTGGAGCTTGTCTTTGTCCAGGGTGGAGCTTGTGTCTTTGGACCATGTTTTGTTAGCTTGTCTTTGACAGGGTGTTGAGCTTGTTTTGAGCAGGGTTGGAGCTTGTCTTTGACCAGGGTTGAGCTTGACTTTGACCAGGGTGGCTCGCTTGTCTTTGACCAGGGTTGTGCTTGTCTTTGACCAGGGTGTAGATTTTCCTTTTCCAGGTTGAGGTTGTCTTTGGACCAGGGGTGGGAGCTTGTTTTGTTTCAGGGTTTTCGAGCTATCTTTGACCAGGGTGGGAAGCTTGTCTTTGACCAGGGTTGAGATTGTATTTGAACAGGGTTGAGCTTGTCTTTGACCAGGGTGGGGCAGTTGATCTTTGACCAGGGTGGAGCTTGTCTTTGACCAGGGTTGAGCTTGTCTGTGACCAGGGTGGAGCTTGTCTTTGACCAGGGTGGAGCTTGTCTTTGACCAGGGTAGAGCTTGTCTTTGACCAGGGTTGAGCTTGTCTTGTGACAGGGAGGGCTTGTCTGTGACCAGGGTGGAGCTTGTCTTTGACCAGGTGGAGGAGCTTTGTCTGATGACCAGGGTGGTTGCTTGTCTTTGACAGGGTGGAGCTTGTCTTTGGACAAGGGTGTAGCTTGTCTTTGACAGGTGGAGCTTGTTTTGTCCATGGTGGAGTTGTCTTGAACAGGTATAGATTGTCTTTAACCAGGGTGAGGCTTTCTATTGACCAGGGTGATGCTTGTTTTTTGACCCAGGCTGGAGCTTGTCTTTGACAGGGCATAGCTCTGTCTTTTTGACCAGGGTATAGCTTGTCTTTGACCGGGTGGGGCTTGTTTTGACCAGGGTTTGAACTTGTCTTTGACAAGGGTTGATGCTTGTCTTGACCAGGGTTGAGCTTTGTCTTTGACCAGGGAAGCAGAATTGTCTTAGACAGGGTATGTACTTGTCTTTGACAGGGTTGGACTTGTCTTTGTCCAGAGGGTGGGGCTGTCTAATTGACCAGAGTGGAGCTAGTCTTTGACCTGGGATTAGCTTGTCTTTGACCAGGTGTTGGACCTTGTCTTAGTACAGGTCGAGTTGTCTTTGACCAGGGAGGAGCTTGTGTGTGAGTAGGGTGGAGCTTGTCTTTGACCAGGGTGGAGCTTGTCTTTGATCCAGGGTGGAGCTTGTCTTTGGACTTGGGTGGAGCTGTCTCTTGGACCAGGGAGGACGCTTGTCTTTGACAGGTATGGAGCTTGTCTTTGACAGGGTGTAGCTGGTCTTTGACCATGGGAGGAGCTTGTACACTCAATTGACCAGGGTGGAACTTGTTCTTGACCAGGGTGGAGGCTTGTCTCCGACCAGGGTTGTAGTTGTCTTTTGACCACGGGAGGAGCTTGTCTTTGTCCACGGGTGGCAGCTTGTCTTTTGACCAGGGAGCAGCTGTGTCTTTGACCAGGTGGACCTTGTCTTTGACAGGAGTGGAGTGGTCTTTGACCAGGGAGGAGCTTTGTCTTAGACCGGGTGGAGGCTTGTCTTTGACCTGGGTAGGAGCTGGTCTTTGACCAGGGTGCGAGTGGGATTGTCTTTGAACCAGGGAGGAGCTTGTCTTAAGACAGGGTGGAGTTGTATTTGACCAGGGTGGAGCTTGTCTTTGACCAGGGAGCAGTTGTCTGTGACCAGGGTGGGCTTGTCTGTTGACCGGGAGCCAGGCTTGTCTGTGACACAGGTGGAGATTGTCTGTGACCAGGGAGCAGCTTGTATGTGATACCACGGTGGTGCTTGTCTGTGACCAGGGAGCAGATGGTCTGTGACAGGGTTGGTGCTTGTCTTTGACAAGGGCAGTGCTTGTCTGTGACAGGTAAGCAGCTTGTATGTGATCATGGAGGAGCTTGTCTGTGACCAGGGAGGAGCTTGTCTCTGACCTAGGCGGGGTGCACGCTTGTCTGTTCCTGGGTGGAGCTTGTCAGTATACCTGGGTGTGAGCTTGTCTTGTGACCAGGGAGGAGAGCCTTGTCTGTGACCAAGGTGTAGCTTGTTTCTTTGGACCAAGTGTGGAGCTTGTCTTTGACAGGGTGAGTTGTCTTTGACAGGGTGGAGCTTGTCTTTGACCAGGGTGGAGCTTGTTCTTTGACCATGTGGAGCTTTGTGTTTGTCCAGGGTGTTGCTTGTCTTTGACCAGGGGTGTACCTTGTCTTTGACCAGAGTGGAGCTTGTCTTTGGCCAGGGGGAGTTGTCTTTGACCAGTGTGGAGTAGTCTTTGACACAGTGTGGAGCTTTTGTCTTTGTCCAGGGTGTAGGTTGTCTTTGACCAGAGTGGAGATTGTCTTTGGCCAGGGTGGAGTTTGTCTTGACCAGAGTGAAGCTAGTCTTTGAAGAGTGGAGCTTGTCAGTGACCAAGAGTTTGTAGCTTGTCTTTGACCAGAGTGTAGCTGGTCGTTGACCAGGTGTTAGCCTTGTCTGTGACCAGGGTGTCTGTTGTCTGTGACCAGAGTGTTGCTTTGTATTTGACCTGGGAGTAGCTTGGTCTTTGACCATGGGTGTAGCTTGTCGTTGACAGGGTTGGTGTTTGTTTTGACAGGGTGGAGCTTGTCTTTGACCAGGTGTTGCTTTGTCTTTGACCAGGGTGAGCTTGTCCTCTTGACCAGGTGTGTAGCTTGTCTTTGACCAGGGGGGAGCTTGTTCTGTGCAGGGTGTAGGTTGCTTTGACAGAGTGTAGCTTGTTTTGAACCTGGGTGGTGGAGCTTGTCTTGACCAGGGTGAGGTTGGCTTTGTCCAGAAGAGTTGTAGTTGTCTTTGACCTGGGTGGGGGAACTTGTCTTTGACCAGGGTGTAGGTTGTCTTTGACCAGAGTGTAGCTTGTCTTTGACCAGGGATTAGTTGTCTTTGTCCAGGTGGAAGCTTTGTCTTTGACCAGGGTTGTAGCTTGTCTGTGACAAGATTGGAGCTTGTCTTTGAACAGGGTGGAGCTTGTCTTTGACCAGGGGTGGAGCTTGTCTTTGCCAGGTAGGAGCTCTCTGTGACCAGGGTGTAGCTTGTCTTTGACCAGGGTGGAGCTTGTCTTTGACAGGGGAGCTTGTCTTTGACCAGGGGTGGGGCTTGTCTTTGTCCCAAAGGTGGAGTTTGTCTTTGACCAGTGTGGGGCCTGTCTTTGTCCTGGGGTGGAGCTTGTCTTTGACAGGGTGGAGTTGTCTTTGACCAGGGATGGTGCTTGTCTGTATCGTGCCCAGGGAGCAGCTTGTATGCTGGACCAGGGTGGAGCTTGTCCTGTGACCCAGGGAGCAGATGTCTGTGACCAGGGTGGAGTTGTCTTTGACCAGGAGCTTTGGTAGATTTAATCTGGGAATTTGGGGACAAAAGACCTGGCATTTCTACATTTCTAGATTGATCAACTGAAGTATATACCATTTTAATTTATTTGATACTCACTTTTACATGACAATATTTTCCAGTTCATAATATTGATTAATTACATAAATTCCCTTCATTGTCATCTGCAAAATCACCAGCAGATCATCTTCATTTTTGTGTATAAAATTTATATGACACATACCTTTTTTCTAATGATTCCAAATATACGCTTTCCTAAATTAACCCTATTCACAGGTTTCTTCCTGCAACCAAATTTCAAGGCATTTTTATAAGCTCTGCTAACATGACCTTTGCATTTAATAAGGCCTGTATAGCCTTACTCCATGAACTTTCATTCACATTAATACATACCTTCATCCACTTCTCTTCTATATATTAGAACGAATTAATGAAACACTGGTTTAATTATAACAACTATGCACCAAATATCCTAGCCAAATATTTCTTGTTAGCAAATTAATTATAATTACTTTATTATAGGCCAAATATTTCTGGCCTTAGCAAAATTAATTATAAATATTATCATTGCAATCAGAAGAGGACAGTTATCCATTCCTAGCCCTAATTGGGCTTATCAAATTCAACAATTTAGTAATTACAATTCCAGCCTCTCTGGATTTAGAAAATTAATTTATAATTACACAAATCATTAATATACAAATGTATAAGAAATACAGTGAAATCCCCGCTGGACATGCAAATGTGATTAATTGTGGCAACTATTATCCTTACACAAACACCATTAATTAATTTAATTAAGTCAGTTATATATAAACCAGCAATCATTACTTTCAATCAATCACCATTAATTTATTACATGAATTAAATGTTCACTGATTTACATCGGTGTCGACAGGACCAAAGGGCTTAATTTTTGAAAAAAAATATTATTATTATTGTGTAAGAAAGGTATAAAATACCGAACAATATGAAAGTTAGACACATGTGCAACATCTGGATATCCAGATGTTGCACATGTTGTCTTAATTTCTTATTATTATTATTGTTATTATTATTATTATTATTAATATTATTATTATTATTATTATTATTATTATTATTTTTATTATTATATTATTATTATTGTTTATTATTTTATTACAAATACCTGTAGGAGATTTACAGGGCATTATCTGAATTATTATCTGGAAAGGAATTTGGGGAGGTAAGTGGGACTTCAGTCCCATGGTCACTGAACTGCAACTCTAAAATGCAAAACGCCCAATTCCAAACTACTTTCACAAAATGTTAGACCTGACATTAAATTAATGATTATAACATTAAACTAACTACTTCGGAAAACATTGAAGGTTAGTGGACTGTATAGGATTAGGTTGGGCTTGCTGGGGACACAGAATATAATTAAAAAAAATTTATTTTTCTTAAATTATTAGTGGTTATTAAAAAGGAACTTTGTTTTATCCACTTACCATTTTAATTACTGGAAGACAATGCTGATGGAAAAACACACCCTAACCTTAACCCCTGGCCAGCCGGGATTTATGTGGCCAGTGCCCCCGAAAGCTATCTGTACATTATGGGTAATCGTCATTAGCTAAGGTGTGCTTTTGGGAAGGATTCATTGAAGTTCACTATTTTTGTCCTTCCCCACGCAATTTCCTGCTCCAATCTTCTGCAGGGGATATTAAAACGAGGCCTTTATTACAATTCCAGGCAGGAACAACCCCATTAAGGCCTCGGAAAAACGCCGAATTCCTGTGGCAAAATTCCGGACAGTGCTCACACATTAAATTCAATATGGCGTCTCCCCTCCCTGGGCGTCCCTATTGGATGTCCCACCCCCCACCACTCTAAAATTTCTCGAAGGCGTCCACAAACGCATCATGTTTTATTTACACAATTATTGTATTATTCATTCAATATTATTTAACCATTGAGGAAATTATTTAAAAAGTTCCACAATAAGAATAATAATAATAATAAATAATATATAAGAAACATAGAATGTAGGAACACTGACAGAAGGCTACTGGCCCATACGAGGCAGGTCCTTATCAAAACGACATCTACCTAAAGCTACTCAAGAAATAACTCCCGTACCCCTTGACACCAATCAAACCTAGCCCCTCCCACTCATATATTTGTCCAGTCTCTTAAAGCTACCCAAGGTCCTAGGCTCTATCATAATAATTTTAATAATAATAATTTTGTAGTGTTTCACAATAAATACAAATATTGAATTATCAACACTAAACAGTTTACTGTATATTTACATTGAGTTATATATCAGGGCGAGATAAACATGCACATGGACATGCCAATAATAAACCCACACAACACATAGGTGAATATATTATATACTAAGGCCAAACAGGTTATTATTTCCTCTGGTTGCTTGTTTTACAAAGCCTGGACTGCTTCCAGGAAGTTGTTGGAGTCTAATTGTGTACGAAATGGTATATAATACCGACAAGATGAGAGTAAGACACATGTGCAACATCTGGGTATCTTTATTGTAGACGTTTCGCCATCCAGTGGCTTTATCAATACAAATTCTAGGACATAACTTGAAGACAGTAGAACTATGTACAGAAGATGAGGTAATCAGTCCCTCAACCTAGGAGTAGGTGCGAACAGCACCATAGTCGTGGAGATTCTGAAGCTGAAAGAAAGAATCCTGGCGCTTATATAGATAACTTCAGCGTGTAGCATGACGATGGCATTTTCACTGGTAGGCGGGGATTCCCAGAGGAAGTAGGTCCTTCCCAAAGAGATGGGTTAGTTGTAGAAGTCGTTGTCGTAGTCGTGAAGGTTATGTACATGTCCTCAGAATTAAGATTCCATGATGTTGCAGTGTCTGACAAGTTGTGTACGAAAGGTATATAATACCGACAAGTGAGAGTAAGACACTGTGCAACATCTGGGTATCTTTATAGTAGACGTTTCGCCATCCAGTGGCTTTAATCAATACAAATTCTAGTACTAACTTGAGACAGTAGACTATGTACAGAAGATGAATGGTAATCAGTCCCTCAATTAGGGAGTAGGTGCGAACAGCACCATAGTCGTGGAGATTCTCACGACTATGGTGCTGTTAGCACCCCCTCCAAAGGCTCTGGTGCCTCTGGCCTTAACCATATTATCCTGAAACACCTTCCTGACTCTAATCATTACTGCCTACACAAACCTCCTCAATGCCTCCCTTGCCTCTGGATACTTCCCTTCCTCTTCCAAGCTGCTACTGACTATCCTCCTTCCTAAACCCTATAAAGGACCACTCTGACCCTAGAAAAACTATCGCCCTATCAGCCTCCTCGGGTAACTTAGGAAAAACTCTTCTTTGAAAACTCATTAATCACTCGCCTTCGCAGATAGATACTGGAAACATAATTCTCTACTTTCAGATGGCCAGTTTGGCTTCAGAAACACCAGATCCACACAGGGATGCATTAACATCATTCTCAACTACATCCCATAAACACCCCAAACACAAAGAAACAGCACAGCCCTGGTTGAAAAAGGACATTGAAAACGCTTTTGACTGTGTGGCACGAGGGACTCAAGTACAAACTCTGCACTAACTTCAACCATGCCTCTCAATACTCGTAAACTCCTCTGCAACTTCCTAGACGGCCGTACCATGGAGATAAATTTCCAAGTCTGTATACTTGCTACTTCACACTAAATGCTGGAGTACCCCAGGGATCTGTCCTTTCCCCTACCCTCGCATTTTATACACTAACGACATTCCAACACCTATATACCACAATCCATCACACTAGCCTATGACAGACGACATTACACAACTTATCACTCATGCCAAGAATAGATACACTCACACGCAAACACAAAATGAGGTTGACAGGATAGCCATCTGGAACAAAAATGGAGGATCAAAACCAATGCAGCAAACTCCAGCCATTACGTATTTTTAACTACAGGAAACGTGATCCTCCATTACCTGTCGAACTCAGAACAGACTGACACCCGCACTTACTTCCCTATCAACACAATCTGTCACTGTCCTTGGCGTTAATCTTGGACTACCTTCTTCGTTTACACGGACACATTCACTCAAGGATGCAATAGCTAGTAAGGCCCTTGCGGGCCTCTACAAGCTGAAAACATGCCTCTCAACGCACCAAACTACACTCTACAAATCCCTAATACGTCCTCTGATAACTTACTCTCCTCTAGCCCTCTCTCTTGCACAAAAACAAACTTACTTAAACTGCAGCGTGTCCGTCAAGGCGCTGGTGGTGCTTGATGTCAGATGGGAGGACATCGCCACAAAAGCGAGTCTCTCCATGCCCAGTTAGACCGTCCCTGCGCTTGAATCTTGTACGGAAGAGCTCAGTGACTGGACAGGAATAGACAACTTGAGACACGACATTGACTACTGGACCTCTCTCCTTGACGAAGACCATTCGCAGACCCACAAACCAAAACACAACCTTCTCTACTCCTTGCATGATTCTGCTCCTAACCCTACTTACAAATACCTTGGGATCCGCTGACAGGTTACCTTCTAAGAATGTACCATTCTCTGACCACGTTCGCCTTAGCTTTTTTGGGTTTAAGACATGGAACTCGTTCTGCATCCTCTCTAGCCTCTAAAGGTCGCAGTCCCTTACTCCCAGCTCACCCCACCGGAGTCCCAACAGAAGAACCGGAATTTCTCTTTTCAATATCTGTCCCACGATCGCCTTTGCTGCTGGGTTAAGCCCTGGCTCTATTTCTACGACTAAGAACACTCCTCTCCAGCACTATTCTTCGTCTGTCCCGTCTTCCCCGCTCATCCCATTTGGGATCTTACCTGAACTTTCGTTCGTTCGTTCGTTCTTCTGCTTCGTCAGAACACTTCGACAGTGAGAAGCGATCAAGCGACTTAGCTCGAGTGGTGACGTGTGCTTACCTAACACATCGACGATCTCGCCTCTCTCGAAATTACCCCGTGTTGAGTAGTGCTTTGAGTAGTGCTTGCTGGACCTTCGTCTTCCTCTCCACCATCAGGATTGGTGCGTCGGTGGTTGCCGACCAAAGGGCAGGAAGCCCCTTGCTGCCTGAATTCTCTTCGCCTGTTGACTGCACGCCATACAGCCAGTCTCGCCACCACTCAGGATATACAGTGCTCCATCAAGCTACAGTTCACCTCCTCAGTGTCCTGCGCCAGGCAAGTACGTGTGTCTACTTACAGTACTTGCCTAGCTGAGTACTCTCACTTTTTTGGCCGATTGTCACTCCTATTACATCTTTTGATTAGACGATGCCTTCGTTGCCTTCACCTCCACCCCCCTTCCACTCTCACCCAACCTCCCACTTCCTGCCTCTGCTTCTTCTAAATCCAATTCCTTCTCGCTAAACCTCAAATTTTTAATCTGATGCCACTATTCTGTCCGGAAAATTTATTATATCAGATCACTGGGTGCACCTACTTAAAGTTCTTCAATACCAACTCAGGCTTCAAAACTCTTCTTGACAAACATCCTACGAAACGTCACCTCAAGCGTTTCCAGACAAAAACTTCTCAAACGCAGGCTTTTACATTATTTGGACTCCTGGAGCACCGTGCCAAAAGCACAGTTTCATTTGCTAAACAGTAGACTACTCTCTCCTGACTCCTATGACACCAGACAAAAGAAGACTTAAAAAAGATATCAGTACTAAGAAAACAAAACAGTCTCTGTTGTCGATATTTACAGACCAGAAAACTCTACCATCGCAAAATACGCTGTTCTACTCTGCTGACGCCTCTCATCTTCAGTCAAGGAATCTTTGACCAAGGAACCATCCGCATTCCTCCAAACGCTCTCTTCACTCCGAACTTCCACCCAATCACACAATGTCTTAAATGCGACAAATTCGGCCAGACAAAAAACACATGCCACATCTACACAAATCTGCTCCAGATGTTCCAGCAATGGGCCACTTCTGAATACTTGCAAACCTCCCCTTAATGTTCTAACTGCGGCGGGTCACACACTGCAGTTGCAAATTCCTGCCCTTCTAGAAAGCACATTCTCTCCCTCCTCAGAGAAACCAACTCCCTCCCTATCCACCCCCTTCCCTGCCTCCCCTCCCATCCCCTTCCTTACCTCCCTCCCCTTCCACACCTCCCCCCTCCCTACCCCAATGCCTGGCTCCCCACGCACTTGGTCTACCTCTTCTACTCTACACACATCAAACACCAACACACAGACTACAAGCACTTCTCCTTCTACAACCCAACTAGACTACAAAACTAACAGTCATTGCCACTGCTGCCCACTCTCGCGATGTTAATCTCACAAAGCTTACCAATCAGGACTACTACATGTCCTTAACCTAATCTTGTCTGCTAACAATCTTCCCTCTTTAATTATCACTCCTTCCTGCTTCTCTCCGAAGCCTCCCTACAACCTCTCCCTCCTTCTCTCTCCCACCCCCCACTTTCTACTCCCACCAGCTCTCCTCCTCCACTACTCTCTTCACTAACTTCTACCACATCCCACCAACACCCCTACTGTACTTTGCTACGACCACCCTCCCCCCCACTTCCTTACCCAATTCTCCCCTTCCAAGCTTCCACTTCCTCACAGCTTACCCAAAACTTCACTTCCTCGGCATCCACTTCGCCCACTCCACCACAACCAAAACCTCATCCAGGTCCAACTCCACCTCCTCCAGACAAAATCCACTCAAACCAAAACCTACCCCAATTCTAACGGACAGACCAAAAAGAACATAAAAACAGATCCATCTTTCCTCCCCTCAGGAGGAACGGGTCCTTAGCACCTACAAAAACACACATCCACTATGGCACCCACTATACGGGCTATAATCCAAACTCTCCCCCGACATTAACTTTGCTAAGACGAAACCATTAAATCACGTTTAGGCGATTCAGTTCAACGTCGTTCTTATTTACAATTAGACACTACTGGCCGAGCTCCTTGAAGCAGAGAGGCCAGATATTGTTTTGCTAACAGTACCTGCCTCAAAGCCTCAAATGTATCCGCCATTATGGTTTATACTGCCACTACAGTCCCTATGATCCCCACGATGGGTTGCCATACTTGTCAATTCCAAACATAAACATGAATTTCTCCAATTTCCCTTTTATTCACCAACACTGTCTTGCGGTCAGAATACACACCCACCTTGGCCCTTTAATCTTTTTCACCACCTATGCTGCCCAACACTATCTCAACATAACGACCTCTCCTTAGTCTTCAACTACACCAACACACCAACTTACCTACTAGCTTGACATGAATGCCAAACACACTGCCTTTCATCACACCAGTTAACAACCAACTTGGTCACCAATTACTCAACTTCACAACAAACATAAACACCTAATTCATCTTGGCCCAGACTTCCAATACCTTCTTCAACCAGGGCCAAGGCAAACCAGAACATCATTTGGCAAACCGAGCCAAGCTCTTCTATTTCAACATTACATCTCACCTGGCCCCTAATTACAGGCTTCTGATCACATCCCAGTCATCTTACAACATCTCCTCAACCCTTATCCTCATTCCAACACACTTCATTCTCCTACAGAACTCTGACTGGGATGCTTTTCAAACAACACATATGACAATATTAAACCTCACTATGAATAAACAACAAACCTATCTCTGACATCGATACTCAACTTGTCTCATCCAGGACACCATTACACAAGCAGCCAACAATCGGCAATTACCAAAGAAAATTCACACCACTCGTTATTCCTTCAAAAACTCCGTCACTCAGAACAAGAAGACTAATTATCTGCTAACCACAACCGCTTCCTCTACAACACACATAGGATTTAATCAAGTCGATTAGATCTCATTACCTTAGAAACAACATTTTAACAGCCTAGGACCAAGACCACAACATCACTGGTCACGACTAATACAACAACGGAGACAGCAGCGTGTTAAAAACACTAAAAGCTTCTGGAACTTTATCAAAAAATCAGAGGCATACTCCCACCAACAAATTCAAAACACATCACCCACAACAACACACAGCATCTCAGGACCCACAGGCTGCTACAACATCTTCAAACAATCTGGGAGAACATCTTCCCACGCTCTCCCACCTCACCCTTAACGTTATTCCAACACATTCAGACATAGAACACTGGAATCACTGCACACACACAAGAAAACACCAGACAGCCACATACAATCTAGACACTCTTACCTCCTCCATAGGAACTCGACACTCCTTCACCAACACATACATTTAAAATCTACTCAGAACCTTCCTCCAAAGGCTCCTGGTGCCTCTGGCTAACCATTATCCTGAAAACACCTTCCTTGACTCTATCCATTACTGCCTACACATACATCCTCAATGCTCCCTTGCTCTGGATACTTCCCTTCCCTCTTCAAAAGCTGCTACTGCTATCCTCCCTTCTAAAACCCTATAAAGACACACTCTGACCCTAGAATCTATCGCCCTATCAGCCTCCTCGAAAAAACTTTAGGAAAAACTCTTTGAAAAACTCATTTTAATCATCGCCTTCGCAGATACCGGACATAATTCTCTACTTGCGATGGGCCAGTTATTGGCTCAGAAACACAACAGATCCACACAGGATGCCATTAACATATTCTCAACTACATCCACTAAACACAAAACAAAGGAAACAGGACAGCCTGGTTGCAAAAGACGGTGAGAAAAAGCTTTTGACACTGTGTGGCACGAGGGGATCAAGTACAAACCTCTGCCACTAACTTCAACTGCCTCTCAATACTCGTAAACTCCTCTGCAACTTCCTAGAGGCCGTACCTGAGAATCAAATTCCAAGGTGTTACTTGACTATTCACACTCAATGCTGGAGTACCCCAGGGGATTGTCCTTTCCCCTACCCTCCTACATTTTATACATCTAACGACATTCCAACACCTATATACCACACTCCATCTCCACTAGCCTATGCAGACGACATTTACACATCTTATTCAATCATGCAAATATAGATACACTCACACACAAAAACACAATTGAGGTTGACAGGATAGCCATCTGGGAACAAAAATGGAGGATCAAAAAACCAATGCAGCAAAATCAAGCATTAAAGTATTTTAACTACAGAAACGTGATCCTCCATTACCTGTCGAACTCAGAACAGCTGACACCCGCACCTTACTTCACTATCACCAATCTGTCCTGTCCCTTGGCGCTATCTTGACTACCTTATTCGTTTACACGGACACATACACTCAAGGCATGCAATAGTATAAGGCCCTTGGCGGGCCTCTACAGCTGAAACATGCCTCTCAACGCACCAAACTACACCTCTACAAATCCCTATATACGTCCTCTGATACTTACTCTCCTCTTAGCCCTCTCTCTTGCAGCAAAAACAAAACTTACTTAAACTTGCAGGGTGTCCAGAACAAGGCGCTGCGCCTGGGTGCTTGATGTCTGTCAGATGGGGAGGACTTTCGCCACAAGCGAGTCTCTCCATGCCCAGTTAGACGTCCCTGCGCTGGAATCTGTACTGGAAGAGGCTCAGTGGACAGACAGATAGACAAACTTGAGACACGACATGACATACTGGACCTCTCGCCTTGACGAAGACATTAGCAGACCCACAAAACCAACACAACTTTTCTACTCTTGCATGATCCTGCTACTACCCTACTTACAAATACCTTGGATCCGCTGACAGGTACCTTCTAAGACAGGTACATTCTCTGACCCACGTTCGCCTTAGCTTTTTTTGGGTTAAGACATGACTCAGTTCTGGCACTCCATCTCTAGCTCTAAAAACGTCGCAAGTCCCTTACTCCCAGATCACCCCCCGGAAAGTCCCATCAGAAGAACCGGAATTTCTCTTCAATATCTCGTCCCACGATCGCCTTTGTGCTGGGTTTTAAGCCTGGTTTTTTTCTACGATAAGAACCCTCCTCTACGCACTATTCTTGTCTGTCCCGTCTTCCCCGCTCATCCCATTTTCTGGGATCTTACTGAACTTCGTTCGTTCGTCGTTCTCTGCTCAGAATCTCAGACTATGGATGCTGTTGCACCTACTCTTAGGTTGAGGGAATGATTACCTCATTCTTCGTACATAGTTCTCTGTCTTCAAGTTATGTCCTAGAATTTGTAATTTGATTAAAGCCACTGGGATGGCGAAAGTCTAAATAAGATACCCAGTGTTGCCACATGTGTCTTTCTCTTCATGGAGTCTAATTGTTGGATTCTAGTAAATATGCCTAAAATTAAATGTCTCCTTGGCATATTTTGTGTCGTTATGCATTAACAATTTCATAGCAAAAATGTCTCTTTTGGCAGCTTCAGAGTTCGGGGGTTTGGCAAGTATTTCTACAAATTTTTGTCAAACTGATTCTTTAACTTGTTTTGATGTAGCAGTTCAAGTTTACTAGAATATAACACACTACTCGTCCCTGCTTTCAGTTATTATAAAAGTTAAGAAACTTTTTCTTCTGTATCTTCTGTTTACTCTGTTTTCTCATTTTTTATTTTGTTTTTATAGTAATCCAATTCTTCTGAATAGAAGATTGAGACACTTATGCAGCATATGGGAATCTTTATTCAGAAAACGTTTCGCCACACAGTGGCTTCATCAGTCCAATACAAAGAGGAAGGCGTAAGGAGAGGAGGAGAATGAGGTAATCAGTCCCTCAACCTGGAGTCGATGTGATCAGTCCATCAATCTTGTAGAATGTACAGCATAGGAACGAACGAAAGTTCAGGTAAGATCCCAAATGGGATGAGCGGGGAAGACGGGACAGACGAAGAATAGTGCTGGAGAGGAGTGTTCATAGTCGTTGAAATAGAGCCAGGCTTAACCCCAGAAGCAAAGGCGATCGTGGGAACAGATATTGAAAGAGAAATTCGAGTTCTACTGTTGGGGACTCCGTGGGGTGGCTGGGTGTAAGGGACTTGCGACGTTTAGAAGCTAGGAGAGGAGTGCGACTGAGTCTTGTCTTAAACTCAAAAGCCTAAGGCGAAGTGGGTCAGAGAATGGTCAGAGAATGGATGAAACCGACAAGTTGAGATTGAGACTTATGCGCATATGGGAATCTTTATTCAGGAAAACGTTTCGCCACTACAAGTGGTCATCAGTACCACTATACCCCGCTCCATCTGCTTCACGTCACCTCATACCAGTATATAAGACACGTCTACGGGCCCTATGCTGTCGTGTGTTATTTTTGCACAGCCGATCATACAAGTTGCTCTACACCGCAAGGAAGCCTCTCTTCGACCCCCGTTCGGGGTGTAGAATTTAATATTCTACAAACGTGATATCCTTTTCACAATGCTGTCGCAATCGTGTGAAAATCAAGCCTGTGAATGGTGCAATAAATGACTCCTCGAAGTTAGCTTTAGCTACCGTCGTTAGACCTGCCTGCAGGTCAAATTTACGGCAATCCACTCTCTGAAAGACTCCTTCATTGTCGTCTGCACAGATGACACGGAAGCACTAAAACTAATGGACGGAATCTTCAATCAGGGACCCCTACAAACTCAACAATTCACTCTATCCCCGGTCTACTTCTTGAAGTCGAACGTTCGATCTTTGTGGAAGACTTGACAATATCGTCACCTCTCTCTCTACTGAAGCACTGAAGACATCTTTGAGGAACAAAAAACACGTGGGGCCCCCACCCCCCCCCCCCCCCCGGACGCCAGCATCTCACAGATCCCCAACGCCACATCAATGCTAAAGATTACATTCTCAGACATCTCCATGGCTGCCAGCTCTCTCTGACGGTCTGGCCATCTCATATTACCACATTTCACCAGTCATATAGATCAGATCGTTTCACATACATCTCCACTGCTGGACTGCTCTCCTATAATCACACCACCAAGGACCCTCTCCCATCAAGAATAAAGAAGTTTTGGTTCAAAAATGTGGGAATGATGGACACGATTTCAGATCTGCACAGTATACAACACCACATTGTCTTAACTGCAAGGGTAATCAATCACACCCTTGCAGCTAAGTTGCCCTCTCAGGAAAGAAATCTATGAAGTGAAAACTAAGTTCTGAAGAAGACCTCCAATTCACCGACATATGCTGCAATAACCAAACCACAAACGGACGCCATCATGACTCTACAGCTAACTACAGGCCACCATCGCCCAGAACTCCTCTTCTCCACTCCCCGACGGTGCTCATTCCAAGGTGCTGACTGCATGGTGTATGCACACCTTGCAAAACGCAGCAAGCCCCGGCACTTTCAACACCACTATTAACGAACTATTCCGTTTGAACAACATGCCCTGCCCTTCAATTTTCCGGAATCCCACCTTTCAGAAGAATCCTCAAGATCTTCCCAACGTCCTGAACTTTACTGCACCAACAGACCTGGTCTCCTGCCCAAGCAAACTGCCCTGTAACATTCTATAACCCTCCACCGCTGACAACGTTTGTTCAAGTTGCCTTCAACCACGCCTTCCACCTCTCCACAGCCTGCTGTTACAAACCATTACACACTCACAGCTGCTCCTGTCGAACCTCAGTCACCTGCTACCCCATTGTGATTCTCCCAGTGAATCCACTCCGAAGAGGAAGATAACGACGACTCAGTAAACCCCTCATGGGAAAAACCTTACCCTTTTACACTTCTTCAAATACTGACCACCTGACCTGTAATGAACTCTACAAAAGGGCCTCGGTGCTGGAACAGTCAAGTATGCATTGTGAATCACCGCTTCACTTCCACACTCACCCAAGTCTTGAGTTCATCAAGCCTCTACGTTTCACCTTCAGCAACAAGGCTAAATTATACCACCTATCTAGAAGCAGCTTCAAAAAGTTTGAAAATGGCTCATTGATAACCTGCCTCCTCAGTTACTCCTTAACTCCCATATGTTGTTTCTACCCTCTGATGTGACCTAGCCTGCTGCCAGTACTCAAGATTCAAGACTTCAAAACTACCACAAGTTCAATGAACAGTCCCTGCTATTCCTGTTCTCAGTCTTCCCCCGATCGCCTTAGCTGCTGGGTTAAGCCCTGGCTCTATTTCTCTGACTAAGAACACTCCTCTCCAGAGCTATTCTTCATCTGTCCCGTCTTCCCCGCTCATCCCATTGGGATCTTACCTAAACTTGTTTGCTTTGCCTATGCTGTACATTCTACAAGATTGATGGACTGATCACATCGACTCCAGGTTGAGGGACTGATTACCTCATTCTCCTCCTCTCCTTACGCCTTCCTCTTTGTATTGGACTGATGAAGCCACTGTGTGGCGAAACGTTTCCTGAATAAAGATTCCCATATGCTGCATAAGTGTCTCAATCTTCAACTTGTAAAGTAAAAGGACACAAGTGCAACTAATGTGACATTTATTGTGGCAACGTTTCGCTCTCCAGGAGCTTTATCAAGCTTGATAAAGCTCCTGGAGAGCGAAACGTTGCCACAATAAATGTCACATTAGTTGCACTTGTGTCCTTTTACTTTACATATTGTCGGTAATTCTACCAACTTTATTACAATCTTCAACTTGTCGGTTTTTCAAACCATTCATCACATCTTCTGAATAGGTTTCCCTCTCCTCGCACTAACTGATATTAACCCACAGTTTTACTTACTTCTGGAATAACGCATTTCCAGAATCCATAATATCACAATTTTTATATTTTATTACAGCTTTAATCTTTAGTTGAACAATCACTTCTTATCCTAAACACACCCATTCCCATAAGAACATAAGAACATAAGAATGTAGGAACACTGCAGAAGGCCTACTGGCCCATACGAGGCAGGTCCTTATCAAAACGACATCTACCTAAAGCTACTCAAGAAACAACTCCCGCACCCCCCAACACCAATCAAACCCAGCCCCTCCCACTCATAAGAACATAAGAACATAAGAAATGAGGAACACTGCAGCAGGCCTGTTGGCCCATACTAGGTCCTTTACAATTCATCCCACTAACAAACATTTGACCTACCCAATTTTCAATGCTACCCAAGAAATAAGCTCTGATGTGCAAGTCCCACTCAAATCCAACCCCTCCCACTCATGTACTTATCCAACCTAAATAAGAACATAAGAATGTAGGAACACTGCAGAAGGCCTACTGGCCCATACGAGGCAGGTCCTTATAAGAACATAAGAATGTAGGAACACTGCAGAAGGCCTACTGGCCCATACGAGGCAGGTCCTTATTAAGACGACATCTACCTAAAGCTACTCAAGAAACAACTCCCGCACCCCCCAACACCAATCAAACCCAGCCCCTCCCACTCATATATTTGTCCAGTCTCTTCTTAAAGCTACCCAAGGTCCTAGCCTCTATCACCCCACTGGGAAGACTGTTCCACGCATCTACAACTCTGTTAGAAAACCAGTACTTACCTATGTCCTTTCTAAATCTAAATTTTTCCAACTTTAAATCCATTATTCCTGGTTCTTACCTGGGTTTGACACCCTCAGTACTTTATTAATGGGCTCCTTGTTTATGCCCGTCATCCACTTATACACTTCAATGATATCTCCCCTCATTCTACCCTCTCCAGAGAGTGGAGATTTAAGGCTTTAAGTCTATCTTCATACGGAGGTTCCTTACACAGTAAATCATTTTAGTCATTCTTCTCTGTATGTTCTCTAATGAGTCTATGTCCATCCTGTAGTAAGGGGACCAAAACCCGAGCAGCATAATCTAAATGAGCCTCACTAGTGATGTATAGAGCTTTTATAATAACTTTTCGACTGTAAAGTAAAAAGGACAAAAAGTGCAACTAATGTTTACATTTATTTTTAGCAACTTTCGCTCTCCAGGAGCTTTTTCAAGCCATTACAAACAATACATGGAAAACCCGAGGGTATACAAAGGCTCAGAGTGAGGTGGGAAAACTAGTGAGGTACCCTTTCGATGTTCACTAGTGGTAGTAGTAGTAGTAGTAGTGGTAGTGACAAAAGCAATTAATTCGTACATGAGTAAAAGGATATAAAAGCTATTTCTTGGGGAACAAAAAATAGGTTGGGCAAATATAAAAATAATGAGGCGGGTTTTTTCAGTGTTCACTCCGTGCTTTTGTATGAACAGGGGAGAATTATGGGAGGGGTTTTCGTTTTCAGGAGGATTCTTTTCTAAACTTTGGGGAAAGGGAAAACTGCCGTTTTTTTGTTTAATTGTATTCGAAAAAGCGATCAGTGCTGATTCAAGCACTTGCGTGTGCGGAAATAGT
>NC_069414.1:12484066-12499066 GCF_026875155.1 Cherax quadricarinatus
TTTATATTATTTTTTTACTAAAACCCTCTTTTTCACTTCCACAAGGTACTTGAACCTCAGCAATGCGTGGTCGCTAGAACCAAAGGGTCTCTCATATTCAATGTTCGCTACATCATTCACTTAAGGTGAACATCGGTTTATCACTTCTATATCTAGTTGTGTTTCACATGTGTTGACACATAACTTTTTTCATCACCACCCTCCACCAGCAAAAAACTCTTCATGTGGCTCTAAATTTTTCCCAATCTGTTTCTTTAACACTGAAGTTGCCCACGATCAGTAGTTTTGCTTTACCCATGTGGGCTCTTCTAGCTATGTCTGCTATTGCTTACACCATTGCCCTGTTGTTTTCCTCAAATTCCTGTCTTGGTCTCCTGTTTTTGAGCGGTAGGTTGTGCATCACTGCTATTATCACCTTGGGTCCTACAGCCCTGAGTGCCCCATTCGACTCCCCCTCCCCCATTTCATTAATCTTCTCAAAAAAAAAAAAAAAAAAAAAAGCGCTGGTTCCCGATCACATGTTCTGTTTCCGTTCTCCTTTTTCATAATTTGATACTTCGGAGAAAAATGCATGCGTAATTGCCTCTCTTAGCCTAATGTCTGTTATTGTAAAATGTCTTGAAGGGCGCCTCTACGTTTGCACTATTCATTCATTCGTAATCGTTCTTTATCCAACTTGCTTTTAGTATATTTCACACTTAAAATTTTCCCTTTCTAATATTGTGTTCAAGTCTCTGGTATTTTGTTCTCCTGGTTCTTGTCTATATGTCAGGAAAGGAGTGATTATAGGGAAAGATGAAGGTAGGAGAGTGAGTCTAACAGTAGGTTGTGGGAATGGATCTTCCACCAAAAGGGGGGCGGGACCGTAGGTATTGGAGCAAAGTTGGGGGGGGGTTTGGGTTACGGATTGTGATAAGGGAGAGGGTTGTAATAAAGGATCCTACGCTGGTCGGGGTTAGGAGGAGTGAGGGTGGGTAGGATGGGGGTTTTAGGAATGGTTTTTTTCTAAATTAATTGTGTGTAAGCGAAACAGTGGGCTGGGTTTTCAGTGTGTATGTGAGTGTACTCACTAGTTATGGTTGCAGGTTCGAGTCACAGGTAATGGCCTCGTCTCTTCACTGGTTGCTGCTAAGTCTCTTTTCCTGCTCCATGAGCTTTATCATGCCTCTTCTTAAAGCTATGTATGGATCCTACCTTCATTGCATCACTTCCCAGACTATTCCATTTCTTGACAACTCTGTGACTGAAGAAATACTTCCTCAGGAGATGTGCCCCCAGTGTAATACTCAACTCAAGATCATTTTCCTTGAGTAAGGTGTGTGTGTGTGTGAATGTGTGTGTGTAGGACTACATTCGCTATCTTCCACACCTCAGACAATTACCTTGTTTCGACAGATGTATTAAAGAGTGTTGCTAGTAGAACTCACATTGAATCTGCTCCTTCTCTCAGGACCCAAGGAGAGATTTTATGGGCCCATCGTCTTCGAGGTATCTGTGTGTATATGTGTGTGTATGTGTATGTATGTGTGTGTATGTTTGTGTGTGCGTGTGTGTGTTTTGTGTATGTGTGTGTGTGAGTGTGCATGTGTGTGTGTTGTGTGTACGTGTATGTTGCAGGGTGTGTGCTGGTGTGTTTATATGTATGTGGTTGTTTATATGTATGTGGTGTACAGAAATTGAACGATTCCTTACTTATCTGGTTGATGTCCGCCTAAGGAGATGTACTAAGATCCTTTTACTTGAGTGAGGTTTGTTATCTTTGGTCCCCTGAACTGCATTCTGTCTGCGGTCTTCTTTTGCTCATTTCCAATCTTCTAACTTTGCACTTGGCAGGGTTCAACTCAGGACCATTTTCTGAAACAGGCCTATAGCCTATCCAGATCCCTTTGTAGTCCTGCCTGGTCCTCCTCCGATTGAAATCTGTTCATTAACTTGACATCGTCTGCAAACAGACACACTTCTGGTCTATTCCTTCCGTCATGTCATTCACTTATACCAGAAACAGCACCGGCCCTATGACTGACTCCTGTGGAACCCGGCTCGTCACACGCGCCCACTTTGACATCTCGTCAAGTACCATGACTCTCTGCTGCCTTCCTGTCAGGTATTCTCTGATCCATTGCAGTGCCTTCCTGTTATACCTGCCTGGTCCTCCAGCTCTTACACTAATCTCTTGTGTGGAACTGTGCTAAAAGCCTTCTTACAGTCCAAGAAAATGCAATGTACCCACCCATCTCTCTCTCTTTTGTCTTACTGCTGCCACTTTGTCATAGATCCCCAGTAGGTTTGTAACACAAGATTTCCCATCCCTGAATCCGTGCTGGTTGTCGTTGATAAGCTCATTCCTATCTAGGTGCTCCACCACTTTTCTGCTTATAATCTTCTTCGTGATTTTGCATACTACGCAAGTCAGTGTATACTGGCATGTAGTTTAGTGCTGTGTGTCTGTCTCCTATTTTTTTTCTTAATTGGGACTACATTTGCTGTCTTCCATACCTCATGGATCTGCTCTTTTTCAATAAATGTGTTGAAGATTGTTGTAAGTGGTTCACAGAGTGTATCTGCTCTCTCCCTCGGGACCCACGGAAAGATGTTATCCTGCCCCATCGCCTTTGAGGTATCTAGTTTGCTTAGCACCTCTTCACCTCTTCCACGGTTGTATGTTCGTATTGTGTCTAGTACTTGGTGGCGTATCCCACCCCTCCGTGTTTCAGCAGCCCTTTCTGTCTCCACTGTGAATTCTTTAAATCTCACGTTGAGCTCCTCAAATACTTCTCTTTCATTTCTTGTGATCTCGCCTCCTTTCCTCAGCCGAATTACCTGGTCTTTGACTGTTGTTTTTCTCCTGACGTGACTATACAACAGCTTTGGGTCGGACTTGGCTTTCGCTGCTAGTGTGTGTGTGTGTCTGGTGTGTGTGTGTGTGTGTGTGTGTGTGTGTGTGTGTGTGTGTGTGTGTGTGTGTGTGTTTGTGTTTGTGTGTTTGTGTGTTTGTGTTTGTGTGTGTGCGTGTGTGTGTGTGTGTGTATGTGGTGTGTGTGTTTGCGTATTTGTGAATGTGTGTTTGAGTGTGTGTGATAATCGCCGGTCAGATAACATTTTTATGATTATTGTCTGGTGTATTGAGCTGAATTTTCGATCACCTTGAAATTGTTTGTATGAGTGTGTAATGTGTAAGCGCATAAATGTGTCAGTGTGCAAAGGTGTGTATGTAAAATGTGTAAATGTGTAAAGTGTGTAAAATTTGTAAGTGTGCATGTGTTAGTGAAGAAAAGGTTGTTCTGGCAGGTACCAATAATTATTCCGTGGGTGGGCAGAAGAGAAGGCCAGGTATGTGTGAGTAAGTATGTGTGTGCATGTGAGTAAGCTGTGTGTGTGTACTCACTAATTGTGGTTGCAGGGGTCGATACTCAGCTCCTGGCCCGCCTCTCCCTCTCTGCTTCCTGAGCTTTGTCATACCTCGTCTGAAAGCTATGTATGGTTCCTGCCTTCACTACATCACTTGCTAGGTTATTCCACTTCCTGACGACTCTATGACTGAAGAAATGCTTCCTAACATCCCTCTGACTCATCTGAGTCTTCAGCTTCCATTTGTGGCCCCTTGTTTCTGTATCCCCTCTCTGGAACACCCTGTCTCTGTCCATCTTATCTATTCCAAGCAGTATTTTGTATGTCGTTATCATGTCTCCCAAGACCCTCCTGTCCTCCAATGTCGTCAGTCTGATTTTCCCTCAACTTTTCTTCGTAGGACATACCCCTGAGCTCCGGAACTAGCCTTGTTGCAAACCTTTGCACTTTCTCTAATTTCTTGACGTGCTTGACCAGGTGTGGGTTCCAAACTTATGCTGCATACTCCAGTTATAGGCCTGATGTACACAGTGCACAGTGCCTTGAACGATTTCTTACTAAGGTATCGGAACGCTATTCTCAGGTTTGACCAGGCGCCCATATGCTGCAGCAGTTAACTGGTTGATTGTGTGCCTCGGAGACATGCTCGGTGTTATGGTCACCCCAAGATCTCTCTCCTGAGCGAGGTTTGCAGTCTCTGGCCACCTAACCAATACTCTGTCTGCGGTCTTCTTTGCCCTTCTCTGACCTTCATGACTTTGCATTTGGCAGGGTTGAATTCAAGAAAGCCAGTTGTTGGACCACGTGACCAGCCTGTACATGTCTCTTTGAAGTCCTGCCTGATCCTCACCTGATTTAATTCTCCTCATTAACTACACATCATCTGCGTGTGTGTGTGTGTGTGTATGTGTGTGTGTGTGTGTGTGTGTGTGTGTGTGTGTGTGTGTGTGTGTGTGTGTGTGTGTGTGTGTGTGTGTGTGTGTGTGTGTGTGTGTGTGTGTTTGAGAAAGAGAGAGAAAGAGGTATTTCTGGCAGGAAACAATAAATAGTTTGCGTCGTGTAATGATTTCCTGGTACTGAAGTGAATGATTTTCGGGGTTGAGAAATGAATATCTGGAGCAGGTGTGTCTGATGGTAGCGAGAGGGAGCAGGAGTCTAATTGGAGATCTGAAGATCCATGGTTCAAGATTATGGAAAGGTAGTTATGTAGGGGGAAATATGATCATGGTTCAGGGATATGAAGATATTAACGGGGAGGGAGCTCTTATTCCAAGGAATTCGGAGAGGGCATGGAGTCTTGATCCAAGGAAATGAAGTTAAGTTGTTCATCGTGCTATATAGTATTGGAAAGTTGATCTGAGGAATGAAATTAGGTAGTCTTGATAGCCTTTGATGATTAATGTAGAAGACTGAGATAAGATGTAATGTTATCATTTGAAGTTGTATGTAATTATATTTTTATGCTTATATATAGTTCGTGAAATACCACACATAAATGCTTACCTGCAAAAAAATGTTTATAATTACTTACCCTGTAAAAATGTTATCATTGTTAAATGCTGAAACTTGCATTTGCTTATCATCTTTGTACACTCCTTGTCAGTGAATTATTGTCAAATTTTGTATTATTTTATTTTCCACAATAAAAAACCTTACAGTGTTAGAATATATTCATCCTCTAAAAAAGTATCTTGTAATATGACAGCAGTGGTCAGGTTTCACCAGGAAGTGGTTAGTCTTTAAATGGTATCCTGGAGTGATTATAAACTCTACCGGGTGGGGAAAAATATGTAATTGTGAAGACAAATTTCCTTAGAACATTAAGTTTAACTTCATACAAATGAAAAAAAATAAGTATTCCTTATGTACAAATGAGGTTGGAGACCACAAGAGTGGTCATGAATGTCTAAGGATAACTACCTACATAAAAATGTTTTGTCTTCATTGGATCGAAAACTTTTGTTCTAAGTACGAGTTTTTGGTGAATCAGACGGCTTACACTCACATTAAGGCACTCAGGTTAAAAGTTTGACTTTAAAACGAACACATGATGCACTGTAATTAGAACCAAATCACCAAGTCTCTCCCTTTCTCTCGTCAAGTAATTTAATAAGACTGAACCTTAATAATCGTCAGAGAGTCGGAATCCCTCTCGCTACCCCAGAGTTCATGCACGAAGCGTACCCGGGATTAACGGTGTTGAGGACTTAAATGGGATTTAACCCGCTCTTATGAATGATCGCACACCATCACACAGGATCATATTCCCAAGCAACTCAGAAGTGATGCTCAAGTACCTCAGAAGTGTAACTTGTCTCATGGGCCAGATATGATTAAATCCTCTTAATATACTGAGAACAAATTCAATTAGGCCAGATTTTCATAACCACGACACAGAATCGAAAATTCATTCAAAATACAATAATAATAACAATAACAATAAAAATAAAAGCGCCAAGAAGTGATTTACATTATTGTTAATACTATTATCATTATTACAGTGTGTGTGAGCCTTAGTGTGTGTGTGTACTTACCTATATGTGCGTGAGTGAGTGTGTACATACCTATATGTGCGTGAGTGAGTGTGTACATACCTATATGTGCGTGAGTGAGTGTGTACATACCTATATGTGCGTGAGTGAGTTTGTACCTACCTGTATGTGCGTGAGTGTGTACATACCTATATGTGCGTGAGTGAGTGTGTACATACCTATATGTGCGTGAGTGAGTGTGTACATACCTATATGTGCGTGAGTGAGTGTGTACCTACCTGTATGTGCGTGAGTGAGTGTGTACATACCTATATGTGCGTGAGTGAGTGTGTACATACCTATATGTGCGTGAGTGAGTGTGTACCTACCTATATGTGCGTGAGTGAGTGTGTACATAAACCCATATGTGCGTGAGTGTGTACCTACCTATATGTGCGTGAGTGAGTGTGTACATACCTATATGTGCGTGAGTGAGTGTGTACATACCTATATGTGCGTGAGTGAGTGTGTACATACCTATATGTGTTTGAGTATGTACCTACCTATATGTGCGTGTGTGAGTGTGTACCTACCTGTATGTGCGTGTGTGAGTGTGTTCTTACCCATATGTGTGTGTGTGAGTATGTACTTACCTATATGTGCTTGTGTGCGTGTGCGTGTGCGTGCGTGTGTGTGTGTGTGTGTGTGTGTGTGTGTGTGTGTGTGTGTGTGTGTGTGTGTGTGGTTCTTGTGTGTGTGCGTGCGTGCGTGTGTGTGTGTCTGTACTCACCTAATTGTAGTTGCAGGGGTCGAGACTCAGCTCCTGGCCCCGCTCTTCACTGAACGCTACTAGGTCCTCCCTCTCCCTGCTCCATGAGCTAAATCATACCTCGTCTTAAACCTATGTGTGGTACCTGCCTCCACTACATCGCTCGCCAGACTGTTCCACTTCCTGACCACTCTATAACTGAAGGAATGCTTCCTAACATCCCTGTGACTCATCTGAGTCTTCAACTTCCAAGAGTTACCCCTTGTTTCTGTGTCCCCTCTCTGGAACATCTTGTCTCTGTCCACCTTGTCTATTCCACGCAGTATTTTCTATGTCGTTATCATGTATCCCCAATCCCTCCTATCATCCAGTGTCGTCAGGCCGATTTCCCTCAATCTTTCTTCATAGGATATTCCCTTTAGCTCTGGAACTAACCTTGTCGCAAACCTTTGCACTTTCTCTACTTTCTTAACGTGCTTGATCCGGTGCGGGTTCCAAACTGGTGCTGCATACTCCAGTATGGGAATGACGTACACGGTGTACAGTGTCTTGAAAGATTCCTACTTGGGTATCGGAATGCTAATCTCAGATTTGCCAGGCGCCCATATGCTGCAGCAGTTATCTGGATGATGAGTGCTTCCGGAGACGTGTTCGGTGTTACAATCACGCCAAGATCTTTCTCCTTGAGCGAGGTTTGCAGTCGTTGGCAACCTAGCCTATACTCTATTTGCAGTCTTCTTTTCCCTTCTCCAATCTTCATGACTTGGCATTTGGCAGGGTTGAATTCGAGAAGCCAGTTGCTGGACCACGTGTCCAGCCTGTCCAGGTCTCTTTGAAGGTCTGCCTGATCCTCAGCTGATTTAATTCTCCTCATTAACTTCACATCAACTGAGAACAGGGACATCTCTGAGTCTATCCCTTCCATCATGTCATTCACGTATGCCAAAAATAGCACTGGTCCTAAGACCGACCTCTGTGGGACCCCACTCGTCACAGGTGCCCACTGTGATGCCTCATCACGCACCATGACTCGTTGTTGCCTGTCAGGTATTGTCTGACCCATTGAAGTGCCCTTCCCGTTATACGCGCCTGGTCCTTTAGTTTCTGCACTAATTGCTTGTGAGGAACTGTGTCGACGGCTTTCTTGCAGTCCAAGAAGAAAGCAATCAACCCACCCCTCTCTCTCATCTCATACTTCTGTTACTTTATCGTAAAACTCCAGAAGGTTTGTGACACAGGATTTGCCTTCCATGAAACCGTGCTGGTTGTCATTTATACCTTTGTTCCATTCCAGATGCTCTACCACTCTCCTCCTTATAATCTTCTCCATGACTTTGCATACTATTCACGTCAGTGACACTGATCTGTAGTTTAGCGCCTCTTTTATGTCTCCTTTTTTAAAAATGGGAACTACATTTGCCATCTTCCATACCTCAGGTAGTTGTCCAGTTTCAAGGGATGTGATGAAGATTGTGATTAATAGGACACACAGCATTTCTGCTCCCTCTCTAAGGACCCATGAGGAGATATTGTCTGGTCCCATTGCCTTTGAGGTATCAAGGTCACTTAGCAGCTTCTTCACCTCCTCCTTAGTTGGGTGCATGTCATCCAGCACTTGTTGGTGTATTCCCTGTTGGTGTCCCCCCTCTGTCCTGTCTTCCCAGCATCCTTCCTGTCTTCACAGTGAATACTTCCTTAAATCTCTTGTTGAGCTCCTCACATACCTCCTGATCGTTTCGTGTGAGCTCCCCACCTTCTTTCCTCAGCCTGTCTTTCTCCTAATGTGGCTATACAACAGTTTCTGGTCAGACTTGACTTCTGATGTTATGTCGTTTTCTTACTGTCGCTGGGCCTCCCTCCTTATCTGTACATACTCGTTTCTGGCTCTTCGACTGACCTCCTTATTTTCCTGGGTCCTTTGCCTTCTGTACCTCTTCCATTTTCTATTGCACTTAGTTTTTGCCTCCCTACACCTTTGGGTAAACCAAGGACTCACTTTGGTCTTCCCATTGATTCTGTTGCCCTTGGGAGCAACCCTTTCCTCTGCCTCCTTACATTTTGTTGTTACATATTCCATCATTTCGTTCACTGACTTTCCTAACAGCTCTCTGTCTCACTAAACCTCCTGCAGGAAGTTCCTCATACCTGTGTAGTCCCCCCTTTTATAGTCTGGCTTTTTCCACTCGACTCCTGCTACCTTCTCCACTTGCAACTCTACTATGTAATCAAAACTCAGAACTACGTGATCGCTTGCTCCAAGGGGCCTCTCATATGTGATGTCCCCAATGTCGGAACTGCTCAGGGTGAATAGAAGATCCAGTCTTGCTGGTTCATCCTCCACTCTCTTTCTAGTAGTGTCCCTGACGTGTTGATGCATGAGATTTTCCGGTACCACATCCATCATCTTGGCTCTCCATGTGTCAGGACCCCCGTGAGGCTCCAGGTTTTCCCAGTCGATCTCTCTATGGTTGAAATCACCCATAACCAGTAACTTTGCTCTGCACGATTGAGCTCTTCGTGCCACCTCAGCCAATGTGTCCATCATCGCTCTGTTGTTCTCTTCATATTCCTCTCTTGGCCTGCAGTTCTGTGGTGGGTTATACATCACTGCAATGTCTACCTTATGTTCCCCAGACTGAATTGTAGCTACTACATGCTACATCTGCATTCGTGTACCACACCTTCAACTTCTTATCTATCATGGTGGTCCTGGGAAAATATTGGGGTTGGGGGAGCAGGAGCCCAGGATGGGGCCTATGGGGGTGTGCAGTGTGGGTGGGGTTTGTGATAGGGGGTGAGGGCAGAGTGCCCATGGGGAGCTGCTGTAGGGGTGGGGTTGTGATGTGGGGGGGTGGGGGAGAGGGAACAGTGTGTGGGTGTTGGCTTAGATTGTTCAGTTGCATTGGGTTGGTCACAGTTTGGTTGGGGTTTGTGATGGGAGACGGGGCAGAGTGCCCATAGGGGGCTGATGTAGGGGTGGGGATTGTTACATAGGGGGTGGGGGCAGAGGGAACAGTGTGTGGGTTTTCGTTCAGATTGGTCAGTTGCTTTGGGGTTGTTGTGGTTGGAGACCTTCTGCAGGTGTTTCTGCAAGGTGTGTTTGCCCTTCCACCTGAGTCTGGGTCCTGCTCATCTTCATCAATGCAGCTATTTCCTTCTTTCCTCTTTGCACCATCTCTCTCAGTATCATCCTTTCTCCTTGTGTTCTGTCGTGATTGAGGTACACTCTCTGGTACTGTGGATTGTCCCTCAGTCGTGCTTTCTCCTGCAGGATCCTGGTTCGAGCTGATTCTGCCTTGAAAATTACTTTGACTGGCTGTATCCTTCCACTTGCAAGCCACCCAATTCTCTGAAAATTTGTCACCTGGGTCATGTCTCCCTCATTTATTGCTTTCATGATACCTTCGATCACTTTCTTCTCCTCCTGGTTTCTTTCGTTGTAAGTGTCCCCTTCGACTTCTTGGAGCCCGTAGACAAACACTGACCTCTCCATCTCCACCTCCCACTGTTTCTCCCTTTGCATCCTCTGAGATGTTTTAGTTTCTTCCATCGAAACATTCCTGCTTTCAATCCCTGCCTTTCCTGCAGCCCCTATGCTCGGTAGACTGTCTTTTCAGCTAAGCTGTTTCTTGCCACTATAGTTGTCTGTTGGCGTCTCTGCATATGTCATAGCTCCTTCATAGTCTACAGGTCAGTCAATTGTGCACATCGTTGCCTGGATCCCTAGAGTCCCCTTGTCTGTGGCTGGTATAGAAGTTCCTGATGTCATATCTGTACTGTCATTTGTCTCTCTTTTCTGTTTAAGGTTTTTTAGTTCCTCATCTAACACTTTATCTTATCTTCTGCTGCTAAGACTTGTAGTCCCCACTTCCTGCTCTCCTCAGCTATCCTCTCCTCCATTTTCTTGCCAAGCTTTGCCAGCTTCCTTCCCCACTCTTCCTCCATTTTTTGGAGCTCTACCTCCCAACCTTTCCTCCCTGGTTCTTCTCCCCCGGGTTCATCCCCCAGACACCTGGGTCTCTGCCCTCTTTGGTCACCCTTTCTTTTTCCATTTCTTTTCTTTTCTTTTACGACAGATAGGAGTTGATGTGTTTTATCCCAGAAACAAGCTTAAGTATTTTCAGAGTGTGTGCGGGGGGGATGCGTGAGGAGGTAAGGGAGGAGATGGAAGAGGGAGAAGCCAGGGGGGAGGAAGAGGAAAGGAAGATGGGCGGAAGGTGTGGGGGGGGTTGAGGGAAGAGGTAAGGGAGGAGTTGGAAGAGGGAGAAGCCAGGGGGAAGGAGGAGGAAAGGAAGATGGGCAGAACGTGCAGGGGGGGGGTGATGAGGGAAGAGGTAAGGGAGGAGTTGGAAGAGGGAGAAGCCAAGGGGGTGGAGGAGGAAAGGAAGATGGCGGAAAGGAAGAGGTAAGGGAGGAGATGGAAGAGGGAGAAGCCAGGGGGAAGGAGGAGGAAAGGAAGATGGTGGAAGGTGGAGAGGAAGGGAGAGGGAGATGGATTGATAGGTAGATAGAGGGAGGGGGAGAGGGACAGAGAGAACAAGAGAGATGGGAGGAGAGAAAGATAGAAAGGGGGAGAGAGAGTGAGAGAGGGAGAGAGAGAATGATAGGGAGACTGCTAGGGATGAGAAGGAAGTGAGGGGTGAGCCAGTGGGGAGGGGTAGGAGAGAGAGATGGTTAGATAGATAGATAGATAGATAGATAGATAGATAGATAGAGAGAGAGAGAGAGAGAGAGAGAGAGAGAGAGAGAGAGAGAGAGAGAGAGAGAGAGAGAGAGAGTATGCTCCACTTTCTTGGTTTGCCTCCTCCCCCCCGTCCTCTCATCTGCGACTGCTTGACAGAGTAGAGAACAGAGCAAGACGTCTCATCTCTCGCCTGGACACATCCTGGATAGATCTGTCATTTCAGCAGAGCCTTCAACATAGGAGGGATGTGGGTGGCCTTACTGTTATGTACAAGGCCAATATTGTCAAAATACCACACTTCGAGGACAGCGTGAAACAAGCTTTTATGCCACAAGACGGGCAGAAAGCAGCAACTTCACTCTGGCTGTACCCTTCTCCAGAACATCACTCCATCTGAGATCATATATACCCAGGATGACTCGAGTATGGAACACATTCGTACAGCATAATGATGTCAACGAGATAAAGTCAGATGATCAAATGAAAATGCTGGCCCACAGATGGCTCCATCTTCATCTTGTTCCCTACTTGTATGTCTCATAACAATAAAAATGCTTTCAAATGAGCTGATGTAGGTAACAGCTCTTAGCTTGCCAATAAAGTTAGGAATCCTTAACCTGTAAATAGCTTGTCAATAAAGCTATGGCTCCTTAACCTTGTCAAACCCTGTGTAAAAGAGAGAGAGAGAGAGAGAGAGAGAGAGAGAGAGAGAGAGAGAGAGAGAGGTAGGGTAGACCAGGGGGGGGGGGTTATCACGGTCAGTTTTCACGCTGGCTGTTTGTCATGTGTGTGTGAGTGAGCGCTTGCTAGCTGCCCCACAACTCTCGTTGTCTTGGTTTAAATAAACTGAGTCACACTGTCAGACTTTTTGGATTATCCCAGTTTCTCTGCACATATGCTGCTTTGTACAATACCCTATGCACTCTAGGCCTATGGCCTTCCACTCGCACTCCTGGCGCTCTGTGAAAAATTGTGTGGACTGCCTCCAAGTGAGTCACCTACCCTGGCAAACTCTGTTGACACCGAGCTCTGAGGTGGGTACCTCAGCCTCACAAGTGGCTTATAGGACAGATTTCCACAAATGATTGATGTTGCAAGAAACTCGCCTGCATGCACGTATAAAGGACTAACCTACTTGGTGTTGCAGCATATATCGTATCTTCAACTTCCCTAAGCTTAGCCTTAGCCCCTCTGGACTTTCCCTCAGAAACCACGTGCAACCGGGAGCCTTAATTCCTGCAATATTCAATCGTTATTAGTGTCCTGCCTGCACCTCAGAAATTCCTATATCCAAGAGGGTATGTATCCCCTAGTATAACTATGCAGACACGGACACTAGCTTCCAGACTGCTCTGAGACACTGGTACTTACTGGGCATGCTCTGCCAGCTGCAACACAGGCCCACAGATCAACTCACTCACAATCTCCCCAGACACTGGCCAGAAATCTACGAGATAAAAGTGGAGGTCTTGTCTTACTGTATGAGCCTGACGGAGGTCATCTACGGTACATCGAGGTGCCTCTACCAGATTTCCCCAGGTCTCAGATGTGAAGACACGTGGGGGGCGCCGTCTGCTGATCACGGCACGTCTTGTCCAGTTGGTGTCTGTCTTAAGAAGAACGAGCTGGTCTCTCTTCCAGACCCTCGTCTCTTTGTTCAAACTAGGGCTGCCAGTTCTCCCTAGCTAACTTATCCTAGTGTTTGCCTACATTATCGGCCTATTACTACCTATGTTAAGGTCTTAGGTCTACATTATTATTATCTACAGTTGCCTTAGTAAACCTAATATTAGTGTACTAACAGTAAAACTACCTACTCCTTCCCTGAAGGGTAAATCTATAAATTAAATAAATGCCTACCAACAATCCACGCCAAAATAGAGAATGCTGTTTGTTTGGGAGGGTTTTAAGGGCCATCCAGCTCAGCCGTTCCATCACGGCCATGCTGGATCTGTCCTGTGGAACTTTAGGGACCAAATAAATTTCCACATCCTCCCACCGGCGAAGGTAGGCGCTAAGTCTAAATCAAGTTCACCTTCCGCGAGCCCCCACAGCGGACCCTGGACACGAGTGCCGTCCGGCCACTCTCGTCGAGCAGACTCCGGTCTAACTTCAACCGTCCAGTTTCCCCTGTGTGGACCTCTGGGGGTGTAAACTTGTTGGTTCCGGAGGTCTTAGCACCCTTTGCTTTAGCTTTAACGTCTTTCGTATGTCTAGCCTTGACTGAGTGGCTCCGTACTTTCCCACCCAGTGGCCCACACGCCTTGGTAGCCTTTCCTCCCACTGTTACGAGGTTCCCTGGATTTAAAGGCAATCTATCTCCCTCTTTATGTACCCTGTAAAAGTGTTTTCCCAAGGTGGCCGAGTGTTCGTCACTCCCTGCCTGGTTCAGCTTCCCTGGCGGTTCATCGTGTATACTGGTATTCATTATCACTACTCCCCCAGCTATCATGGGGACAGCTTCTCTATCTGGCGTGGCAGGGAATTCAGGTAGAATCCTGCCGCCTATGATGTATCCTACTGGGGATCTGTATAAACCAATTCCTTCCTTAAACGTCCGTCGTGTAGACAGGAAGTCATCTATATGATTGGCTCCCACCAGGATACCTACATTTCTGGCCGTGTCAGTGGTAATTCCCTGGTCTGCCAGCTTCACGTCAAGGTCTTTCAATCGCTTAGCTGCTGCAGCAAGACCTCTCGCTGTAATTGCCCTGGGTAATGTCTCTACCACCAAGGCTGTAATGTCTCTGCAATGTCCACCTAATTTGACTGTGACATCCACCGCATTATATGATTTGGGTGGGACCTGACTTATAGCCCCTCCCAACATCATACTAACTTTCCTTGTGGCCTTCAACTTTAATTTAGCCCCCAACTTCTTTTTTATCAAGGATACTTGTGCTCCTGGGTCAAAGAATAATCGGGTTGTTTCGGACCTGTGCCCATTCACAACCTTTGCCATGACTGTAGGTAGGGCAGCACCTCTGTGATTCTCACTCGGATTAGAGACTTTACTCCCACTAATCACGCTGGCTACCATTTCAGGATCTGACTCACTTTCTATCTCTACCTGAGAGATATCCCTACTAGCCTGGGGTTCCCTTAAATTATTGGGACATAGTGCAGTATGGTGCTTACCTTTGCAACAGACTCGACACTCACTGAGCTGGGTGCCACAGTCTCTCGCAAAGTGTTCCCCACAACACTTGAAACAGAGTCTCAACTCCCTTAGTCTCTGTTGCCTACTGCTCAGTGTTATATACTCCGAGCAACTCGTGCTAGCGTGTTCGCCTTTGCAGAACACGCATATTCTGGCATGAGTGCCTCTGAGGTTCTGCTTAGAGGTTCTTACCTTAGACACCTCTTTACCATAGTACACTCCAACGTTAGTCGTACGAGCTTTAGACTGATCTCTCGAGATCTTTGAGTGACTTTCTGGGGTTTTATGTGGCGATGGTGGTGACTCTTCTCTCACACCTATACTCAAATGAGAAACGAGATCTCCCAACCCCTCAACAATTTGTTTTATCGTGAACCTATTCGTCCGATATTTTAAGTGCAACTCATGCACTGTAGTGCTAGCCAGTTTCCTCTGAATCACCTGGCTAAGGACCCATTCTGAATCATCCTCATCATGCAAATCTCTGAAACTATTTGTCAAGCTCATAATTTCAATACGGAACTTCTCTAGGCTTTGACGGTCATGTCGGCAAGCCTCTAGATCCAAC
>NC_069414.1:12504066-12519747 GCF_026875155.1 Cherax quadricarinatus
CTTCTGTCACCTTGTCATAAAACTCTAGTAGGTTTGTGACACAGGATTTTCCTTCCCTGAAACCGTGCTGGTTGTCAATTATACACTTGTTTCTTTCCAGGTGCCCCACCACTCTCCTCCTGATGATCTTCTCCATGACCTTGCATACTATACACGTTAGTGATACAGGTCTGTAGTTTAGTGCCTCATGTCTGTCTCCCTTTTTAAAAATTGGGACTACATTTGCCATTTTCCATACCTCAGGGAGTTGCCCAGTTTCAAATGATGTGTTGAAGATCTTTGTTAATGGCTCACACAATATCTCTGCTCCCTCTTTAAGGACCCATGGAGAGATGTTGTCTGGTCCCACCGCCTTCGAGGTGTCAAGTTCGCATAGCAGCTTCTTCACCTCCTCCTTGGTTATATGTACCTCATCCAGCACTTGCTGGTGTGCCCCCCTGTTCTGATTTCTTGGAGTCCTACTGGTTTCCACTGTAAATACCTCTTTAAATCTTGTGTTGAGCACCTGACATACCTCTCGGTCGTTTCTTGTGAATTCCCCATCACCCTTCCTCAGTCTGATTACTTGGTCCTTGACTGTTGTTTTCCTCCTGATGTGGCTGTACAACAGCTTCGGATCAGTCTTTACTTTTGATGCTATGTCATTTTCATATTGTCTCTGAGCCTCCCTTCTTATCTGTGCATATTCGTTTCTGGCTGTTCGGCTGATTTCTTTATTTTCCTGAGTTCTCTGTCTTCTGTACCTTTTCCATTCTCTAGTACACCTAGTTTTTGCCTCCCTACACCTTTGGGTGAACCAAGGACTCGTTCTGTTCTTCCCATTATTTCTGTTTCCCTTGGGAACAAACCTCTCCTATGCCTCCTTGCATTTTGTTGCTACATAGTTCATCATTTCTTGTACTGGTTATCCTGTCAGTTCCCTCTCCCACTGAATGTCTTGAAGGAAGTTCCTCATGCCTGAGTAGTTCCCCCTTTTGTAGTTTGGTTTTTCCCAGCCTATTCCTGCTACTCTCTCCACTGTGTGTGTGTGTGGTAGTGTGTGTGTGCGTGGTAGTGTGTGTGTGTGTGGTAGTGTGTGTGTGGTAGTGTGTGTGGTAGTGTGTGTCGTAGTGTGTTAGTTACCATTTTGTCCTAGTCACATGTCGATTAGACACTAGGCTTGTTGTATATGTGTGTGTGTGTGTGAGTATGTGTATGTGTATGTGTGTGTGTGTGTGTGCGAATGTGAGTGTGAGTGTACTCACCTATTTGTGGTTGCAGGGGTCGAGTCTTAGCTCTGGCCCCGAGTGTGTGTGTGTGTGTGTGTGTGTGTGTGTGTGTGTGTTGTGTTAGTTACGATTCTGTCCTAGGCACATGTCGATTCTTAGACACTAGGCCTGTTGTATATGGACGTGAGTGTGTGTGTGTGTGTGTATGTGTGTGTGTACTCACCTAGTTGAGGTTGCAGGGGTCGAGTCCGAGCTCCTGGCCCCGCCTCTTCACAAGTCGCTACTAGGTCACTCTCCCTGAACTATGAGCTTTATCGTACCTCTGCTTAAAGCTATGTATGGATCCTGCCTCCACTACATCGTTTCCTCAACTATTCCACTTCCTGGCTACTCTGTGGCTGAAGAAATACTTCCTAACATCCCTGTGATTCATCTGTGTCTTCAGCTTCCAACTGTGTCCCCGTGTTGCTGTGTCCAGTCTCTGGAACATCCAGTCTTTGTCCACCTTTTCAATTCCTATCATTATTTTGTAAGTCGTTATCATGTCCCCCCTATCTCTCCTGTCCTCCAGTGTCGTCAGGTTGATTCCCCTTAACCTCTCCTCGTAGGACATACCTCTTAGCTCTGGGACTAGTCTTGTTGCAAACCTTCGCCCTTTCTCTTCTCCCTGGACCAATTACATACCTCTGTAATCTGTAAATACCTTTGTAACTTGTCATGATTGTGACTAGACCTACCTGGAGTTCATTACCTTTGTAAATTGTGAGTTCATTACCTTTGTAAATTGTGAATTCATTACCTCTGTAACTTGCTCAGCTATCAAAACTTTGAGGCCCAGTCCCTGGACCCATTATGTACCTGTGTGTGTGTGTGTGTGTGTGTGTGGTGTGTGTGTGTGTGTGTGTGTGTGTGTGTGTGTGTGTGTGTGTGTGTGTGTGTGTGCGTGCGTCCGTGTGTGTGTGTATGTGTGTGTGTGTGGGTGCGTGTGTGTGTGTGTGTGCGTGTGCGTGTGTGTGTGTGTGTGTGTGTGTGTGTGTGTGTGTGTGTGTGTGTGTGTGTGTGTGCGTGCGTGTGTGTGTGTGTGTGTGTGTGTTGTGTGCGTGCGTGTGTGTGTGTGTGTGTGTGTGTGTGTGTGTGTGTGTACTCACCTAGTTGTACTCACCTAGTTGAGGTTGCGGGGGTCGAGTCCGAGCTCCTGGCCCCGCCTCTTCACTGATCGCTACTAGGTCACTCTCCCTGAGCCGTGAGCGTTATCATACCTCTGCTTAAAGCTATGTATGGATCCTGCCTCCACTACATCGCTTCCCAAATTATTCCACTTACTGACTACTCTGTGGCTGAAGAAATACTTCCTAACATCCCTGTGATTCATCTGCGTCTTCAACTTCCAACTGTGTCCCCTTGTTACTGTGTCCAATCTCTGGAACATCCTGTCTTTGTCCACCTTGTCAATTCCTCTCAGTATTTTGTATGTCGTTATCATGTCCCCCCTATCTCTCCTGTCCTCCAGTGTCGTCAGGTTGATTTCCCTTAACCTCTCCTCGTAGGACATACCTCTTAGCTCTGGGACTAGTCTTGTTGCGAACCTTTGCACTTTCTCTAGTTTCTTTACGTGCTTGGCTAGGTGTGGGTTCCAAACTGGTGCCGCATACTCCAATATGGGCCTAACGTACACGGTGTACAGGGTCCTGAACGATTCCTTATTAAGATGTCGGAATGCTGTTCTGAGGTTTGCCAGGCGCCCATATGCTGCAGCAGTTATTTGCTTGATGTGCGCTTCAGGAGATGTGCCTGGTGTTATACTCACCCCAATTATATTTTTCCTTGAGTGAGGTTTGTAGTCTCTGGCCCCCCTAGACTGTACTCCGTCTGCGGTCTTCTTTGCCCTTCCCCAATCTTCATGACTTTGCACTTGGTGGGATTGAACTCCAGGAGCCAATTGCTGGACCAGGATTGCAGCCTGTCCAGATCCCTTTGTAGTTCTGCCTGGTCTTCGATCGAGTGAATTCTTCTCATAAACTTCACGTCATCTGCAAACAGGGACACCTCAGAGTCTATTCCTTCCGTCATGTCGTTCACAAATACCAGAAACAGCTCTGGTCCTAGGACTGACCCCTGTGGGACCCCGCTGGTCACAGGTGCCCACTCTGACACCTCGCCACGTACAATGACTCGCTGCTGTCTTCCTGACAAGTATTCCATGATCCATTGTAGTGCCTTCCCTGTTATCCCTGCTTGGTCCTCCAGTTTTTCCACCAATCTCTTGTGTGGAACTGTGTCAAACGCCCTCTTGCAGTCCACGAATATGCAATCCATCCACCCCTCTCTCTCTTGTCTTACTGCTGTCACCATGTCTAAACCCGTGGGTTTGTGAAAAAGGATTTCCCGCCCCTAAAACCTGTTGGCTGCTGTTGATAGAGCTTCCCTTTCTGGTGTTCCACCCACTTCTTTTGATAATCTCTCCTGATTTTGCATACTTACTGTCAGTGACATGGTCTGTATTTAGTGTTCAGTCTGTCTTTTTTTTAAAAGTTTGGGACTACTTTGCTGTTTTTCCATGCCTCGGGCAATTCCCTCTTTGTAAAATTGAATATTGTTTTTAGGGGTACACATAGGCCTCTGCTCCCTCTCTAAATACCCAGGGGGAGATTTTATCTGTCCCCATTTCCTTTGAGGGATCTACTCACTCAAAACCCCTTTTACTTTCCCCGGTTGTGTGTACTTGTCCACAATGGTGGTGTACCCCACCTCTCCCTCTTTCTGGAGCCCCTTCTGTTCCTCTGTGAACAATTCTTTGAATCTCTTGTTGATTCCCCAATACTTCACGGTCATTTCTTGTTGTCTCTCCTCCCTTTCCCTTCCCTTTGCCCGATTACCTGGGCCTTTACGGTTTTTTTCTTCCTGATTGGCTGCATAAAAGCTTTTGGGTCAGATTTTGGGGTTTTTCTGCTATATCGTTTTCAATTGATTTGGGCCTCCCTTCTTATCTGTTATATTCTTTTGGCTTACCACTGCTCTCCTTATTCTCCCGGGTCCCTTTTCCCTTTTATATTTCTTCCCTTTCCCTTTTGCACGTTGGTTTTTGCCTCCTTGCATCTTTGGGTGAACCTGGGTCTTTCCCGGCTTTTTCATATTCCGTTCCCTTGGGTACAAACCCTCCTCCCCCTTGCACATTGTTGCTACATATTCCATCTCCATTAAAGGCTTCCCTGTCGTTCTCTGTCCCCCTGAACCTCATTCGGAAGTTCCCCATTCCCGTGTATCCCCTTTCCCGTAGTTTGGTTTTATTTGTCCCGGCCCTTTCCGCTTCCCCCCCCCATTGTGCCTACGTGCATTCGAAGCTTAAAAAAACATGTCGCTGGCCCCAAAAGGGTTTTTTTATATGTGATGCCTCATATCTGCACTATCAGGTGAATATAAATTTCCCGTCTTGCTGGTTCTCCTCTCCTTCTCTCCTGTGTGCCCTTTACGTGTTGGGACATGAAGTTTTTTTTCCCGTACCACCCCTCATCTTAGCCCTCCATGTATCTTGGCCCCATGTGGCTCCAAGTTCTCCCATTCGATCTCCTTGTGGTTAAAGTCGCCCATGATCAGGAGCTTTGCCCTGCATGCATGAGCTCTTCTGGCCACTGGAGCCAGTGTGTCAACCATCGCTCTATTGCTCTCGTCATACTCTTGCCTTGGCCTCCTGCTGTTCTGTGGTAGGTTATACATCACTGCAATTATCCTTGGACCACAAGTGAAGCTTCCGCTATGTAATCACTTTTTCCGCTGTCTCTTTCGCTCATCAAATTCCACGGTGTTTGATCAGCAATCCCCTCCACCCCCTGTCTTCTGTCTTTTCCGTCCGGAAAAGGCATCTGTTATCATACTGAAGATGACTAAGAAATCGTAATGACACGATTGCAAAACCTACCCCCCGGCGGATTGAACCCGCGGTCATAGAGTCTCAAACTCCAGCCGTCGCGCTAACACAGACCACTGCACAATAAGATTCATCCATAGGTATATTTCTACACCATAGAAAGTTGCACGGCACCTCTGTGCACAAATGCAAGTTTTTACAGACAATCTCGCTACGTGGCGTGACGACTCACTCAAGTCCCTCACTGCCTAACATGACTTAAGAAATCGTAATGACACATTGCAAATAACCATCCCCCCCGGGTGAACCCGCGGTCAGGTCACAAAACTCCGCCCTCGCTAACCACTAGACCATAGCCAATAAATTATCCAACTAGGTATATTTCTACACCATAGAAAGTTAGCAAGGACCTCGTGACCACAAATGCAAGTTTTACAGACGATCTCAGCAGCGGGCCGTGACGAACTCTAGTCAATCCTTCACGCGTCAACATGATTAAGAATCTAATGCACGTTGCAATCGTGTCATTACGATTCTTAAGTCATGTTGACGGCAGTGAAGGACTTGAGCTAGATCGTCACGGCCAGCTAGCTGGAGATTCGTCTGTAAAAACTTGATTTGTGTCACAGAGGTGCCTTGCTAACTTCCTATGGTTAGAATATACTATTGATGAATCTTATGGGCTAGTGGTTGTGTTAGCGCGAGGGCTGGTTTTGAGATCTATGACGCGGTCAATCCGGCCGGGGTATGTTTATTTGCAATCGTGTCATTACGATTTCTTAGTCATGTGACGGCAGTGAGGGACTTGAGCAGAGTTCGTCCGGCCACGCTAGTGGAGATTCGTCTGTAAAACTTGCATTTGTGTCACAGAGGTGCCTGTGTACTTCCTATGGTGTAGAAATAACCATTGGATGTCTAGTGCTAGCTGGTCAGTGGTTAGCGCGACGGCGAGTTTGAACTCTATGACCGCGGGTTCAATCCGCGGGGTAGTTATTTGCAATCGTGTATTACGATTTCTTAAGTCATGTTGACGGCAGTGAAGGGCTTGACTAGGTTCGTCACGCCACGCTACTGGGATTCGTCTGTAAAAACTTGCATTTGTGGTCACAGAGGTGCCTGTGCTAACTTTCTTGTGTAGAATATCCTAGTTGGATGAATCTATTGTGGCTCTGTCTATGTTAGCGCACGGGTGGAGTTTTGAGACCAGACGCGGGTTCAACCCCCGGGGGTATGGTTCATACTGTAAGCTTGTTCTGTGATTGCTATGATGTCTGGTGATGCCTCTTTGACTCTTTCGTGCCACTCCTCCCACTTGTTTGTTATTCCATCAGCGTTTGTGTACCATACCTTCAGTTTCCTTTCCAACACTGTGGTTTGGGGGCCTGTGGGGGTGGGAGACCTGGTAGCATACTGTGGGATTCTATGGTTGGGGGTTGGGTGGAAGCTGTGGGTATGGATTGTATTGTGTGTTGGGTTGGTGTGATAGGTTGTGTGGTTCTGAGGATAGTTGTGTGTGTGCTTGCCCTTGCTGCTCTGTTCTGCTCTGACTGACCTCTGCTGGTTCCATGATTGTCTCCTTTCCTAGCTCCTTTCACTTTTTTGTCCTCTCCCTCAGCTGTTGTCTCTCTCTGTTCTGTCTCTGTCTAGGAACACCTTCTTGTACTCTTCCGAGCATTTCATCCGTGGTTTCTCTTGGAGGATCCTGTTCTGCACTGTTTCTGTCCTGAGAATCAGCTTGATTGGTCGGTTCTCCCCTTCAAATACCCCCCCATTCTCTGAAAATTTTTCAATCTCATCCATGTCTTCTCCCCCTTTTTTTCCGTGATGATTTTCTTAATCTCCTTTCTTTCTTCCCGCCCTCTTTAGGTGTGTCCTTTTCCCCCTCTCTCCTGAAGCCATGGATAAACACTGATTTTGCTCTTTCCCCCCTCCCCCTTTCCTCTTCCTTGTGACTTGGTTCCTGGTTGTGGTCATTTTCTCCCCTTTATTTTTTTTTAATGGCTCTTGGGGCATGGTTGTGCCTCGCATTCGACCTATCTCCCTTCCATCTGCACCCCCTGCTCTTCCCTTCCCCTCCCTGGCCCTTTTTGCAGGCTGATAGACCTTAGCATTAATTTATATCTCCCTTTCCCTTTCCCGTTCTGCCTCTTAGTTCTAATGGTGTGTTTCTCTGGTCCTACCCTGAGACTTTCTTCAGCCTGTTTACCTCAAATTCTAGGCCTTTACCCTGGTACTCTTTGACTTTGCCTCCCAATTTTTCGTCTCCTTCTCCAACCTCTTTTCCCATTTTACAGAAGTCTTTCTCCATTTTTTAGAAAGCTTCCCATTTTCTCTCCATTCTTGCTCTATCCTTTTCCACTTTCCCCCATCCATTCCTCCCTACCGTACCATTGTCATCTGATCCCTGACTCCTGCGAGCCCCAACCATTTTTTTTTTTTTTTTTTTTGTGAAAGAGAGAAAAAGAGAAAAAGAAAAAGGGGAAAGAGTGAGAGAGGGGGGAGAAAGAGAGAGAAGGGGAGCCTAGAAGGGGGGGAAAAGAAGGGAAAAGTGGGGGAAAGTGAGAGAGGGGGAAAAAAGGTTTAAGAGAGGGGGGGAAGTGACAAGGGAAGGGAGAGAGAGAGAAAGGAAGGGGGAAGAGAGGGGGTAAGAGAGGAAGAGAGGAAGAGAGAGAGGGGAGAGGGAGAGAGAGAGGAAGAGAGAGAGAGAGAGAGGAGAGGAGAGAGAGAGAGAGAGGGGAAAAGGAGAGAGAGGAGAGAGAGAGAGGAGAGGAGAGAGAGAGGGGAAAAGAGAGAAGGAGAGGAGTGAGGAGAGGAGAGAGATGGGGGGGAAAGGAAGGGTTATAGGGTCACTTCACAGGAAGGTGTGAAATCCTGTATATGTTTTGTGTGTTGTGTCTGTATGTGTGGTGTGTGTGTGTGTGTGTGTGTGTTTTGTGTGTGTGTGTGTGTGTGTGTGTGTGTGTGTGTGTGTGTGTGTGCATATGTGTGTGTGTGTGTATGTGTGTGTGGGGTGGCGTGTGTGTGTGCTACAGCTATTCAAGTGCCTAACAGCAGAGCTGTTCTCATCTAGTGTGTGTGCATATGTTTACGTAAACAGTCCTTATTTCCCACGTCTGTACTACAATTGTTTGTATATGTACCCGATCTCTTGGTTCCCACTCTACTGTTTATGTGTTTAAAATTAAGTTAAAAAATAAATACACTAGGCTTCGCCTATATGCCGCTACCTCTAAATCCTATTAAATGCCAGTAAATTTGCTGCTTATTCTAATTCTGATAGCTCGAGGAGAGTGACCCCAATTCCAGCTAGAGACAGGTACTTTGACCCCATGAAAACTCAAACTAGGTGAATATTACTTGCCAGCTGCAGTGGAGAAACTTTTGCGGGTCTGTCCTGTCCCAGAAGTGAAGAAGTTTGATGCTTCTCGGTAATTTTTCCACTAACTTCCTGTATGCACTATAGTCTCTAGCTCTTCTAATTTTTTCACTCACTCACTGTATTTACTGACACATCTATACATATCTCTTTTCTCCCCGGTCTTGAGTCGCACTTTTTTCTTCAAATAACCCACTGCGTTATTATTTGGCAACACTATTTAGGCCCTGACACAACCGTTCACCCTTCCAACGGCCCCACTAAACCCCTCAGCCACTATTTCCTTTGTTTTCTTTTCTGTGATCACTTATATTTCCTTTTTTCTGGGCTTAAGTGATTATATTTCACTCTTATGCGTGCACACGCCTATATCCCACACTCTATTCCTTATGGCACAGTCAGAAATTACCACCAAAACACGAGCTCAAACCGCGTGACTCCTCCACGAGTGTGTGTGTTGTGTGTGTGTGTGTGTGTGTGTGTGCGTGTGGGGTGGGGCGTGTGCGTGTGCGGGGTGTGTGTGTGTGTGTGTGTGTGTGTGTGCGTATTGTATACATTTGTCTGAACACCTGTTTTGTGTTTGTCAGTGTGCTAGTCTATTTATTGCCATCCTACTTATATTAAAAAAAAGTGAATCCTCGAGTTTAATCACTGATCATTCAGGGAATCACAATAAGTGTTTGTACCTAATTTCATTTTTTTCAGTAGCTTTATAAAATATTTATTGGTTCAGCTTTGATGTCGTTTTGATCGCTGTGTAGTGTATATTGGAATAACATTGATGTCACCATGAACGCTAACCATGTTTATGTATGCTGGTGCGGGTTTGATGTCACCATGACTGCTTATCCATGTAGTGCAGGGGTTCTCAACCAGGGGGAAATTCCCCCGGAGGAAATTTTAGGGTATTTCAGGGAGACTTGTGACCACTGCTCATCATAGTATAAAGTCCGTATATTACGTACCATCAGTAGAACTGTAGCTTTTAATTTAATCTATGATATTCAGTAAAGTTTATTAAAAATCACAGAATAAGTTGAGAATAAAGATAAATATTTCACATTTTTATCTCAGTTATTCGTGGTTTTCATTCACAGAATTTAGAGCCCATCTGATAGTCAAAAAAAAAAAAAAAAAAAAAAAGAGGACGATATTTCATATATTCAGTTTGGTTATTTATAGCAAAGTTTTGTTAAATGTTTGTGTGAAACCAATAAAGTTGAAGCAACATGTGCAGAATGTTTATCCTCAACACAAGGACATGGAGAAGTTTTTTTTAAACGTTATGGGAATGTTTTCAAAAAGCTGAAGCTGGATTCAACAAGGATCGTCCAAGAAATGAACCAAAATATTATTGAAGCTTATGTCTTCTTCTTATTATTATTACTATTATTATTACGTCTTATTATTATTATTATTATTATTATTATTATTATTATTATTATTATTATTATTATTATTATTATTATTATATTGTATTATTATTATTATTATTATTTTATTTATTTATTATTATTATTATTATTTTTATTATTATATTATTATTATTATTATTATTATTATTTCATCATCATTATCATCATCATCATGGGGGAGCGCTAAACTATAGGGATTATACAGCGTCTGTGGTGAGGATGATGGAAGGTATTCAGGCTCAATTCAGGGAACTGAAGCACAGATCCAACTCCCTAGATCAACAGCCCTCACCAGCATCAAGGAACCTCCCTTGATCGGATTCTTATGTCATACTACTGAAGGTAGAAAAACAAAAAAAACATGCAGTTGGAAAGGCTTTGATCGAACATTTCGCTCTTAAAATGGTAGAAATTACATTGGGAAATGGAGTGGAGAAAAAATTTCAGCAGTTTAACTCTCAAACAGTACTGTTTAAAGGAGGATCAGCGACATGGCCATTAACATCGAGGATCAGGTTATACAGGAGATCAAGTCTGCAGCATCTGGCTTATTTTCAATTCAATTTGATGAATCGGCTGATGTGGCATCGTGTTCCCAGTTGCCGGTGTTTGCAAGATATGCTCACTCACCGTCATTTAAAAGGACTTTCCTTTTTGTTGTCTTGAAACAACTCCCAATGCCTCAGATATTTTGAAAAAGGTTTCATCTCTCTTCTGAATCAGGAAATCTTTTGTGGGAAATGTTTGTGGGTCCTATACTATTGAGCATCATATATATTTGTGAACAAAATTCTGAATTTCAAGTTTGTGTGAATAAGCGAGTACCAATAATGAAAGGCATTTGTCAGGCGCTGACCTCAGAAACCTTTCTGCCCCATAGGGAAGGTTTTGGATCACACCATTCACATTGTGAATTTTTTCGAAGGAGAAGGAGCTCTCAATCCATGACTAACTTTTCAAGCAGTTACGTATTGACATGGATATAGGCCATCATCTACTTCGTTTCCACACAAATGTTCGATGGCTTTCAAGAGGAAATGTAACTGAGCGAGTGTCTGAGCTTAGAGATGAGCTCCAATGACTCAAGAAATCGTAATGACACGATTGCCAACAAACCATACCCCCGGCCGGGATTGAACCCGCGGTCATAGAGTCTCAAAACTCCAGCCCGTCGCGTTAGCCACTAGACCAGCTAGCAACAATAAGATTCATCCAACTAGGTATATTTCTACACCATAGGAAGGTTAGCACAGGCACCACTGTGACCACAAATGCAAGTTTTTACAGGACGAATCTCCAGCTAGCGTGGCCGTGACGAACTCTAGCTCAAGTCCCTTCACTGCCGTCAACAGTGGGGGCCTGTGCTAACTTTCCTATGGTGTAGAAATATTCCTAGTTGGATGAATCTTATTGTTGCTAGCTGGTCTAGTGGCTAACGCGACGGGCTGGAGTTTTGAGACTCTATGCCCGCGGGTTCAATCCGGCCGGGGTATGGTTTATGGCTCCAATTATTTCGTTGTGCCCTTTCAAGCATTTCTCCGCGTATCCAAAAACTGGCGAAGAAAAAACAATCACAGGTTCTCACTGACTGTAATCATCATCATCTATTGAACTTTTTAGTTATTGAAATATGTTTTCAGTAACTTGAGTCTGTTAAGTAATTAGTTATAAAAAAAAACAAATACCATTTATCATGTTTTAAAATCCATCAACCTTTTCTATTGCTATTAAACTGTAAAACTCTACCATAAAAATAATCCAAGAAAAATGTGTATGTATTAAGATAGAAAAAATAAATAAAAGATTTTTTAATATTTATATATTATATTTGGAATGCAGCTTCTGGGTTAGACAATGTTTTGGGGGGGAAAAAAATGACATTCTGACACATGGTGAAAAGTAGTGTATGTTAGTATTAGCTTTGATGTCACTCTGAACGCTAAAAAATGAGTGTATGTTGCTATAGCTTTAGTGTCATCCTGAACGCTTTACCATGTTGTGTATGTTGGTGTAACTTTGATGTCACTCTGAACGCTAACCATTAGTGTATGTTGTAGCTTGATTTTCATTTTGAATGACAACCCTTTGGGGTATACTGGTGTAGCTTTGATGTCACTCTGAATGATAACCATGTAGTGTATGCTGGTGTAGCTTTGGTGTTTACTCTGAAGCTAACATAGTTTTTTTGTCTTCCAGAGCATTTCGTGCCCAGATGGTTATATAACTTTTATCTAACATTTCACCTTCTTCGGCGGAATACAGGTGGGCAAATTTTGCAGTGGGGGCAGTCCTACATTTACCTGTGTTCCAATGAAACCCGTTCTGCAATAGAAATGTTTCAGCATTAAAGATGAACATCAAAATGGTATACAATACCGACAGGTTGGTAGGTAAGACACATAGGCAACAGTTTTGGCAACTTTATTTCGAAACGTTTGCCTACACAGTAGGCTTCTTCAGTCGAATACAGAAGTAGGCAGGAACAGTAGAGATGTGAAGACGATGTAATCAGTCCATTACCCTTGAAGTCGAAGAATTTGAGGTTGTCAGTCCCTCAGCCTGCAGAAGTTTCAGTTCCATAGTCAGGAACTATCTTAAGATCAGGAGACAGTGCGGAGACTTAAATACTTTTGGGGAAGGAGGGGTGCAGAGTAGTAGTAGTGAGAATGTAGCCACTGAGAGGTCACGCCCTTCTCAGATCCAACAATTCTCACTTGAAAAAGTTTTCTGTACCAAATGCCATTATGTTGCAGTGTCTGAAAAGATAACATCAAAATGGTATACAATACCGACGGGTTTGGGTAGTAAGCCCACAAAAAGGCAACAGTTAGGCAACTATATTTCGAACGTTTCGCCTACACAGTAGGCTTCTTCAGTCGAATACAGAAAGTAGATAAGATAGTTCCTGACTATGGAACTGAATTTCTCCAGGCTGAGGGACTGACAACCTCAAATTCTACGACTTCAAGGGTGATGGACTGATTACATCGTCTTCACATCTCTACTGTTCCTGCCTTTCTTTCTGTATTCGACTGAAAAAACCCTACTGTGTAGGCGAAACGTTTTGAAATATAGTTGCCTAATGTTGCCTATGTGCTTACTCCCAGCATTAAAGATCTTCACATCTGCCTTATTCATCAACTTGTCAGTATTGTCTACCTTCACATTTTTAAATGTAGGAAATAACAACTAGTACTACAAATACTCTTTAATCTGAGCAAGACTTGCCAATAAAATGTTTTCTGCAGATTTGTCACAGCTCACATTGAGCAGTACATTTTTTCGTAAAGGTTTGATTTCAGTATGTCTGTATTATCTCTTTGTGTCGGTATTTTGTTTTTTCAGCCCCAATTATTCTGCTGTAGATGACGTCTAGTAAGAGCATTTTGAATGTATGTATCTAGACGGGTAATGTTCTGTGGGTGAAGGGGCTCTTACTGCATCGGAACTAATTGAGAGACACTGTTGTTAATCTCCAAGTCTCCCTCAGTTGTTTAAACATGTCTCAGCTATTAAAAAATGAAGTTTATAGGATGAGAATTTTTTAAAGTGACTCACTCCCTAACCTGGGCTCAGTTATCTAAAGAGGATATTTTTGAAGAATTGAGACACTTATGCAAACCATGGGAATCTTTATTGAAAAAAACGTTTCGCCACCAGTGGCTTCATCAGCCCAATACAAAGTAGAAAAGGGTAAGGAGAGGAGAAGTTTGAGGTTAATCAGTCCCTCAACCTGGAATCGATGTGTTCAGTCCTTTCACTCTTTAGGAAGTGCAGCATAGGACCAGAGAGGTGGCTTATAGGGCTGCAGTCAGTAAAGGTGAAGCAGGAGGAGGCGGGATCACAGTGGGACCTGCCACTAGTGTAAGTAGGTCGTCGTCCAAAGGTTGGGCAAGGTCTCAATTCTTCAACTTGTCGGTTTTTAAAACCATTCATCACATCTGTCAGATACTGCACCATCATGGAATCTTGGTAAAAAGATTTCAACGCTTGCCCAACCTTTGGACGACGACCTACTTACACTAGTGGCAGGTCCCACTGTGATCCCGCCTCCCCTGCTTCAACTATCTGACTGCAGCAATAAGCCACCCCTTTTGGCCTTATGCTGCACTTCCCACAAGAATGATGGACTGAAACACATCGATTCCAGGTTGAGGGACTGATTACCTCAAACTTCTCCTTCCTTACCCATTTTTTACTTTGTATTGGATGATGAAGCCACTGTGTGGCGAAACGTTTTTCAATAAAGATTCCCATGTGTTGCATAAATGTCTCAGTTCTTCAACTTTTCGGGTTTTTAAAACCATTCATCCAGGAATATTTTTGCAGTCTTACTGCAAGGTGAATAATATCTTGAACCCGAGATAGCTGATGACTAAGAAAAATGCTGAAAATATGGAAACCCTGTATACAGTATCATTAGATCCAGCAGCTATAGTCTGATACTTTAACAATGGTTAAGACCAGTTAGAATGAAAGATACCATCGTATTCAATCTATTGCCCTTTTGGTTTGCACAAAGATATTTAGGAAATATAAGAATTTCTTGTGAGATCGGACTGAAATTACAGTAATTTAAGCACAGGGGCTAAGTCAGGTAGAACTTGCTCACTAATTCCGACCTCTTTCTACATGCACTCAAACCGGTTGTTTTCATTGAGTAGAGGACTTAGTAGTACGACTGTACCAGCGGAGACCCGCGCGGTAGGTTGTACATGAATGGTCTGAGTAGTGGGGAAAAACCGAGAACTGGCAGCTGTATCAGATGAAAGGAGGAAAGCGATATAAATGCAACTCCTCTTCTATGGTGAGACGAAGGACGAGGGATGTGACGTGTGAGGAGTGACTGGTTGTCACGAAAGTTGCCGCCCGGAATGGCGATGAGGGAGGCTGCAGGAATTGGAGGCGACGACTGGGAAAATAATCGCTCTCGTCAAGGTTGTTTGCGATCGTCTAGCCGAAGTCTAGAGCAATCCAGAGTTAATATTTAAATAAGAAATTGGGGGACATGTAAGTCTCATAGCACATGTTGCAGATATGTTTTAATGTAAAGATAAAAAACTCAAAAGGTCAGTCACCGCAGAGTCACAACGGGACCTCCCGCAAAGAAAATTAAGGTAAATACCATCGTCGAACAATAGCAGCGGTTTCAGTGAAGCTAGACTTCACCACGACAAAAACAAAGGGAAGTGAATGAGATGTATTTAGAAGCAAATTATATATTACTAATTTAAATCTACTCGGCCCGCGTGTGATTTAAGTGCAAGTTGTGTGAAGTTAGTATTCAAAATGAATGTTTTTACTGTATGAGTATCAGGATAAGGGTCACCAGTCTATACATGAAAGTCGAGACAGACAGACCGAATGAGTGATAAAGTTTAATTCTTGACGAACACACAATGGAACAACTGGTTTCGTCAGCAACTGAAACTCATTAATTTTTCCTGCAGCATCTAATATTTCATTGTAAAATTTATAAATTAAGAGAACACTGGAACAATGCAATGCTTTAATCTATGGTGGCCGTTAGGTGAAGATTCGCAGTATATGATGTGGGGATTATAAGTTTAATGTGTTGTGGAGGGTTGATTTCACTGTCACAACACCATTCGTTTGAGGTGAAGTGATAAAATGTTATAAATTTTTAATACTGGAAGATCAAGTCAGAAAGAAAAGATGTGAGACAAAACTAATATCAGTCGTGTCAGTATTATCATCATCGTGTCGTGGAAAGAGAAAATGCTTAATAATGAGAAGGAAATGTCCAGTAGATGTTTAGTTTTATAGAGGGTTTTGTCAAAAATCCATATCAAACGA
>NC_069414.1:12520247-12637809 GCF_026875155.1 Cherax quadricarinatus
CAAAAAAAAGGGACAGAAAACCAGGTAAAGCAACATACATTCCTTTGTTCACCCCTATACCTCCCAGTCGCACTGGGAGGGTTGCCTGATCCCATTGCTGATTCTCTAGTGGCAGGTTCAGTGCCTTCTTAAAGGTTGACCTCAGGTGTGCTTCATGTTCGTCGAGTGTTGGGTTGTCAAAAGAGGGTACACACCTCAGGAAGTAAGTGAGTCTTGTCACTGTGATGCACCTTGTGAGGAGATACAGAGCATCATGGGCATCAAGATCGCTCATTCTCTCCTCCATTCTCATCAGGTCATTCAATTTGTCCTTGAGGACAGTGTCGATGGCCTGGTGACCCAGCGGTGCTCCCTAGAGGGTACTGTTGAACGGAGTGGTAGTAGAGACTTCTGGGAGGATTCTTCGCACAGCATTGATTATTTCCTGGTTCACTGTGATGATTTCACACTTGGAAGGATTGAGGATGAGTCCCAAGTCTTCTTCCTGTGTTTTCACCAGTTGTAGGTCCCCTAACAGGGACTCTTCAGTACCTGCCAGAGTGCTATCATCCAGGTACCAGATGTTGAGGTCACTGCATAGGTTGGAAGTTAGTTCTCTTACTGCCAAGCAGAAGAGAAGTGGAGTGAGTGGGTCACCCTGCTGAACACCCTCTGATGAGAGAATTTCATGTTCTCCAAACAAAAGAACCGAGGGTTTGCTGTAGCTGGCTTAAATGAAGGGAAAAAGACTTGGGAACCGATCCCGAACAGCTGGCAAGACAGCATCTCTCTTCACCATGTTAAAGGTATTTCTAAAATCAAGTTTGCCTACGGCCTTGTCTTCTGGTAGGTCCATGACATAGGCCCTTGCGGCATGAGCTGCGGCTTCACTGCCTTGAGAGACCCCAAAGCTCAGTTGTGTGGCTGAAGTAAACTGGCAGCTTCTAGGCAAATGTTTCTTACTGCTGCTTTGCAACGAGATGGAGAAGAGTGTTACCAACAGCAATGGGTCTGATTCCCCCATCCTTCTTCTTCAAAGCACATAGTGAGGCTCAAAAAGAGAAGGGTTTAATTTCTTCTGGGATTCACCCAGCCAGGCAGTTGTTAACGAAAGTTGTCAACTCGGTAAGAAGAATTGATGCAGATGCACCAAGTACTGGATTTACCATCTCTTTGAGGTGCTGAGGTCGAATTCTAGTGTAACCTCCTGCAGATACTGCTGGAAATGACACAATCGCCTTATAGACTTCCAATTCTGGCAAAATTAATTGTTCAGTGATGGGGTCTTCCTCATGGTTGTTGTTGATGGCTATGGTGTCCCTGGTTGGATGCTTGTCTCTTAGTGCCTGGACCTTGGTCTCATCTTTGGGGGCTACAGTGTCGTCACTTGTAATTATTCTGATTGCTCCCACTGTGTTACCTTCTTCGATTTTGTTGCTAACCTGTGCGCAAATTTTCTCGTTTTCAGTGGGACTTTTCTTGCGTCTACCTCTGTGATTCCTGCGATGATGAGGCAGGGGGACACAATTATCTGTTCTTGGGTAGTTGCACATTTCCTTGATAACGGGACGTGGTTAAAATTTGCCTGTCTTTCAGGAAATGCGACGACATTGGGGGAAAACAGGAGTAGGTTGTGCAATCCCTTGGATGGTGCCCCCGGGCTTTTTTCTAATTTTGGGGAACCCCCCAAAACACTGCTTAAGAAGTTCTGGGGAATTTTCCCCCTGTTTGGCATATTTAAAACCCTGCTTTGGGGATGGGGGGATAGGGCACGGGCCTACCCAGTGGATTGAATCCCCAACAGGAGGCTATCCAAGTGACGAGGTTGCCTTTGGGAAAATGTCTCTGTGTGGGGGCCCTGTGGCTGCTCTCTGCTGGGGGCGCATGTGACCCCCCGAAACACCCATTGTGTGCACAAATTTGGCCTCCCTTTTTGCGTGCTCAAACTCTCCACACACCAGACATGGCCCTTTTTTAAATTTTTGGGGTTCCCTTTTTTCCCGGGGGCTTTGGGGGCTGGCTTAAACCCATCTGCCATACCTCAAATTTTGGGGTGGTAAGCCCTGGCTAAAGGGGAAAATGGCGCATGGCACATCCCGCATTAGTTCAGGGTGGTAGTTGGGGGGGAGAGGGGTCTCCAGCCCTTTGTGGTGCGCGGTGGGGGAAAAGGGGAGGATGAAGATGTGTAAATGAGGCGGAGAAAGGGCACTCACTCCCCCCCCCGGGGGAAAACAAGTCACTATACACCAAAAAGCTCTGGGGCACCTGTTACATATCCCCTTTTTCCCCTCTGTGCACAGCCCCCACTTTAAACGACAACACCCACTATGAAATACACTTTGCTAGGGCTCATACCATCCCACATACTACGAAACAAAAAAAACCTATATACGCTATACACAGGGTAAAAAAACACTCCATTTTTGTAACAGGAGCACACGGTTTTGGCGGGGGCGTTTGGGGAAGGGGAAGGGGGGGGGCACATTTTTTAGGGCCTCACCCCTCCGCCCTCCACCTTTCCCATGAGGCCCCCCCCTCACCGCCCCTCTCCACCCAAAGGGTTTCCCGGGTTAGTTCCCCCAACTAAATTCACCTACACAACACTTTTCCCTTGATTCTAAAGGAAGAGCCCAAATGCAAAAGTTTTCTGGCCTACCCAAAACACGAGAAAGCAGATAATATAAAGAAATTATATATATAAATATAAAATAAATAATAAAATAAAAAAAATTTATTATAAAATATATATATATAATATAAAAATATATATATATATATATAAAAAACAGGGTATTAAAATTTTATATATATAAAATTATATATAAAAATATATTTTAAAATTTTTATATATTTTTATATATATATATAATATATATTTAAATATAAAAAAAATATATATTATATAATTATAAAATATATATATATATATTACATACATAATTTATATACATATAAATATATATATAAAATGTATATATGTATAAAAAATATATAATTTTAAAATATATATTTTATTTTAAAATATATATAAAAAATTTATAAAATTATAAAAATTAAAATTATATAAATAATATAAAATATATATAAATAATTTAAAATATATATATTTTTAAAAATTATATTTTATATATATGATATTATTATATAATATAAATATTATAAAAATATATAAAATGTAAAATACATATAATATTATAATAAATATTTTTATTTTATATAAATATATATATAAAATATATAATAAAATACATATATATATATTGTATATATGTATATATGTAAAAAATAAAAATATATAAATATATAAATAAAATATATAAATATATATATTTTATATATATAAATAAAATGTCGTGCCGAATATGAAAAAACGGGTCAATTAGCAAGAGCTCTTTTAAAAAATTAAGTCCTTTCTAAAATTTTCTTTTGTACGTTTAAAGATATATTTTTTTCATTAATGTTGATGAAAAAAAAAATTTTAAATTTTTGAAAACCAAAAAAGAATTTGGGAAAAACCCTTCCCAAAACCTTTATTAAAAACAAAACATTTTTTTTCCCAAACCCCCAACAAAATTTAAATTTTAGATTTGTTTACAGAAAATTTAATACTAAACAAACACAGTTAAATATTTTTTTTTCGTTAGGTTCGAATGTTTTTGGCAAAATTTTAAGGGCATAAAACAAATTTCACTTGTCCTATATGGCAAGATAAAACCCGTTGCTTTTTTAAAGCCAAGATCGCAAGTTCTGGCCTATTGGGCCCACAAACATATATATATGTAATATATATATAATATATATAATATATAAAATATATATAATATAATATATATATATATATATATATATTTAATAAAATTTATGTATAAAAATATATGTATATATATACATATAAAATATATATATATAAAATTATAAATATAATATATATATATATATATATTTTATATATAAAAAATATATATATAATATATATTATATATATATATAAAATTTTTATATATTATATATATATATAATATATATAAATATAAAAAATAATTATATATATATATATAATATTTTTATATTATATATATATATATATATATGTCGTGCCGAATTTTAAAACTGGTCCAATTACCCAAAAATTCTTTTAAAAATTTAAGTCTTTTCTAAAATTTTTCCACTTACACTTTTAAAGAAAATATATTTTTTAAATTAATTTTAATGTAAAAAAATTTAATTTTGCCCCAAAAAACTTAGAAAACTTACCTAACCTTATTATAAAAAAGACCCAATTTTTTTTTTGGGCCAAAACCCAAAACAAATATTTTTTAGGTTTTTTTAAAAATTTAATTTTTAATACTAAAAAACACAGAAAAAAATATTTTTTTTTTGTTAGGTTTAGAATGTTTTTGGGCAAAATTTTATTTGCATCCCAAAATTTTTTGTCCCCCTTTGCCCTTATATGGAAAGATGAACTTTTGCTTTTTTTTAAGCCAAAATCGCAAGTTCTGCCTATTCGGCACGACATATAAAAAAATATAATATATAAATAATAAAATATATAGATTATATATATTTTAATATATAAAATATTATATAATATATATTTATATATATAATAAATAAATATAAATAAATTTTAAAATATAATATATATATATATATATATATATATATATATATTAAAATTTTAATATATAAAAAAAATAAATAATAAATATATATTTATATATATTTTAATATATTATATATTTATATTATATATATATATAAAATTATATAAAATTATATATATATAATAATATATAATATATATATATAATATAATTATATATATATATATTATTTTTATATATATATTATATATATATATATAATATATATATATTTTAAAAATAAAATTAATATATAATATATATAAAATATATAATATAAAATAAAATTATATATTAAATATAAAAAAATATACATATAAACATATATAAATTTTATTTAAAGAAAAAAATACATTAAACAAAACATTCCCAAAAATATGATAAAAAGAAAAAACAACTTAGGAAAACTCAGAGCTACATCTCGAATCCCTTCCCGTCCCCGCTCCCCGGAAAAAAAAGAAAAAAGAATAAGAAATATGAACACAAAATTTTCCCTTTATAAAGTGAAGGATCACGAAAGCGCTTTGGGAAAATTTTCTTTTTTCTTTCAGAGTGGTTTTTTGCATATTTTGAAATCACCCCGTTTACTGGGATCTTATTGCATATATATATAATTTTATAATATATATATATATATAAAATAATAATATAATATTATAATATATATATATTATATATATATATATAATATAATATATATATATATATTTTATATATAATATATATATAAAATATTAAAATATATATATATATATATATATTTAATATATATATATGTCGTTTCCGGGAAAAGGCCCGAATTTTTCCATCTTGGGGTTAAAAAGCAACCCCCTCATCTTTCCATAAAGGGGCAAATGAAAATTTGTGTATGGGAATAAATTTTTCCCCAAAATTTATTCTACTCTAACGAAAAAAAAAATATTTCACTGTGTTTGTTTTAAATAATTTAAAAAACTGTAAAAAAAATCTAAAATATATTTATTTGGGTTAGGCAAAAAAAAATTTCTCTTTTTTAAAAATAAAGGTTTTGATAATTTTTTAAATTCTTTTGGGTGCAAAAATTTAAAAACCCTTTTCATTTAAAATTAAGAAAAAAAAAAAAAATCTTTAAAAAGTTTTAAGGAAAATTTTTTGAAAGGGGGTTAATTTTTTAAAAGAGTTCTTGCTAATTGGGCCCAGTTTTTTCATATTTTTGCACGAAAAATATATATATAAAATTTTAAATATATATAAAATTTTATATATTAAAAAATTTATATTAATATTAAAAATATATATATTTTATATATATATATATATTAAAGGGAAATATATATATATATAAAATATATATATAATATACATATTTATATATATATATATATATAAATAATATATAAATATATAAATAAAATAATATATATATAATATATATATAATATATATAAAAATATATACTATATATATATAATATTTTAAATATATATAAATATATAAATATTATAATATATATATAAATATATAAATTTTAAAATTATATATTTAAAATAAACCCCTTTTTAAAATATATATATAAATATATATATATAAAATTTTAAATATATATATATATATTTATATATAAATATAAAAAATATAAATATAAAAATATATATATTATATTAAATATAAAATATATAAAAATATATAATATAATAAAAATATATAAATTTTTATTCTTGCCATAAGGACAAAGGGAAAAAAATTTTTGTATGCCCAAAAATTTTTGCCAAAAACATTCTGAACCTAACGAAAAAAATATATTTTAAATGTTTTTCTTAAGTATTTAAAATTTCGGGTTTAAAAAATTTAAAATATATTTAGTTGGGTTTTCCCAAAATAAATTTTTCTTTTTATAATAAGGGGAGGGAAGTTTTTTAAGTTCCTTTTTTGGGGCAAAAATTAAAAAATTTTTTCATTTAAAATTAATGAAAAAAATATATCTTTTAAAGGGATAAAAAAAAGAAAATTTTTCAGAAACTTAATTTTAAATGATTCTTGCTAAAATTTACCAGCTTTTCCCTAATTCGGCACGAATATATAAAATAAATATAAATGGTTTTATAATAAATATAAAAATATTTTATATATATAAATATATATATATACATAAAAAATATATAATATATATATAAAAAATATATATATATATATATATATATTATAAAATATTAATATATAAATTATATATATATAATAAATATATAATTTATAAATATATATAAAATATAAATATGCAATAAAAAATCACAGTAAACAGGTATTTTTAAAATTTTGCAAAACAACCAATGGAAAGAGTAATTGAAATTCCAAGGCTTTCGTGACTACCTCACATTGTCAAGGGGAAATATAAAATTTAAAATATAAAAAGGAAAGGGAAATTTAAAGGGGTTTTGACCACACCTCACAGTCAACTCCCACAAACAAGAAACACCTGGCGCGGGCCCAAAACCGGGCTCATAAAAAAGAGGAACACTGCAGTAAGGGTTCCCCCGGTCCAACTAGGCAGGTCCTCACGACAACCCATCTAGCAATTTTAAAAGATTTATCCGTTACATTCCTCGGGTATTTCAGATCATTGGCTATTTCATAAATTTTGGATATTTCTTCATCCTTGGCAAATTAAATAGCTTAGCCTATTCTATAAACTTTACTGTTGAGTTTGAAGAAAATAACTCATTGCCTTTTCTAGATGTTTTAATTATTAAGAGTAATAATGAATTCAAATTTAAAATTTACAGAAATCCTACAAATAACTGTTCCTATGTCCACTATTATTCTTCCCATCAAGATAAAGTTAAACTGTCTGTTTTCTCATCAATGTTTTTGAGAGCTTTACGTATTTGTAGTCCAGAGTTCATAGATGAAGAAATATCCAAAATTTATGAAATAGCCAATGATCTGAAATACCCGAGGAATGTAATTGATAAATCATTTAAAATTGCTAGAAATAATTTTTACAACCCAAAAAGGGACAACCAGCCTTATTCAACTAAAAATATGTTGGTTCTCCCTTACCATGAAAACTTGGTTGATATGCCTTCTCTTCTTAAGACTTTTAATATTAAAGTTGTATTTAAAAATCTTGATACAGTAAAAAACTATTGATAAAGAATTCCCCATAAAATGCTGACGGATGTGTCTATAAGATTCCTTGTAAAATTTGCGATAAAGTTTATTACGGTCAAACTGGTAAAAGTCTCGAACTTAGGTTAAAACAACGTAAATATGGCATTAGAACTGGACAAGATTCCAATGCTCTATTTATTCATGTGAGAGACTTTAACCATCCAATTGATTTTCAAAAAGTTGAGAAAGTTGTATCAAGCAAGTCCATGGTCGACAGAAATATAATTGAATCTTGTTTCATAAAAAGCAGTTTTGAAAATAATATGAATATTTCCTTAGGTTTGTATAAATTAGATTCATTTATAATTAATAAAATTTGGTTAGAGTTTAATAATACTTTGGACAAATAATAAACCTTATTTCATGGGTAGAATGATTTGTTGATGGGTTGTCGTGAGGACCTGTCTAGTTGGACCAGCGGACCTACTGCAGTGTTCCTCTTTTCTTATGAGTCCGGTATTGTCCCGCGTCAGGTGTTTCTTTGTTGTGGGAGTTGACTGTGAGGTGTGGTCTAAGCCCTTTTATTGCCTTCCTTTGATGTATTACTTTCATAGTTCCTTGACAATGTGAGTAGTCACGAAAGAGCTTGGAATTTCACTACTCTTTCACAGTGGTTGTTTTCCATAATTTAAAATCACCTGTTTACTGTGATCTTATTGCATATATATATATATATATATATAAATATATATAATATATATATATATATATCTATATATAAATATATATATATATATATATATATATATATATATATATATATATATATATATAAATATATATATAATATAGCATGTTGTACCGCTACCCAAGGACATACGTTGGTGTGAATGACTCTAGGCTAATTTCATTCTAGTCCCTGTTTGGGGTACTAGTACAACGAGCAGTATTTTTTTTATATTATTGTGACCACGAACGAGTGGTATTGATCAGTAATAACACTGCGACTAGCCAAGGACTCGAACCCATGCTGCTTTGGCCTGCCACTCGTTCGTGGGCACAATAATATAAAATACTTCTATTAATATATTAATCAGATATGGTATTATTAATGGTATTAAAACAAATGCTCATGAAAAATGTGAGATTGTAATACTAATTATAATTATACAGAAACAGTATGATGGTACAAGTTATTAAAATAGAAACATCAAAGATTCAAAAAGAGAGTATTAAAAAGTAATAAGCACAAAGGACTGATAATGTGGCGATAATGAGCAAACAATAAATAATATTTAAAAAGGTAAAATTTAGGGTGAAAAAGATAAGGAGAGAATAACAAAGTAAATACAGTGGACAGAGCAATCTTGGTCACTGTACACAAGACTTGAGTATTTAATACTTAACAGGCTAGAAATTTGTTAATTTACTACAATATTATACACGTACTGGTTAGAGAAAGAAAATGGTAGTATTTTACAATTATATATGATTAACAAATTGTAGGGTGTAAATTACCTGTAGCAGGATAAGCTAAATGGATGGGAGAGTATTCTTGAAAACAATACTATACACTTACTGCTTACATAAAGTCCATATGAATACAAATGTGAGAGAATACTGAGAAGAAGTTGGTCATTGATTCCTGTGTAATAGATAGGCTAGAAAAACAAATGTTTCTTCTGCCAAATACACGACCGGTGTTTACAAGATGAAAGTTAAGATAGCGAGGAAGATGACTGATCAGGTTGTATTTTAGCAAGTGTAAGGAATTTGTTGATGGCTTTTTCCCGTGTAATTCATATCTATTGGGTAAGTTAATAAATTTAATTATTATTTTAACCATCTTAAGCAAAAGTATGGACAATTTTATATAGATTATCTTCGCGTTGTTTCCATAGTGTTAATAGTTGATTCATATATTATTTTTCTTAAGCACTTATTCACAGAAGTGATCTATATCATCCTACGGCGCCTTGACGAGGCAATCTTGTACTGAATTAATAGAAAATTTCATTATTATGGGTTGTAAGACACCAGCCACTCACAGTATGATAACTGAGTCAATAAGTTGTTGGTGCTCCATCACGTCTGTTTGGTGGATGGCTGCTTTTGCTTGCTTGGTGTTGCGATCCTTGAATTATGTTAGGATTTGTGTCTTGAGAGATGTTACGAGGACCTGAGTGTTCTGAACAGAGTTGTCTTCTTTGTATATTTGTTGACACAAATGGGTTCCATTTAAGTTCTTTTGTTTGCTTGACTAACAACGAGAACTTGCAGCTGTACGTAGTTATCTTGCAGTGTTGATATTGCATTTCAGTGATACAGGATCTTCACTGGGTCGGTCAAATCCCATTATTCTTCGTCTTCTTCTAGGTGATTTCATGCCGTGGATGTTTTTCTTGAATGCTTATTCATTTACCCTATTTTTACCTTGAGTATACCTGGAGAAGGTTTCGGGGGTCAACGCCCCCGCGGCCCTGTCCTTGATAAGGCCTCACGGTGGAACAGGGCTGTTACTGCTGGCCGCACGCAGTCATATTGCTTGATTTCTGTGAAGATTTATAAGGAGAGATGCGGTACCCTGCGCCTGGTAACGTAGCAGTGGCGGCAGTAGTTACAGTTGTCTTTGTTGAGCTGGTCCACCTGTTTATATCTGCTTGTTGAGATGGCCCGTTTGTTTACGTCTGTTGAGAAGGCCCGTTTGTTTACGTCTGTTGAGAAGGCCCGTTTGTTTACGTCTGTTGAGATGGCCTGCTTGTTTACGTCTGTTTGTAAAAATGGTCCACTTGTTTAATTCGATCTTTGATTTACAGGACGTTCATATTAACATTTAGGGTTCAAGGTTCAGCTTCAGAATTCATTTTCAGGGTTCATAGTCAAGGTTCACCTTCATATTCACATTCAGGGATGAGATTAAGGGGCTACATTCAGGGTTCACATTCATGAATAACATTAAGGGTTTACATAAGGGTTCATATTATGTGTTCACATTAGGGTACCACATAAATGTTGACATTATGGGTTTACATTGGGATTTACATTATGGGTTTACATTGGAATTTACATTATGGGTTTACATTGGGATTTACATTATGGGTTTACATTGGAATTTACATTATGGGTTTACATTGGGATTTACATTATGGGTTTACATTTGGGATTACATTATGGTTTAATTGGAATTTACATTATGGGTTTACATTGGGATTTACATTATGGGTTTACATTGGGATTTACATTATGGGTTTACATTGGGATTTACATTAGTGATAAACAATTAGAGTTCACATTTAGGGATTAGAATAATGGTTTGCAATAAAAGTTCCATTAAAGGGTTCATTTAAGGCTTCATATTCAAGGTTCACATCAGATGTTCACATTAAGAGTTCATAATAAGAGTTAACAATTAAAGGTTAACATTAAGAATTAACATTAAAGGATCACATTAAGGGTCCAAATAGAGGTTCATATTAAAGGTTCATATTAAGGGTTCAGATACAGGTTCATATTAAAGGTTCACATTAAGGGTTCAGATGCAGGTTCATATTAAAGGTTCACAATAAGAGTTTACATTTAGCGATGACGTTAAATGTCCATATTAAGGGTTAATATTAAATGTCCTCATTAAAGGTTCCCATTAAGGGCTAACATCAGTGTTCACATTAAGGGTTTGCATTAAGGGTTGTTACAAAGCTGTGAGTTAACTGTACGGGTTCAGAGTAAGGTTCACATTAATCATTCACATTCAGGGTTCATATTAAGTACTCGTAGTCATGGTTCACATAAGGTTTCACAATAAGGGTTCAAATTATGGGTACAAATTAACGATTTAAATTAAGGGTTCAAATTACCTCGCACTCAGTGCTGATTAAAATCCAAATTACTTAACAATTGTCTTCAATCGCCAGAACATTTTCTATCCTCTAGTTCTTTAATACATAACATCCATATAGTACATCAATTTGCAGTATATATACCATATATATGATACAGCATATATACCAACATATAAAACAAAATACTTTTATAGTAGGAGTATGTAACTAGCCTACCTAGTAGGCCTACTCAAGTTTACCAGGAGGGAAGATTGTTGTAAGGGAATGAAACTATAGTACATAAAATCCATACACAGCAAACTGCAGTAAATATACCATATATATCACACTATAATATATATATAATACCAACGTATAAAACAAATTACTCTTATAGTATGTTTACCTAACCAGCCTACCTTGAAGAACTGTTCAAGTGTACCAGGAGAGAAGATTGTTGTTCGGGATTGAAATTATAATACATTTAATCCATAAATACAAACTACAGTATTTATACACACACACACCACACACACACACACACACACACACCACACACACACCACACACACACACACACACACACACACACACACACACACACACACACACACACATATATATATATATATATATATATATATATATATATATATATATATATATAATATATATATATATATTAACAAGTCGGCCCGTCTCCCACCGAAGCAGGGTGACCCAAAAAGAAAATACTTTCATCATCATTCAACACTTTCACCTCACTCACACATAATCACTGTTTTTGCAGAGGTGCTCAGAACACAACAGTTTAGAAGCATACGCGTATAAAGAGACACAATATCTTTCTCCAAACTGCTAATATCCCGAAACCTCTCCTTTAGTGTGCAGGCATTATACTTCCCATTTCCAGGACTCAAGTCCGGCTGTACAAAAATAACCGGTTTCCCTGAATCCCTTCACTAAATATTACCCTGCTCACACTCCAACAGATCGTCAGGTCCCAAATACCATTCGTCTCCATTCACTCCTATCGAACACGCTCATGCACGCCTGTTGGAAGTCCAAGCCCCTCGCCCACAAAACCTCCCTTACCCCTTCCTTCCAACCTTTTCGAGGACGACCCCTACCCCGCCTTCCTTCCCCTACAGATTTAAATGCTTTCCATGTCATTCTACTTTGATCCAATCTTTCTAAATGACCAAACCACCTCAACAACTCCTCTTCAGCCCTCTGACTAATACTGTTATTAACTCCACACTTTCTCCTAATTTCCACACTCTGAATTTTCTGCATAATATTTACACCACACATTGCCCTTAAACAGGGCATCTCCAGTGCCTCCAACCGCCTCCTCGCTGCTGCATTCACAACCCAAGCTTCACACCCATATAAGAGTGTTGGTACTACTATACTTTCATACATTCCCTTCTTTGCCTCCATAGATAACGTTTTTTGTCTCCACATATACCTCAACACACTACTCACCTTTTTTCCCTCATCAATTCTATGATTAACCTCATCCTTCATAAATCCATCCACCGACACGTCAACTCCCAAGTATCTGAAAACATTCACTTCTTCCATACTCCCTCTCCCCAATTTGATATCCATTTTTTCTTTATCTAAATAATTTGATACCCTCATCACCTAACTCTTTTCTATGTTCACTTTCAACTTTCTACCTTTACACACGCTCACAAACTCATCCACTAACCTTTGCAATTTTTCTTTAGAATCTCCCATAAGCACAGTGTCATCAGCAAAACGCAACTGTGTCAATTCTTATTTTTCATTTGATTCCCCATAATTTAATCCCACCCCTCTCCCGAACACCCTAGCATTTACTTCTTTTACAACCCCATCTATAAATATATTAGACAACCATGGTGACATTACACATCCCTGTCTAAGACCTACTTTTACCGGGAAGTATTCTCCCTCTCTTCTACACACCCTAACCTGAGCCTCAATATCCTCATAAAATCTCTTTACAGCATTTAGTAACTTACCACCTTTCCCATATACTTGCAACATCTGCCACATTGCTCCCCTATCCACTCTATCATATGCCTTTTCTAAATCCATAAATGCAATAAAAACTTCCCTACCTTTATCTAAATACTGTTCACATATATGCTTCAATGTAAACACTTGATCTACACATCCCCTACCCACTCTGAATCCTTGCTCATCCGCAATCCTTCATTCTGTCTTACCTCTAATTCTTTAAATAATAACCCTACCGTACACTTTTACTGGTATACTCAGTAAACTTATTCCTCTAAAATTTTTATAATTCTTTTGTCCCCCTTCCCTTTATATAAAGGGACTATACATGCTCTCCGCCAATCTCTAGGTACCTTCCCCTCTTTCATTCATTTATTAAACAAAAATACCAACCACTCCAACACTATATCATTCCCTGCTTTTAACATTTCTGTCATGATCCCGTCAGTTCCAGCTGCTTTACTCCCTTTCATTATACGTAATGCCTCACGCACCTCCCCCACACTCACATCCTGCTCTTCTTCACTCCTAAAAGATGGTATACCTCCCTGGCCAGTGCATGAAATTACCGCTTCCCTTTCTTCGTCGACATTTAAAAGTTCCTCAAAATATTCCCGCCATCTACCCAAAACCTCCATCTCCCCATCTACTAACTCTCCTACTCTGTTTTTAGCTGACAAATCCATTCGTTCTCTAGGCTTTCTTAACTTGTTTAACTCACTCCAAATTTTTTTCTTATTTTCATTCAAATTTCTTGACAGTGCCTCTCCCACTCTATCATCTGCTCTCCTTTTGCACTTTCTCACCACTCTCTTTACCTTTTTTTTACTCTCCATATACTCTACTCTTCTTATAATGCTTCTGCTTTGTAAAAACCTCTCATAAGCTAACTTTTTCTCTTTTATCACACCCTTTACTTCATCATTCAACCAATCACTCCTCTTTCCTCCTGCACCCACCCTCCTATGACCACAAACTTTTGCCCCACATTCTAATACCGCATTTTTAAAATTGTTCCAACCCTCTTCAACTCCCCCCCACTACTCATATTTGCACCAGCCCACCTTTCTGCCAAGAGTTCTTATATCTCACCCGAACTTCCTCCTCCCTTAGTTTATGCACTTTTACCTTCCTCTTGCTTGTTGTAGCCATTTTCCTCTTTTCCCATCTACCTCTTACTCTAACTGTAGCTACAACTAAATAATGATCCGATATATCAGTTGCCCCTCTATAAACATGTACATCCTGGAGCCTACCCATCAACCTTTTATCCACCAATACATAATCTTACAAACTACTTTCATTACGTGCTATATCATACCTTGTATTTTTATTTATCCTCTTCTTCATAAAATATGTATTACTTATTACCAAACCTCTTTCTACACATAGCTCAATTAAAGGCTCCCCATTTTCATTTACCCCTGGCACCCCAAATTTACCTACTACTCCCTCCACAACATCTTTGCCCACTTTATCATTTGAAATCCCCAACCACCATTACTCTCACACTTGGTTCAAAACTCCCCACGCATTCACTCAACATTTCCCAAAATCTCTCTCTCTCCTCTACACTTCTCTCTTCTCCAGGTGCATATAAGCTTACTATAACCCACTTTTCACATCCAACCTTTATTTTACTCCACATAATCCTTGAATTAATACATTTATAGTCCCTCTTTTCCTGCCATAACTTATCCTTTAACATTATTGCTACTCCTTCTTTAGCTCTAACTCTATTTGAAACCCCTGACCTAATCCCATTTATTCCTCTCCACTGAAACTCTCCCACCCTCTTCAGCTTTGTTTCACTTAAAGCCAGAATATCCAGCTTCTTGTCATTCATAACATCCACAATCATCTCTTTCTTATCATTCGCACAACATCCACACACATTCAGACTTCCCGCTTCGACAATTTTCTTCTTCTTATTCTTTTAGTAATTATTACAGGAAAAGGGGTTACTAGCCCATTGTTTCCGGCATTTTAGTTGACTTTTACAACACGCATGGCTTACGGAGGAAAGATTATTATTCCACTTCCCCATGGATATGAAAGGAAAAGTAATAAGACCAAGAACTATTAAGATAAAATCAAAGAAAACTCAGATGAGTGTGTATAAATAAACATGTACATGTATGTGTAGTGTGACCTAAGTGTAAGTAGAAGTAGCAAGACTTACCTGTAATCTTGCATATTTGTGAGACAGACAAAAGACACCAGCAATCCTACCATCATGTAAAACAATTACAGACTTTCGTTTCACACTCACTTGGCAGGACGGTAGTACCTCCCTGGGTGGTTACTGTCTGCCAACTTACGGATCCTGGCACAATCTACTGCTATTCGGCAATGCCTATCTGGCTGTCCCACCAAGGAGGGACAAGTCACTAGCAACATCTGTTATTAGGTCAATAAATGCATTCCCTTGAGCTGACAACGTCGTCAGTCTCCCCCTCAGAGCAACAAACACCACTCGCTGGGCAAATGCCAACAAAAGAACACCTGACGCCTCAAAAATCAGAGCCCAAATTAGCAAGAAAACAAAAAGAAGAAAAAAATAGACGAGGGTAATACTATTGGAGCACTGAAGGGCTTGTAACCAGTGAGGATACTGTCGCTCCTTAGGACTTCATTACAGCACAAACTCTGAAGGACAAACATCCACACAGGGCTCCCAGTACCAACATTGACCTCCCTGACATTGCAGCAGGTGAAGAGCATTTAACCTTACAGGATGCTGATGTGTATGAAGCTGCTATGTCATTTCCACAGAGCTCAGCAGGAGGTTTCACCGGTTTAGGCCACAAAACTTGAAACAAATGCTCAATCCAGCACTTGGTGATGTTGCAGAGAGGTTGCTATCTGAACTCAGAAAATTTTTCATTGTGTGCCTGGCTGGCAGTGTCCCGGAGGCCATTAGACCCATTTTCTTTGGTGCCTCATTGTGTGCTTTCTGGAATAAGGATAGAGGAATCAGGTCCATTGCAGTGAGCAGCACCCGTCGGCGTCTAGTTGCCAAGGCTGCAGTAAGAAGTGTGAGTCAAGAGGCTGCTGCAATGTTGAAACCAACTCAGGTCGATTTTGGTGATCAACAAGGTTGTGAAGCAGCTGCCCATACAGCACGCATGAGTATATCAACATGTCAGATGAAAAAGCCAACGCTTTCAACTTAGCTAGAAGGGATGCTGTTCTCCAAGCAGTTTCTAGACACGTCCCTTCCCTCTATCCCTTCATAGAATCGTGTTATAGTGTGACTTCCAAACTATTGTTTGAGGACCATGAAATTGACTCCTGTGAGGGCGTGCAACAGGGGTACCCTCTCGACCCCTTTCTAATCTATCTGGTCATCATGGAAGTCACAGAAGCACTCTCCAGTGATCTCAGTATCTGGTTCTAGGATGACGGTGCCCAGCTTGCACTACAGAATCTCTCCATTAGAAAAATTAAAGACATGGGAGAGAGCCTGGGTCTATCTTTAAACCCCACTAAATGTGAAATAGTTTCTACCAATCGACAGATGATCCAGAATATTAGTGCTATTTTACCAGGAGCACGAGCCATTGATCCAACCGACATCACTCTCCTTGGTGCTCTTCTTTGGGCCCAGTGCCACTGATTTGATCCTAGAAAAAAAAAATCTCAGACCTCAGGAGGATGGAAGGCAGGATGAAAGACATCGATACACATATGCCTTCTACCTACTCACCAGGTGCCTGTCGGTCCCGAAACTTTACCTGCTTGCTGAGATGCTGCCCAGCCTTCAGCAGTCCGAAATTCAAGGAATATGACTCCCTCCTAAAGACCATGCTAGAGATTGTATTGTATCTTTCCCTCGAAGACGGCCAGTGGTTGCAAGCCTCACTTCCATTCAGGCTTAGGGGGGCTGGGAGTACGCAAATCCTCCTAGATTGCCCTGCCAGGTTTCCTATCCTCTTCCATAGCATTAAACGAGTTTAAAAGAAACTCTTCCAGACAACCTAAGTAACTCAGCAGGAATACAGAACTGTGAAGGTTCTCTCTACCCTGTCAGACCCTCAGAGAGCATTTGACAAGGCTGGCTCCTCCTTATGGAAATAAAAATATAAAAAATTCAATAATAACATTGTAAGATCAACAGTTTTATTATAATGAACATCAGAAAAATAATATAAAACAATTAAACATGAAATTAATCCTACTTTAAGAAAAATGTAAAACGACATATATAAATAATTAGTGATCCACAGCTAATATGTACACAATGATGTCAGGTAGTGTAGAATGGCGCCTTGCTGATGTTCTGGGTACATAGCTCTGAATTGTTCTGGAATACCAAGCCGTTGTTGATGATTGGGGGGGGGGGGGTCGCAGCTGGCCGTGACTAGACAGTCGACGGTGTCCCCAACATGTTTATATATTCTGCCGAGGAGAGGTTGACTGATCCTCAGATCACCACAATAATGTTGAAGAAGTTAAATAGCCAGTCAAGAGCCACCATGAACGCTGGTGTCGTTACAACTGGGAGAAGGCGGCTTGAATGGTGTGTAGCTGACTGGGTGGTCGGCAATGTGAGGTGTGGGGGGACCAGTGTAAGTAGAGAGGGGCAGGTGATGTCTCCTGATCTTTGCCAGGTCACTGATGTCCTTATCTTAATACTGCATGAGCTGGATGACCTGAACCGACAATCAAGGCTATACTGAAGAAAAAATACAGTTACACACCGCTCAATAAATCACTCACATGATAGGCTTACAGCCATTAAAAGAAATGGTGAGGATTAAAAAAAAGACATAACTGCAAATTCAAAACAAGGCATGAATAAATTTAAGTCTAAAACCCTAAATAAAAGTGAAACTCTTAAGGCCAACTTAATCCCAAAAACATTAAAAATTAGACAGGAGCGGAACGAATACTTAGATTCGATGGGAGCCACCAGACTCATTGACTCACCACAGGTCGGAGACGAACTCGTCACCTCTCACCAGGTGCAGAAAGGGGAAGGATAGCTGGAACTATGCACCCACCCTAACTGAACAAGCAGACTGCCCAACAAATTACCACCACCATGCATTCATACTTTCACTACTCCTATCTAATGAATTTTCCCTCAGTGACTCAGCAGGAATACAGGCCACTAGCTACGCCAGTGCCATCATTGAATGGGAGACTCTCGCTGCTCCAACACCAAAACCTAGTTCAGCACTGGACCTACAAACAGTCAAGTTGGGATGGCCCCATCGCTGAAAAGCTACTTGCCAACATACTTAGGGCTGTAACATCAGACAGGGAGACTGCCAGTCTCCAAGCTGTGAGTGCACATCACTCTGGGGACTTCCTCCAAATAGTTCCCTTTTCGGCAATTGGAACACACCTCGATCCTAAGACCCTCCGTATTGCAGTGGCTCTCCGCCTTGCTGCTCCACTTCACACAAAATATACGTGTATTTGCGGCGATGCGCAAGCCAACCAATATGGTCTACATGGTCTTAACTCTTCCAAAACCATAGGTTGGCATGCGAGACACAATGAAGTCAACAACATCATAAAGAGAAGCATTGCTACAGCTGGATGGCCAGCTGAGAGAGAGCCCCGATCTCTAGCAGCCAACAATACCCACAACCTAGCAAACCACAATGACGGGATCACCATCCTCGGAAGAATGGCAAGCTCTTAGAATGGCACTATACCCGTGTGTCAACGCTGGCTGCCGCATACATCCATTACAGCGTCCAGCAACAGAAAGGAGCTGCTGATCACTGGGAGGAGTAAAAGAATGGCAAGTACAGGGACATAGGCCAACAATATCGATTTGTCCCAGTGGGATCACAGACTTTGGGATCATGGGGAAAAAATGCAACACGTTTCTTTAAAGAACTGGGTTCCAGACTCATCGACACCACCAGGGACCCAAGGCAGACACTTTCGTTTTCCAGCGCCTCAGCGTGGTCATCCAGAGGGCAAATGATTGCTGCATACTGGGCTCGCATCCGGCTTCGGAGAAGCTGGAGGAGATTCATAATCTTTGATATATTTTGCCAATGTGTTAATGTTTGTGTTTTCTGTCAGTGTATTCTGTCTATTAATAAAAATTCAAATAGAATATAGAATATAGCGGGTGGTGGGAGAAGAAAATATTCAAACAACTCCGGTGACAACCTTGAGTTTTCCCTGAGGTACATTTATTCTCTTCTCTGAGGATTAGGGTCCCGACTCCACTTCTAGAGGTGGTACCTTTAATATTACATATATATATTATATATATATATATATATATATATATATATATATATATATATATATATATATATATATATATATATATATATATATATATATATATATATATATATATATATATATTATATATATATATTATATATATTTATATCTATATATATTATATCTATATTATATATATATAATATATATATATATTACATAGGATAAAAAAAGGCTTCAAGAAGACATATTTTGGGTTTCTTTCCCGAAGCGTTTGAATATTCCACTTCCCCTAACCACCCATCTTTTAGGGATATATTTTTTTTACCAATAGAAATATTTTATTACATTAATATGGTACAGAAGATTTAAGAGATACATTGTTGAAAATAAAGGTGGCATATAAGGTACATGTTGTTACGTGTGTATCACCGATTATAAGGCGAAAATCTCATCCAGCTCCTCAGGCGGGGCGTGTGGCCCAAAATACAGCAGGCATTACCCCTTTGAACAGCCGCACTGAGCCGCTGGAACAGAAAACTAGTGCCCTGGAATCCCTAGTTACCCTGATGAGTCTTTTTCCCAGCCCCTTTAAAGGGAATTTAGATGCACTCTTTCCCCATGAGCCAAGGGTCTCTGACCCTAGGAACAAAAAAATAAATGATGGGCAAGTTCTCCATATTTCTTGACTTTTGGGACTCCCTGAAGCGGCAGCTGCCCCTCCTTCCTCCTTGGTGTATTGGAGATAGGTATCACCCAAGGTAGATGCACATGTATGTCCCACACCACCTGCTTCCCATCTGTCCAGGCTTGAAGGGTGATACCATCTGGCCCGCTTTTGGCTGCCATCAGATCTGCATAGTTGGGGTGGCTCCCTTACTGCTGGCATCCAGCTGTTGTGAGGCTCCTCTTGATAATGTTTTTTAACCTCCTCATTCTTGCAATCTTTCCCCCGGGTTTACGCCACAAGACCATGGTTATTATATAATATATATATATATATATTTTATATATTATATAAATATATATAAATATATATATATAAAATATATATATATATATATGCAATAAGATCACAGTAAACAGGTGATTTTAAAAACATGTAAAACAACCACTGTGAAAGAGTAGTGAAATTCCAAGCGCTTTCGTGAGTAATCACATTGTTCCTTGGTAATGTGAGTAGTCACGAATAGCGCCTTGAATTTCACTACTCTTTCAAGTGGTTGTTTTTGCACATATATATATATAATATATATATATAAATATATATATATATATATATATATATATATATTATATATATATATTTTATATATATATATATATATAATAAATATATAATATATATATATATATATATTATATATATATTTGCCGAATAGGCAGAACTTGCTATCTTGGCTTAAATGGCAACGCTCATCTTGCATATAAGACAAGTGAAAATTTAGTGTATGCAATAATTTCGCCAAAATCATTCTGAACCTAACAAAAAAAATATATTTCACTGTGTTTGTTTAGTATTAAATTTCTGTAAACAAATTTAAAATATATTTAGTTTGGGTTAGGCTAAAATAAATTATTCTTGTTAAATAAGGTTAGGTAAGATTTCTAAGATTCTTTTGGGGGCAAAATTAAAAATTTTTACATTAGCATTAATGAAAAAAATATATCTTTAAACATATATGAGAAAAATTTCAGAAGGACTAATTTTAAATGAGTTCTTACTAACTGACCAGTTTTAACATATTCGGGACGACATATATATATATATAAAATAAAATATATATATATATATTATATATTATATATATATATATATATATATATTATATATATATATATATATAATATATATATATATATATAAAAATATTATATATAAGGGCGACAATCTAAATGAATTCTTTATGACTGAGACCCAAAATTTGGTCATCTCAAAAATCTCAGATATTATCCTAACTCACATGACTTTGAAAAGGCAATAAATGGCAAACCCATGCACTCTGTGCCATTCCTGGACTCATGGAACTCAGTGGTCATCAAGAACTGCAACAGGTCCCTGTCACCTGCCTTCAGCATTCTATGGAGAGGGAGCATGGACAATGGGATCATCTCACACTCTCTAAAAACAACAGACATAGCCCCACTCTACAAAGGTGGCAGTAAAGTAATTGCAAAGAACTACTGACCGATAGCACTAACATCCCATATCATATAAATCTTCGAAAGGGTTCTAAGATGCAAGATCGCCAACCACCTAGAGATCCATCAATTGCCCAACCCAGGGAAACACAGGTTTAGAGCAGGTCGCTCCTGCCTGTCACAGCTACTGGACTACTATAACAAGGTCCTGGATGCTATAAAAGATGAACAAAATGCAGATGTGGTATACTCAGAATTTGCGAAAGCCTTAGACAAGTACGACCACTGTGTAACAGCGCACAAAATGCGTCATAAAGGAATAACAGGAAAAGTTGGTAGATGGATCTATAATTCCTAACAAATTGAACGCAAAGAGTAATATTAAACAGAGTAAAGTCTGAGGCACTTACGGTAAAAGTTATGTTCCACAAGGCACAGTACTCGCTCCCATCCTATTCCTCATAATCATAACCGACATAGACAGAGATGTAAGCCATAGCTCCGTGTCTTCCCTTGCATATGACACCCGAATTGCCATGACAGTGTCCTCCATTGAAGACACCACATGACTCCAAGCGAACATCATCCAAATCTTCAAATGGGCAACTCAAAACACTATGAATTTCAATTAAGAGAATTTACAAATATTCAGATAAGGAAAACTTGAGGAAATTAAAACTGTATCAGGGTATACAACAAATTCTAACCATACAATAGAGCGAGAAAGTGATGTGAAGGACCTGGGAGTGATAATGTCAGAGGATCTCGCTTTCAAAGACCACAACAATGTATCTACCGCATCGGCTAGAAAAATGATGGGATGAATAATGAGATCCTTCAAAACCAGGGAAGCCAAGCCCATGATGATTCTCTTCAAATCGCTTGTTCTCTCTTTGGAATATTGCTGTACATTAACTGTCCCCTTCAAGGCAGGCAAAATTGCTGACCTGGAGAGTGTGTAAAAAACTTTCAATGCACACTTAAGTACGATAAAGCACCTAAATTACTGGGAACGGTTGATTTCCCTTGATTTGTATTTCCTGGAATGCTGGCGAGAAAGATACATGATAATATACACTTGGAAATCCTAGAGGGATTATTACCAAACTTGCACACGAAACTCACGCCTTATGACAGCGAAAGACTCGGCAGAAGATGCAACATTTTCCCAGTGAAAAGCAGGGGCGCCACGAATACACTGAGAGACAACACAATAAGTGTCCGGGGCCCAAGACTGTTCAACTGCCTCCCAGCATACATAAGAGGGATTATCAATAGACCCTGGCTGTCTTCAAGAAGACACTGGACGGGCACCTAAATGCAGTATCTGACTAGCTGCACTGTGGTTCGTACGTCAGTTTGCGTGCGGCAGCAGTAACAGCCTGGTTGATCAGTTCCTGTTCCATCATGTGGCCTAATCTCAGACTGGGCCACGGGGGCGTTGCCCCCCGAAACCCTGTCCAGATATACTCCAGGTATACTCCCTCCCTCACGCATTCCCTCACTTCTTCCTTCTCTCATTCACTCTCATTATGAAATTCTGTGGAAGGATGATGAGACGTTAAACCTGAAACCAATATGGTTTTAAAATAGGATAATCATGCATTCTTGATCTACTAAAACATTATGACAAGATCAAGGAGGTGTTTGAAAAAAATTAATGCAAACATGATCTACAGTTCTGGAGGGATGTCTCGAAGGATCCTGAGAAGAGTCATGATAGAATGACAGCACCTGAAATTAGGTCAATAAGTCTGACGGGAAAAGTAGGCAAACAAATATTTAATTTTGTAATATATTCATCAGAAAAAGTGAATATCTAGTAGCAGTAAACAAAAAATCTATTCTTAGCAAAGTAAAAAGTTCAGCTCAGTGTTCCAGTGGTTAGTCCTAGCACCTTTACTCTCTCCTCTTCTTCATGGCACTTATAGATAACAATATTAGTCGCAGCATAGAGTAGTCACTTGTGGAAGACAACAAAATAAGCATGAAACTCACCTCAATAGAAGACACAGAAAAACTGCAAGATGATATGCAAAGTTTTCCGTTGGCAGTAGTAAATAATGTGGTGACAAATACCAGCTGCGTAGAAATGGAAAAAGTGAAGAACTCAAAAAGGGCAGTGTGTATAAAGCATATAACCACATATTAGAATGTAAGGAAGATGTTAAGGACCTGGGTGTAATGTGTCAGCAAACTCATCATTTAGATAACTCAAGGCAAATCTTACAAAAGTAAGAAAAATATCAGAGTGGATAATGAGTTAAACAATGCTAATGGTGAAATTATTCAAGTACCTGTACTCTCTCACTGAGAGTATTCTTCGGTGTTGATGGTTCTCTTCACGGCAAAACAGATATAAGAGCTGGAACAGACGCAGAGATCATTTGCTGGCTTCATAATGGAAATAAAACGTTTAAACTTCTAGAAACACCACAGATACGGAATATGTAAACTGGAGATGAGGGAGGAAGGCATACATGATAATGTATAAATGGAAAATACTTGATGGCCTACTCTTAAACCCACGCAGTTCCTTAGTAATGTACTGGAGAGAAAGATACGAAAGAAAGTGTAAAATAAGTTAAGTGAACAGCAGGGGCTCCACGACCACAATGAGAAATCACTGTATTAACATCCTTGAGCCGTGGTCACTGAACCTGCTACCAGCAGAGGTCAGACATACTGACAGAACAAGTGTAGAAGTCTTTAGAGGAAACTGGATGACTACCTCTGCCAAGTGTTTGGTCAACCAGACTGTGATGAATATATGGGTCAGTGAGCTGTAAACAACAACAAAAGCTCGGTTGACCTGGCACTCAACAGAAAAGCCTGGCCTCTGCAAGAGTAGGAAAACTCTTGACACCGGACTCAGGTGCGTCTCCTCCTCCTTCCCTCTTCCTATTCCTCCTCCCTCCCACCCTTCTTTTCCCCTCTTTCTTCTCCCCTCCCATCATTAATTCCTCTGTCACCTTCAACATTTTTCATTACCCTTTCTTATCTCCCTCTCACTCTCCCTCTCCCTCTCTCTGTCTGACTGTCTCTGTCTGTCTGTCTGTCTCTCTCTCTCTCTCTCTCTCTCTCTCTCTCTCTCTCTCTCTCTCTCTCTCTCTCTCTCTCTCTCTCTCTCTCTCTCTCTCTCTTTCTCACCTGTCTCGGGCTCAAAGCATTCCTCGGTGATTAATTTAGCAGGATTAATTGGTAACTAAGTTTCACGCACAATGCAAATTATCTCAGGAAGGAGAGAAATAGGAAGCGCTTAAAGTCTTCACGTGTTAAGACTCCTGCTCTTGGAGGAGAGGAGAGTCAGGCTTTGGAATTCTAAAATGGAATGTGAGAATTTTATATCAAAAAAAAAAAAACATTCTGAGTCTGATACTAAAACAGGCACACTTTCTCGTCTATTATTATTATTATTATTATTATTATTATTATTATTATTATTATTATTATTATTATTATTATTATTACTATTATTATTATTTTTATTATTATTATTTTTTATATTTATAATAATATATCAGCCGTTTCCCACCGAGGCAGGAAGACCCAAAAGAGAAGAAGAAAACTTTCTTCATCCTTCTCTCTGTCACTGTCTTGCCAGAGGTGCGCCTACACTACAGTTAAAGAACTGCACCATCAACACTTGTCCTTCAGAGCTCAGGCACTGTACTTTCCACCTCCAGGACTCATGTCCGGCTTGCCAGTTACCCAGAATCCTTATATAAATGCTACCTTGCTCTCACTCCAACAGCACGTCAAGTCATGAAAACCATTCATTTCCACTCACTCCTATCTAACATGCTCATGCACGCCTGCTGGAAGTCCAAGCCCCTCACACACAAAACATTTACCACCTACGTCCAACATTTCCTAGGCAAAGCCCTACCCCGCCTTCCTTCCACTACAGAATTACATGCTTTCTAAACCATTCTATTTGGTTCCACCCTCTCTAAATGTCCGAACCACCTCAAGAACTCCTCAGCCCTCTGGATAATGCTTTTAGTAATCCCACCCCTCTTCTTAATTTATAAACTACAGACTCTCTGCATTATATTCACACCACACATTGCCCTCAGACACAACATCTCCATTGCCTCAGTCCTTCTCCTTGTTGCAACATTCATCACCTATGCTTCACACCCATATAAGAGCATTGGTATAAGTATACTGTCATACATTCCCCTCTTTGCTTCCATGGCTAACGTTCTTTGTCTCATAGACTCTTCAGTGCACCACTCAATGAGCAACCACGGTGACATCACACATCCCTGTCTAAAGCCTGCTTTTACTGCGAAATAATCTCCCTCTCTCCTACTTGCTCTAAAATGAGCCACATTATCCTGGAGAAAACTCTTCATTACTTTCAGTAACCTGCCTCTTGTTTCATACAAATCTAACATCTGCCACATTATCCCCCTATCTACCCTATCATACGCCTTTTCCAAATTCATAAATGCAACATAAACTGTAAACACTTAGTCTACACACCCCTACAATTCCTGAAGTCTCCTTGTTCATCTGCGATTCTGCTCTTCATTTTAATCTTAATTCTTTCAATAATAATTCTATCATGTGCTTTACCAGATATACTCTACAGCCTTAATCCTCTATAATTTTTACACGCTCTTTTGTCCTCTTTGCTTTCATACACACCCTCTGCCAATCCCTAGGTACCTTACCTTCTTCCATACATTTATTAAATAAAAGCACGAACCATTCCAAAACTATATCCTCACCTGCTTTTAACATTTCTGTCTTTATCCCATCAATCCCAGCTGTTTTACCCTTCTTTCATTCTGCCCACTGTCTCACACAGGTCCTCCACACTCAAAACTGACTCCTCTTCACTCCTACTAAATGTTATACCTCCCTACCCAGTGCACGAAATTACAGCATCCCTATCTTCATCAACATTCAACAGTTCCTCGAAATATTCCCTCTGTCTTCCCAATACCTCTAACTCTCCATTTGATAACTCTCCTCTCCCATTTTTATTTGCCAAATCCATTCGTTCCCTACGCTATCTCGACTCATTAAGCGACTCCAATTTTTCTTTTTCTCAACAAAATTTGTTGATAGCATCCCACCCACTCTCTCATTTGCTTTCCTTTACATTCCATCACCACTTTCTTAATCTCTCATTTTATTTCCATATACTCCTCCAGCCTTGTATCACTTCTACTTTGTTAAAACTTCTCATATGCTAACTTTTTCCTCCTTTACTACTCTGTTTACCTCTTCATTCCACCAATCGCTCTTCTTCCCTCCCGCACCCACTTTCCTGTAACTACAAACTTCTGAACGCTGTAATAATACATTCTACACAATACCTCTTCAGCCTCATCGCCTATACTTTCACTAGTCCATCTATCCTTCAATAGTTGTTTATATATTATTATAACTGCCTCCTCCTGTAGTTTATAAACCATCACTTCTCTCTTACTTGCTGATTCCATTCTCTTTGTATTCCATCTACCTTTTACTCCCACTGTAGCTACAACTAAATAATGATCTCATATATCTGTGGTCTCTCTATAAACATGTACATCCTGAAGTCTACCCATCAGTCTTTTATCTACAAATACACAGCCAAACAAACTACTGTCATTACTCCCTATATCATACCTTTTATACATATTTATGTTTTTTCTTAAAATATGTATTACCTTTCACTTGGTTCAAAAGTTTCTGAACACTCGCTTAATATCTCCCAAAATCCCTCTCTCTCTCCTCTACACTCCTCTCTTCTCCAGGTGCATACACACTTATTATGACCCACTTTTCACTTCAGATCCTTATTTTAATCCACATAATCCTTGAATTTATACATTTACATTCCCTCTTCTCCTTCCATAACCGATCCTTCAACATTATTGCAACGCCTTCCTTAGTACTAGTACTAACTCTCTCAGATACTCCCGATTTAATTCCATTTATTTCTCCCCACTGAAACTCCTCTACCCACTTCAGCTTTGTTTCACTTAGAGCTACGGCATCCAACTTCTTTTCATTCATAACATTGGCAATTATCTCTTTCTTATCACCTGCACTACATCCATGCATAGTCAAACATCCCAACTTCATAAAGTTTTTCTTCTTAATTTTAGTAATTTATAAAGGAGAAGGGGTTACTATCCCATTGCTTCCGACATTTTAGTCGCCTCATAAGACATGCATGGCTTACGGAAGATATATTCTTTTTCACTTCCCTATGGAAATAAATGGAAATAAAAAGAACAAGAACTATTTATTAAAATAGAAGAAAATTGAGGTCGGTGTGTATACATATACGTGTACATGTAGTATACGTAGCGTGCCTAAGCGTAAGTAGAAGAAGCAAGACGTACCTGTCTTCCTGCGTGTTTATGAGACAAACAAATAGACACCAAAATTCCTACCATTGTGTAAAACAATTATAGATTTCCGTTTCACACGTATTTGGTAGGACTACTGCTTTGGGTAGTTGCTCTTTGCCAGTCTACTACTTTTATTATTGTTATTATTATTATTATTATTATTATTATTATTATTATTATTATCATGTTTTGTTAATAATAAATAATAATAATAATAATTATAATAATAATAATAATAATAATAATAATAATAAATAATTTATTATTATTATTATTATTATTATTACTATTAATATTATTATTAGGTATTCCTGAAGGAACACCTTTAAGAGGCTGTTTGATATTTTCTATTTTTTTCCTCTAACCTTCTGAGTTGATTTTCAAAACTCGAGAATGTCTCATTCAATCGGCTTCAAGCTTTCAATGCTTGTGCACGGTAACGTGGACCAAATTCACTGAACGGTTGACATGTTTACATGTCCTATGACCAAAGTTGCTGATCCCATTCCCAGCATTGAGGAATAACTTACAAAACCCTGTGTGACGTAACTTCAAACATTCAACAATGGTGCCTCCTAATTCAATGTCGCTGGTGAATGAATTGAAGTGTATAGCTCTAATTTTTCATGTGTAAAATAATTCGATTTTTTTATACACAATAAATCTTGTTGTATGCATATCACTTTACTTCTTCTGAACGGCTTTAGTATTAAATGGCTCATGCATTTTACTGCCAGGATAGTACCCATTAAGTTTCTTGTGCGTGCAGGCAACAATGTTAGACACTCCAACACTCCTGCCATCTCATACCAGGATATGGTGACCCGAAATTGAAAAAAAAAATATTTTCCCTGTCATTCAGTATCTTGCGAGAAGTGCGCTGACATTATAGTTCACATGGAACTCCAACCCTCACCATCCACACCCTCCTTCAGAGTGCATGCACTGTGATTTCCACCTCCAGGAATCAAGCTCGGCTAACTGGTTTGCCCTGAACCACTTCATTCCGAAACATCTGAAAACAACTTATCTCCATTCATTCATATCTAACACACTCACACAAGCCTTTTGGATGTCTAAGTCGATAGCACTCAAAACTTCCTGGACCCTCCCCTCCCTCCAGCATTTCCTAGGACGACCCTACCTCTCCATCCCTCCTCTCTAGATATACTCGCTTTCTTAGTCATTTTATTTTTCTCCTTCATCTTTAAATGTCCAAACCACTTTAGCAACTCCTCATCACTCTAGATAATACCTTTGGTAACTCCTCGCCTCCTAATCTCCGAACTCTAAATTCTCTGCATAATATTTACACCACATATTGTACTTAAAAACGACATTTACACTGCTTCCAGAGCCACTTTCTTCTCGCTGCAGCATTCAAAAACCATTTCTCACACCTACAACAGTACTGGTACCAATGTACTCTGGTATAGTCCCCTCTTTGCCTCATTGAATGAAGTCTTTTGTCTCCACATATGCCTCAATATACTACCCACCTTTTCCCTGTTGCGCCATTTCTATGGTTCGCCTCATCTCTCCTAGAAACATCAACCGACAGACACACGTGCACTCTAAAACATCTCAACATATTTACTTCTTCCATACTCCCTACCTCCAATCTGATATTGAGTCTCTCACTACCTATATTTTTTGATGCTCTGACCGCCTTATTCTGCTTATTCCATACAGTGGAAACATCTGCCAAATTGCCCCCATATCCTACTTATCATATGCCTCTTCTAAGTCGATAAATGCAATAAAACTTCCTTATCTATATTCAGGTATTATTCACGTATGTGATTCATTGCAAACACTTGGTCTATACATCGCCTACCCTTCCTGAAACTTCCGTATTCTTCTGCAGCCCTACTCTCTGTCTCACTCATTATTCTTTCAATACCAGCTCTGCCATACACTTTACCAGATATACCCAAAAAGCTTATTCCTCTATAATTCTTACATCCTATTTTATCCCCTTTCCTCCTTATACAAGAGAACTACAGTATGCAGGCTCTTTGCCAATCCCTATGTACCTTCTCCCCTTACATACATATATAGAATAAATACGTCAACCAGTCCAACACTATATCTCCCAATTGCACTTCTGTCCTGATCCCATCTATCCCAGTTTTATTTATCCACTTTCTTTAGAACACTACCTCGAGGAAACTTAGGTCTCAAAGTTTGTTTCCGTGTGATAAATGGAGGCAGGCTCCTCTGATCTGTTTCAAAATTTCAACAGTCGTGTATCGTACTAAGAAGAAGGTTGGTATATTTAATTAACCCTTCAGTAGACACCTATGCCCTAGAAGCATGAGTAAAGCCATTCATAGAAAAAGCAACCCAAAGTCATTACCACTGGAGGTCGGGCCCCATTCACTTCTACAAAGAAGTACTTTTGGGACTGTCCAAGAAGGGCAGGGAGAGAATCCATCCTCACTGACCGCAGACGTATAACGGCCACAATCCAGGTGAGTAGCTTCCAACTGAAAACGAACTGGCACAGGAAGCCTCACATAAAATGCAAAGGATCCTCCTCTCTACACCATCAAGACCATTGCATCAGATGGCGTAAGCCACATCCAAAACAAACAGCACAAGCATAGCTCCTCAGAGTGGAGATCCAAGAGAAGCTGACTAGAGTCAACTTAGAGGATTAACCCCTACTTGAGGGTAAGGATCTGGTAGGAGTAGTAGGGAAGAGGTGGATGATTAGTAGATCTCGCAGCCATAATCTAGCCGGAAATGACTTATGGCCCAATAGAGGTAGAACATGGTCTGCCTATCTGTCTGCGAAGGGACGATGGAAGACCCTCCTTAAAAATGTCTAGCACCTACAGAGCTTCCACAGTGAACTTCTATAGATGGAAGTCCACGTTAGGCCCCGACAAAAAGTTATTCCCAAGAATGTCACCTATTCCTCATATGCGAGCAGGCTGTCACACCAGGGACAGGGTAAGAACAACCACTGCCTTCCATGTAGAAGCAGCCCACGCAATGATATTGACCATTTCTGCATGAAGCTGATGAAAGAAGTAGACTCTGAGCATCCACATACTATGGCCACTACTATGCAAGAGTATCCATATCCAGTAAGGCCTTGAGTCCGTCAGAGACAACACTGACTGCACAGTCCATAAGGAATAGCACTAACTGCACTATCCATGGCTACTATAAAACAATGCAGTCCTGAATGACCTCCCTCCTTAGAGGGAACCTCCTGTGAGTAGCAAGAACCAACCCTCACCTTCGAAGAACTGTTAGGCAGAAATAGTTGAACAAACGGAAGTCAGCTATGCAGTCCTAGAGTCTGAGGACACTTTTCCTGTTGTGTAACCAGATTTCTCCAAATCAAAGAAATCCACCGAAGAATAAAGGGTTCTGGTAGAGCATGTTCCCAAACAGCAGAACCAAGGGGTCACTTGTCTACCGGAACTTGTAGAACCCAAACTGCATCAAAGTTATACAAACTTTCATTTCTAAGTACCAGATTAGATGACGATTCAAAATCCTCTACACAACTTCAATCACTTCAGTTGAATCACCTCATATTAATCGCTTCATTATTACCACCTCATTTTAATCAACTCATTTTAATCATCTCGTTTCAATCACTTCAGTTTAATCACCTCATTTTAATCACTCATTTTAATCAACTCATCTTAGTCATCTCTTGTTTAATCACTTCATTTTAATCATCTCATTATCACTCATCAACGATTTTTTTCACTAATGACTCACAGTGCCACTAATTACTTTGTATAATACTGGCTATAGCTCCTGGACCCTTCATGAGAGAACCATGATTTTCCGCTGTCGCTTGTATCACTCTAACGGCATTTTGCCGTTAGAGTGATACAAGTGATACAAGTGATTCCAATTCTGATATCTGAACGATCTTGCAATTGCTGGAAAGCTGATTTTTTTTAATTGTAATACCGAAAAGCGCGTGATACATGTAAATGAGAATTACTCTCGTTTACGTTATAGTCTCACTTTCACTCTTAAGGAAAAGTTTGAGCAACTAGAGTAGGTTAAGAAAATGGTTTAAATAATAACAACAGTGTAGTGTTATTATAATGCTCGAGTAACAGCAGTGGCGTGGGCAAAAAAAATTCTGGCAACAAAAATAGTGTTAGTAGCATCCTGTTACTGATGAGATAGTGTTAACATCAGCTACTGTTATCGGCAGCTGATATTAAACGGAGTTAACTTTGATAACGTAGGAGAGAGCATGTTAGCAGTAATATCGCACGCGGAGGATGTTATCAGTGACAACGACTGCGAGGGGAAATTAGCAGAAATAATGTAGGGGAGAAAATGATAAAAGTGATAGCAACAAGAGTCGACGTTAGCAGTGATAGCGCAATGAAAATGCAAGAGAGACGATGTTAGCAGTGATAATATGGAAGAGATGATGTTAACAGTAAAAACACAGAAACGATGATAGCGGTGATATCACAGATGTTAACAGTGATAAGACAGAAGAAAGGATGTTAACAGTGATAAGACAGAAGATAGGATGTTAACAGTTACAACATAGAGGGGATGATATTAGCAGTGATAACGCAGAAGAGATGATGTTAACAGTTACAACATAGAGGGGATGATATTAGCAGTGATAACACAGAAGAGAGGATGTTAACAGTGATAACGCGGGAGAGAGGATGTCAATGGTGATAATACAGAGAGAGAGGATTTGAGCAGTGATAACATAGAAGAGAAATGTCAAGAATGATAACGCCGAAGAAGGAATGTTTGCAGTGAAAACGCACCAGACAGGATGTGAGCAGTAGTCACGTAGGGGAGATAATGTGTGCAGTGATAACAAAGGAAAGATGATATTAGCAGTGATAACGCAAAAGAGAGAGGGTGTTATCAGTGATAACAACCCAGAAGAAAGGATGTTAGCAATGATATCACAGCAGAGTGGGTGTTTGTTCGAAAGCCCAAATGCCGTCAATTAACAATATCATAAAAACAGTTTCAGCAGAGGAAATCTTTATTGAACAACGTTTTGCTCAAAAGTAAGCTTTATTTTGTGGTCTTACAGACGCACTTACTTGCCACTTTGCACACCATCCAGCAAGGTTTAGGTGGTGCAGGCGATGTATGTTGCTCGGTCAGATTCCAGGGTTAGGTGTGGGGGTAGGGAGGGACCCCGAAAGGTTATGTCCAGGTGTTTATCCACATAGGATGAGTTGTACTGTTCTCTGGTGTTTGGATGACTACTAGCCCTGGCCATTTTATCTTTCTGTCATCATGTTTAATAATGAGTTTAGCAACATTCCACCCATGAAATGTATGTTGGTCTTAATGGAAGAGGCATGTATTGCTGGTTCTGCATTCATACTTATGTTCTAGAATTCTAGTACTTATGTCACATGTCGTTTCACCCACGTAGCATTTATCACATCCTGTACATGGGAGAATGTGTACCTCAACTATATCATGTGTGGTAAGAACTGTTTAACGTAGAAAGATTATAATTTGATTTTGGATACCAAGACAGCGACATTTGTTACACAAGCGCTTTTCTCAAGCGCTTGTGTAACAATAGTGGCCGACTATACTGCAGGTACTATGATAAGGTCATTAGTTTTGAAGTTATCTGATTGGTTATGAAGAACACCATATGTTAAGTTCTCGATCTGCACTCCTTTATGAAATTTGTTAGGAATTTAAGTATAAAGAATGTTTTAGTAATAATGCAATATTCAACATAATCTGCATGCATTTTAATACAGCTTTAAACATCTCCAGAATTCACCTACGTAAAACATTGGTAGTGTTCTTGGTGGACCAATTCTAATTCTAATGGTGGAGCACTAGTAGTACTCTTGGAAGAGCATCAGTAGTACTTATGACTGAGTACTAATAGACACTCGTGGAGAAGCAATTGCAGCACTTGAAGTGAAGCATTAATTGTACTCATAGTGAAGGACTAGTAGTATCGTGGTGAAGCACTAGGAATACTAGTGGCTGAGCAATACTAGTACTCAAGATGGAGAAAAAGCAGTACTCATGGAATAGCATTAGTAGTACGTGTGATGGAGCACTAGTACTTGTTTCATAACACTATTAGTACTCGTGGTGGAGTACTAGTAATACTTGTTTTATAACACTAATAGTACTCGTGCTGGAGCACTAGTAGTACTCGTGCTGGAGCACTAGTAGTAATTGTGTTGAGAACTACTAGTACTCGTGTTGGAGCACTAGTAGCAATCGTGGTGGAGCACTAGTTGCACTCGTGGTGGAGCACTAGTAGTGCTCGTGCTAGAACACTAATAGTAATTCTGTTGGAACAATAGTAGTACTCGTATTGAAGCACTAGTAGTACTCGTATTGGACTACTAGTAGCAATCGTGGTGGAGTATTGGTAGCACTCGTGTTGGAGCACTAGTAGTACTCGTGTTGGAGCACTAGTAGTACTCGTGCTGGAGAACTAGCATTACTCGTGTTGGAGCACTAGTAGTACTCTGTTGGAGCACTAGTAGTACTCGTGTTGGAACACTAGTAGTACTAGTGTTGGAGCACTACAGGAAATTGTGTTGGAGCACTGGTAGTACTCGTGTTGGAGCACTAGTAGTACTTATGTTGGAGCATAAGTTGTACTCGTGCGTGAGCACTAGTAGTACTCGTGTTGGAGCACTAGTAGTACTCGTGTTAGAGCAGTAGTAGTACTCGTGCTGGAGCTCTAGTAGTAACTGTGTTGGAGCACTAGTAGTACTCGTGTTAGAGCAGTAGTAGTACTCGTGCTGGAGCTCTAGTAGTAACTGTGTTGGAGCACTAGTAGTACTCGTGTTGGAGTACTAGTAGTACTCGTGTTGGAGCATTAGTAGTACTCGTGTTGGAGCACTAGTAGTAATTGTGTTGGAGCACTAGTAGTACTCGTGTTGGAGCACTAGTAGTACTCGTGTTAGAGCAGTAGTAGTACTCGTGTTGGAGCACTAGTAGTACTCGTGCTGGAGCACTAGTACTAATTGTGTTGGAGCACTAGTAGCACTAGTGTTGGAGCACTAATAGCATTCGTGATGGAATACTAGTAGTACTCGTGTTGGAGTACTAGTAGCACTCGTGTCGGAGCACTAGCAGTGCTCGTGTTGGAGCACTATTAGTAATTGTGTTGGAGCACTAGTAGTACTCGTGTTGGAGCACTAGTAGTACTCGTGTTAGAGCAGTAGTAGTACTCGTGTTGGAGCACTAGTAATACTCGTGTTGGAGCACTAGTAGTACTCGTGTTGGAGCACTAGTAGTAATTGTGTTGGAGCACTAGTAGTACTCGTGTTGGAGCACTAGTAGTACTCGTGTTAGAGCAGTAGTAGTACTCGTGTTGGAACACTAGTAGTACTCGTGCTGGAGCACTAGTAGTAATTGTGTTGGAGCACTAGTAGTACTCGTGTTGGAGCACTAGTAGTATTCGTGATGGAATACTAGTAGTACTCGTGTTGGAGCACTAGTAGTACTCGTGTTGGAGCACTTGCAGTACTCGTGTTGGAGCACTAGTAGTAGTACTCGTGTTGGAGTACTATTAGTGCTCGTGCTGGAGCACTAGCAGTACTCGTGTTGGAGCACTTGTAGTAGTACTTGTGTTGGAGTACTAGTAGTACTTGCGATGGAACACTAGTAGTAATTGTGTTGGAGCACTAGTAGTACTCGTGTTGGAGCACTAGTAGTACTCGTGTTGGAGCACCAGTAGTACTGGTGTTGGAGCACTAGTAGTACTTGTGTTGGTGCACTAGTAGTACTCGTGTTGGAGCACTAGTAGTACTCGTGTTGGAGCACTAGTAGTACTCCTGTTGGAGCACCAGTAGCACTCGTGTTGGAGCACTAGTAGTACCTGTGTTGGTGCTCTAGTAGTACTCGTGTTGGAGCACTAGTAGTACTCGTGTTGGAGCACCAGTAGTACTCGTGTTGGAGCACTAGCAGTACTCGTGTTGGAGCACTAGTAGTACTCGTGTTGGAGCACTTGCAATACTCGTGTTGGAGCACTAGTAGTAGTACTCGTGCTGGAGTACTAGTAGTAATTGTGTTGGAGCACTAGTAGTACTCGTGTTGGAGCACAAGTAGTACTCATGTTGGTGCACTAGTAGTACTCGTGTTGGAGCACTAGTAGTACTCGTGCTGGAGCACTAGTAGTACTCGTGCTGGAGCACTAATAGTACTCGTGTTGGAGCACTAGTAGTACTCGTGCTGGAGCACTAATAGTACTCGTGTTGGAGCACTAGTAGTACTCGTGTTGGAGCACTAGTAGTACTCGTGTTGGAGCACTAGTAGTACTCGTGCTGGAGCACTAGTAGTACTCGTGTTGGAGCACTAGTAGTACTCGTGTTGGAGCACTAGTAGTACTCGTGTTGGAGCACTAGTAGTACTCGTGTTGGAGCACTAGTAGTACTCGTGCTGGAGCACTAGTAGTACTCGTGTTGGAGCACTAGTAGTACTCGTGTTGGAGCACTAGTAGTACTCGTGTTGGAGCACTAGTAGTACTCATGTTTGAGCACTAGTTAGTACTCGTGCTCGAGCACTAGTAGTACTCGTGTTGGAGCACTAGTAGTACTCGTGTTGGAGCACTAGTAGTACTCGTGTTGGGGCACTAGTAGTACTCGTGTTGGAGCACTAGTAGTACTCATGTTTGAGCACTAGTAGTACTCGTGCTCGAGCACTAGTAGTACTCGTGTTGGAGCACTAGTAGTACTCGTGTTGGAGCACTAGTAGTACTCGTGTTGGAGCACTAGTAGTACTCGTGCTGGAGCACTAGTAGTACTCGTGTTGGAACACTAGTAGTACTCGTGTTGGAACACTAGTAGTACTCATGTTGGAGCACTAGTAGTACTCGTGTTGGAGCACTAGTAGTACTCGCGCTGAAGCACTAATAGTACTCGTGTTGGAGCACTAGTAGTACTCGTGCTGGAGCACTAGTAGTACTCGTGCTTGAGCACTAGTAGTACTCGTGTTGGAGCACTAGTAGTAATTGTGTTGGAGCACTAGTAGTACTTGTGGTGGAACACTAGTAGTAATTGTGTTGGAGCACTAGTAGTACTCGTGTTGGAACACTAGTAGTACTCATGTTGGAGCACTAGTAGTACTCGTGTTGGAGCACTAGTAGTACTCGTGCTGGAGCACTAGTAGTACTCGTGTTGGAGCACTAGTAGTACTCGTGCTGGAGCACTAGTAGTACTCGTGTTGGAGCACTAGTAGTACTCGTGCTGGAGCAGTAGCAGTACTCGTGTTGGAGCACTAGTAGTACTCGTGTTGGAGCACTAGTAGTACTCGTGTTGGAGCACTAGTAGTACTCATGTTGGAACACTAGTAGTACTCGTGTTGGAGCACTAGTAGTACTCGTGTTGGAGCACTAGTAGTACTCGTGTTGGAGCACTAGTAGTACTCGTGTTGGAGCACTAGTAGTACTCGTGCTGGAGCACTAGTAGTACTCATTTTGGAGCACTAGTAGTATTCGTGTTGGAGAACTGGTAGTACTTGTGCTGGAGCACTAGTAGTACTCCTGTTGGAGCACTAGTAGTACTCGTGCTGGAGCACTAGTAGTACTCGTGCTGGAGCACTAGTAGTACTCGTTTTGGAGCACTAGTAGTACTCGTGTTGGAGCACTAGTAGTACTCGTTTTGGAACTCTAGTAGTACTCATTTTGGAGCACTAGTAGTACTCGTGTTGGAGCACTAGTAGTACTCGTGTTGGAGCACTAGTAGTACTCGTGTTGGAGCACTAGTAGTACTCGTGTTGGAGCACTAGTAGTACTCGTGTTGGAGCACTAGTAGTACTCGTGTTGGAGCATCAGTAGCACTCGTGTTGGAGCACTAGTAGTACCTGTGTTGGTGCTCTAGTAGTACTCGTGTTGGAGCACTAGTAGTGCTCGTGTTGGAGCACCAGTAGTACTCGTGTTGGAGCACTAACAGAACTCGTGTTGGAGCACTAGTAGTACACGTGTTGGAGCACTTGCAATACTCGTGTTGGAGCACTAGTAGTAGTACTCGTGCTGGAGTACTAGTAGTAATTGTGTTGGAGCACTAGTAGTACTCGTGTTGGAGCACTAGTAGTACTCGTGTTGGAGCACTCGTAGTATTCGTGTTGGAACACTAGTAGTACTCGTGTTGGAGCACTAGCAGTACTCGTGTTCGAGCACTAGTAGTACTCGTGCTGGAGCACTAGTAGTAATAGTGTTGGAGCACTAGTAGTAATCATGTTGGAGCACTAGTAGTACACGTGTTGGAGCACTAGCAGTACTCGTGTTCGAGCACTAGTAGTACTCGTGCTGGAGCACTAGTAGTAATAGTGTTGGAGCACTAGTAGTACTCATATTGGAGCACTAGTAGTACTCGTGTTGGAGCACTAGTAGTACTCGTGCTGGAGCACTAGTAGTACTCGTGTTGGAGCACTAGTAGTACTCGTGTTGGAACACTAGTAGTACTCATGTTGGAGCACTAGTAGTACTCGTGTTGGAGCACTAGTAGTACTCGTGCTGGAGCACTAATAGTACTCGTGATGGAGCACTAGTTGTACTCGTGCTGAGCACTAGTAGTACTCGTGTTGGAGCACTAGTAGTACTCGTGCTGGAGCACTAGTAGTACTCGTGTTGGAACACTAGTAGTACTCGTGTTGGAACACTAGTAGTGCTCATGTTGGAGCACTAGTAGTACTCGTGTTGGAGCACTAGTAGTGCTCGCGCTGGAGCACTAATAGTACTCGTGTTGGAGCACTAGTAGTACTCGTGCTGGAGCACTAGTAGTACTCGTGTTGGAGCACTAGTAGTACTCGTGCTGGAGCACTAGTAGTACTCGTGCTTGAGCACTAGTAGTACTCGTGTTGGAGCACTAGTAGTAATTGTGTTGGAGCACTAGTAGTACTTTTGATGGAACGCTAGTAGTAATTGTGTTGGAGCACTAGTAGTACTCGTGTTGGAACACTAGTAGTACTCATGTTGGAGCACTAGTAGTACTCGTGTTGGAACACTAGTAGTACTCATGTTGGAGCACTAGTAGTACTCGTGTTGGAACACTAGTAGTACTCATGTTGGAGCACTAGTAGTACTCGTGTTGGAGCACTAGTAGTACTCGTGGTTGAGCACTAGTAGTACTCGCGTTGGAGCACTAGTAGTACTCGTGCTGGAGCACTAGTAGTACTCGTGTTGGAGCACTAGTAGTACTCATGCTGGAGCAGTAGCAGTACTCGCGTTGGAGCACTAGTAGTACTCGTGTTGGAGCACTAGTAGTACTCGTGTTGGAGCACTAGTAGTACTCATGTTGGAACACTAGTAGTACTCGTGTTGGAGCACTAGTAGTACTCGTGTTGGAGCACTAGTAGTACTCGTGTTGGAGCACTAGTAGTACTCATGTTTGAGCACTAGTAGTACTCGTGCTCGAGCACTAGTAGTACTCGTGTTGGAGAGCACTAGTTAGTACTCGTGTTGGAACACTAGTAGTACTCATTTTGGAGCACTAGTAGTACTCGTGTTGGAGCACTAGTAGTACTTGTGCTGGAGCACTAGTAGTACTCGTGTTGGAGCACTAGTAGTACTCGTGCTGGAGCACTAGTAGTACTCGTGCTGGAGCACTAGTAGTACTCGTTTTGGAGCACTAGTAGTACTCGTGTTGGAGCACTAGTAGTACTCATTTCGGAACTCTAGTAGTACTCATTTTGGAGCACTAGTAGTACTCGTGTTGGAGCACTAGTAGTACTTGTGCTGGAGCACTAGTAGTACTCGTTTTGGAGCACTAGTAGTACTCGTGCTGAAGCACTAGTAGTACTCGTGCTTGAGCACTAGTAGTAATTGTGTTTGAGCACTAGTAGTACTCGTGCTGGAGCACTAATAGTATTCGTGTTGGAGCACTAGTAGTATTCGTGCTGGAGCACTAATAGTATTCGTGTTGGAGCACTAGTAGTACTCGTGCTGGAGCACTAGTAGTACTCGTGTTGGAGCATACTCCAACATGGGTCCTGATGTGCGCGGTGTATAGAGTCGTGAAGTATTTCTTACCAAGATGTCGAGAAGCTTTTCTTGGATTTACCAGATGTACATTCACTCTAGCAGTTATTTGTTTCATATGGGCCTCATGTGACATGTTCGGTAGAATACGAACCCCGAGGTCCCTCTTGAGTAAGGTTCATAGCTTTTGCCCCTGAGCATTTATTGCGTCCTCGGCGTTCTTTGCCTTTTCCCATGCTTCATAACTTTGCATTTCCTGGGGTTAAACATTTGTAGTCATTTGTCTAACCACATTTTCAACCTGTCCAGATCCATTTGTAGACTGCCTGGTCCTCGTCTATATGTATTCTCCTTATTAGTTTCTCGTCATCTGCGAACAGGGACACCTCTGACTGAATCTCTTCTATCATGAGTCACGAAATCGCAGTAACACGAGTGCAAACAAAGCATACCATGGGCGGGGACTGAACTCGTGGCCAGTCATAGCATTCACGCATACAAGAAACAGCATAAGCCCTAATACTGATCTTTGTGGAGCCCCACTCATCTCATACACCCTTTCCGACACCTCGGACCATCATTCGTTGTGTGTGTGTACTCACCTAGTTGAGGTTGCGGGGGTCGAGTCCGAGCTCCTGTGTGTGAGTGTGTGTGTGTGTGTGTGTGTGTGTGTGTGTGTGTGTGTGTGTGTGTGTGTGTGTGTGTGTGTGTTTGGGTGTACTCACCTAGTTGTACTCACCTAGTTGAGGCTGCAGGGTTCGAGCCCTAGCTCTTGGACCCCGCCTCTTCACTGGTCGCTACTAGGTCACTCTCCCTGAACCGTGAGCTTTATCATACCTCTGCATACAGCTATGTGTAGATCCTGCCTTCAGTACATCGCTTCCCAAACTATTCCACTTCCTGACTACTCTGTGGCTGATGAAATACTTCTTAACATCCCTGTGATTCATCTGTGACTTCAACTTCCAACTGTGTCTCCATGTTGCTGTGTCCCATCTCTGGAACATCCTGTCTTTGTCCACCTTGTCAATTCCTCTCAGTATTTTATATGTCGTTATCATGTCCCCCCTATCTCTCCTGTCCTCCAGTGTCGTCAGGTCGATTTCTCTTAACTTCTCCTCGTAGGACATACCCCTTAGCTCCGGGACTAGTCTTGTTGCAAACCTTTCCACTTTCTCTAGTTTCTTTACGTGCTTGGCGAGGTGTGGGTTCCAAACTGGTGCCGCATACTCCAATATGGGCCTAACGTACACGGTGTGCAGGATCCTGAACGATTCCTTATTAAGATGTCGGAATGCTGTTCTGAGGTTTGCTAGGCGCCCATATGCTTCAGCAGTTGTTTGGTTGATGTGTGCCTCAGGATATGTGCCTGGTGTTATACTCACCCCAAGATCTTTTTTCCTGGAGTGAGGTTTGTAGTCTCTGGCTTCCTAGGCTGTACTCCGTCTGCGGTCTTCTTTGCCCTTCCCCAATCTTCATGACTTTTCACTTGGTGGGGTTGAACTCCAGTAGCCAATTGCTGGACCAGGTCTGCAGCCTGTCCAGATCCTTTTGTAGAACTGCCTGGTCTTTGACCGAATGAATTCTTCTAATCAACTTCACGTCATCTGCAAACAGGGACACTTCGGAGTCTATTCCTTCCGTCATGTCGTTCACAAATACCAGAACCAGCACTAGTCCTAGGACTGACCCCTGTGGGACCCCGCTGGTCACAGGCGCCCACTCTGACATCTCGCCACGTACCATGACTCGCTGCTGTATTCCTGACAAGTATTCCCTGATCCATTGTAGTGCCTTCCCTGTTATCCCTGCCTGGTTCTCCAGTTTTTTCACTAATCTCTTGTGTGGAACTGTGTCAAACGCCTTCTTACAGTCAAAGAGAATACAATCTACCCATCCCTCCCTCTCTTGTCTTACTGCTGTCACCCTGTCATAGAACACCAGTAGGTTTGTAACACAGGATTTACCGTCCCTGAAACCATGTTGGCTGCTGTTGATGAGATCATTCCTTTCTAGGTGTTCCACCACCCTTCTCCTGAAAATCTTCTCCATGACTTTGCATACTATACACGTCAGGGACACAGGTCTGTAGTTTAGTGCTTCATGTCTGTCTCCTTTTTTAAAAATTGAGACTACATTTGTTGTCTTCCATGCCTCAGGCAATCTCCCTATTTCGTTGAATGTATTGAATATTGTTGTTAGGAGTACACATAGCGCCTCTGCTCCCTCTGTCAGGACCCATGGAGAGATGTTATCCGGCCCCATTGCCTTTGAGGTATCTAGCTCCCTCAGAAGCCTCTTCGCTTCTTCCTCGGTTGTGTGTACTGTATCCAGCACGTGGTGGTGTACCCCACCTCTCCGTCTTTCTGGAGTCCCTTCTGTCTCCTCTGTGAACACTTCTTTGAATCTCATGTTGAGTTCCTCACATACTTCACGGTCGTTTCTTGTTGTCTCTCCTCCTTCCTTCCTTAGCCTGATTACCTGGCCCTTGACTATTGTTTTCCTCCTGATGTGGCTGTATAACAGCTTCGGGTCAAATATGGCTTTCGCTGCTATATCGTTTTCATATTGTCGTTGGGCCTCCCTTCGTATCTGTGCATATTCATTTCTGGCTCTACGACTGCTCTCCTTATTCTCCTGGGTCCTTTGCCTTCTGTACTTCTTCCATTCCCTAGCACACTTGGTTTTTGCCTCCCTGCACCTTTGGGTGAACCATGGGCTCATCCTGGCTTTTTCATTATTCTTGTTACCCTTGGGTACAAACCTCTCCTCAGCTTCCTTGCATATTGGTGTTACATATTCCATCATCTCATTTACTGGCTTCCCTGCCAGTTCTCTGTCCCACTGATCCCAGTTCAGGAAGCTCCTCATTCCCGTGTCTGTATGTGGGGTGTGTGTGTTGTGTGTGTGTGTGTGTGTGTGTGTGTGTGTGTGTGTGTGTGTGGTGTGTGTGTGTGTGTGTGTGTGTGTGTGTGTGTGTGTGTGTGTGTGTGTGTGTCTGTCTGTGCAGAAAGCCAGAACAAAAGCAATTTAAGGTTCATTTTGCATGTTCAATAACGGGAAAATAAAAGCACTGCATGTCTGTTGATATAAGAAATGAAACTTACAACAGAGAATATTATATTGCAGTTAGTTACTAGATAATGAAGTATGGAGGAAAAAAATTGTAAATTCAATGGAAAGAAAAACTGTAAAGGCAAATTTATTCATTCGTTTTATTCATGAAAAGTTGTAAATCCTTGAGGGTCAGACAGAAGTGAAATTTTGACAGGAGAGGAAATATCATGACCGTGTTATGCAAAGATACTTCTGGTGTTCTCTGGCTCTCATCTCACCAGGTGAATGATGACATCATCATTCATGGTTCCAACCACACTACGTGATTGATGACATCATTATCCATGGTTCCAACCACACTACGTGATTGATGACATCATTATCCATGGTTCCAACCACACTACGTGATTGATGACATCATTATCCATGGTTCCAACCACACTACGTGATTGATGACATCATTATCCATGGTTTCCAACCACACTACGTGATTGATGACATCATTATCCATGGTTCCAACCACACTAACGTGATTGATGAATCATTATCCATGGTTCCAACCACACTACGTGATTGATGACATCATTATCCATGGTTCCAACCACACTACGTGATTGATGACATCATTATCATGGTTCCAACCACACTACGTGATTGATGACATCATTATCCATGGTTTCAACCACACTACGTGATTGATGACATCATTATCCATGGTTCCAACCACCACTACGTGATTGATGACATCATTATTCATGGTTCCAACCACACTACGTGATTGATGACATCATTATCCATGGTTCCAACCACACTACGTGATTGATGACATCATTATTCATGGTTCCAACCACACTACGTGATTGATGACATCATTATCCATGGTTCCAACCACACTACGTGATCGATGATATCCTTATCCATGGTTCCAACCACACTACGTGATTGATGACATCATTATCCATGGTTCCAACCACACTACGTGATTGATGACATCATTATCCATGGTTTCAACCACACTACGTGATTGATGACATCATCAACCTCCATGGTTCAAAGCTCATTACGTGATTGATGACGTCATTATCCATCTTTCCAGCCACATTACGTGAATGATGACATCATCATCCATGGCTCCCACTATACTACGTAATTGATGACATCATCATCCATGGTTTCTTATACATTACGTGATTGATGACATCATTTTCCATGGTTCCAACACATTACGTGATTGATGACATCATCATCCATGGTTCCAACCACACTACGTGGCTGATGACATCATTATCCATAGTTCCAAAAACATTACGTGATTAATGACATCATCATCCATGGTTCCAACCACACTACGTGACTGATGACATCATCATTAACTTCTACCACTACACCATGTAAATGATGTGACGTGCCCAGAAAGTGACCAACAGACATCACATATCATGTATTTCCCACTTTACATATTACATATTTACACACACCGAGTACACACTTAAAACACTCATAAACTTATAAATAAGTTTGTAAATACGTTTACTTGATTATTAAGTCAAGTGTTGTGTTTTGTACTCCTAAAAACATTATAAATTTTGCTTAATAAATGAATTTAGGTACAAATATACACTAAACAAATAATGTTAAATAACTTAATAATATTTGATATTTCTCCTTCCTCAACATCTTTTACAAATTCACTAAACCCATAAGGGTCATACAGCTTAAATTCCTATTTTGATAATAATAATAATAATAATAATAATAATAATAATAATAATAATAATAATAATAATAATAATAATCAAAAGTTTAAGGTTCATGTGTATAATTGTAAAAAAGAAATAATTACAGTGAGAGTCAGTTATGAACATTGTTATTACGACCTGTATGAAGGTCTGTCTTTGTGGATCGAACTGTTGTATCTCTTGCAATGGTGCAGGTATGAATACGTAATAACTAATATCATTATACGTGGCTTCCACCACACTAGGGGAATGATGACATCATCACACGTGGCTTCCACCACATTAGGGGAATGATGACATCATCACACGTGGCTTCCACCACATTAGGGGAATGATGACATCATCACACGTGGCTTCCACCACACTAGGGGAATGATGACATCATCACACGTGGCTTCCACCACACTAGGGGAATGATGACATCATCACACGTGGCTTCCGCCACACTAGGGGAATGATGACATCATCACACGTGGCTTCCACCACACTAGGGGAATGATGACATCATCACACGTGGCTTCCACCACACTAGGGGAATGATGACATCATCACACGTGGCTTCCACCACACTAGGGGAATGATGACATCATCACACGTGGCTTCCACCACACTAGGGGAATGATGACATCATCACACGTGGCTTCCACCACACTAGGGGAATGATGACATCATCACACGTGGCTTCCACCACACTAGGGGAATGATGACACAATCACACGTGGCTTCCACCACACTAGGGGAATGATGACATCATCACACGTGGCTTCCACCACACTAGGGGAATGATGACATCATCACACGTGGCTTCCACCACACTAGGGGAATGATGACATCATCACACGTGGCTTCCACCACACTAGGGGAATGATGACATCATCACACGTGGCTTCCACCACACTAGGGGAATGATGACATCATCACACGTGGCTTCCACCACACTAGGGGATTGTTATTATCTTCATAAGTGACTCACACCACACGTGAATGCTGACATCATCATCCATAGATCACACCTCATTACGTGAATGTTGAGTTCATCATTAATGGCACTAATGGCTCGCACCTCACTACGTTAATGGTGGCATCATCTATGGTTCCCGCCTCACTGCACATGTTTTTCAAGGCTGTTGACGGCGTCAAGACAATCATAACGTGTATTACACAGAAATTAGTAATGTTAAGAAGTTAGATATTTTTGGAATAATAATCAAAATCGAAGCAGAAACTTAATCTCTTAATTCCTTAAATAAAAGAAAAGGGAAACTTGCTGAAAAATTCACAGGAAAATGTAAAAACGAAAAATAAAGTACAGGAAAAATGAAAACTCGCCGAGAAAGCAAAGAAAACGGGAATAGTTTGTCAATAGAGAGAAAACGAGAGTTTAACAGCAAACAACGATCAGAGCTTGTAAAAAAAATGAATTTTCTAAATTCTCTTCTGGAAAATTCAATCAACAGCGGTGAAGGGAAGAGAGGAGGGGAGAGTGGAGGTGAGAATAGGGTGAGAGGGGAGATTGGTAAACAGTGTAGGGTGAGAGTGGAGAGAAGGGTGAGAGAGGGGAAAAAAAGGGTAGAAAAAATAAAAGGAGGAGAGGGAGGAGGGTGAGAAAGGAGAAACAGGAGAGGGTAGAAGAAAGGTGTGAAGGAGAGAAGTGTGAGAGAGGAAGAGAGAAGGAGATGAAAAGAGAAAGGAGGGGGAAAGGGGAAAATAGAGAAAGGTAAGATGAGATGAAAGGAGAAAGGAGGGGGAAAGGGAAAATAGAGAAAGGTAAGATGAGATGAAAGGAGAAAGGAGGGGGAAAGGGGAAAATAGAGAAAGGTAAGATGAGATGAGAGAAAAGGGTGAGAGGGATGACATACCTGTGGTCAGTTTTGATTTTTTATAATCCTCGCAGCCAAGCCTATTGTCAGGCTTTTCTGTTGGCCTCCTGGTCAACCAGGCTGTTGGAACTACCTGCCTTCAGTCCCCCACGCTATCTCAACCCAGCCATTCAGGTGCTTGCAACGGATACTGATCCAGCTTCAGCCTGAAAATTTCTAACCTCGTCTCACCAATATTTGTGACATCTGTAGTCGGAAGGTTGACGAGTCTTGGATCACTGATGTCAGCAGTGTTCACTAATTGTGGTTATGGGACCCTGGCTTTTCATTAGTTTTATTCTACACTTTTCCCATAACTTTAACTCAAGTAATATGTTATAGTAGTGTGCAGGTAGTCTAAGGACCAGACACTCAAATATACTCCATGTATATGTACATAGGAGTACATTGCAAAGACAGTAGATGGCAGAGGACTTAAGAGTTCACACAGAAGCTGAGAAGAACTATCTATTTCAATCTAAAGTACCTATATATCTATCGTGTATAATCCAGCTAGTGCCTGCATGAAAACAGGTGAAAATATAAATCATGTCATGGAATTTACAGGAGAGATGGAAGTGGATGGAAGGTGAGAACTAAAATTACTTTGACATATTTAAAGCTGATTTTATGGGTTTTATAGTTACTACGCATTCTACTCCATTGCTACCCATTATTTCTCTTCCCGGATACTGTGGTGCAGATGAACGTGAGTCACTCTTGTCACTAAAGCAACATGATTCTTTTTCTATTATTATTTTCTTTGTTCGTTGTTAATTGACCGTCTAGTTGTAGATGCTGAAAGGACACAGTGATTTCGTTGTTTTCAGTTTGTCTCAGCTTAGTATCTAACTGAATTCTTTAATGTAAAGTGTCCAGCTGATTTTTAAATGACTTTATTGTCTTCGCGTTTATAGTTTCAAGCAGTGAGTCTTTCTTCATAAGACTTGTTTCACAGTGATCGTCATGGTTGCTTTTTTCTGTACTATCTCCAATAATTTCTTGGTCTATTATACAGTTTCGGAGACCAAAATTGGATGGCATATTCACGTTACATTCTACTAGTGTATTATGGTATCAATGTGGTTTCTAGTGTATTGTATTCAAAATCTCCAGCAAAGAAACCTAACCTCTGTCAGCGTTGCTGCTCATAGATAGTCATTACTTAATATTAATGAGGTTGTTTATGATTTCTCCAGCGCACCTTTTTTCTTTAGTTTGTTGCGAGTTTTTTGTGTGTGTTAATGTTTGAGTGTTGTATAGATATTATATTACTTTACACCTGTCAACGTTGAAGGTCATCATCCACTTGTCAACATTGAAGGTCATCATCCACTTCTCAACATTGAAGGTCATCATCCACTTCTCAACATTGAAGGTCATCATCCACTTCTCAACATTGAAGGTCATCATCCATTCTCAACAATTGATAGGATCATCATCCAACTTCTCAACATGAAGGTCATATCACTTCTCAACATTTTAAGGTCATTCATCCACTTGTCAACGTTGAAGGTCTCATCCACTTGTCAACGTTGAAGGTCATCATCACCCAAATGAAGTCATCACCACTTTCACATTGAGGTCATCATCCACTTCTCAACATTGAGGGTCATCATCCACTTTTACATTTAGTCATCACCACTGTCACGTTGAAGGTCATCATCCACTTGTCAACACTGCAGGTCATCATCCACTCAGGCTACTGATCCAACCTATCCAGATCACTCTGGATGCTCAAACAATTTTCTGGATGCCGTATTATTCCCCAATTTTGTATCTTCATGAAATATTGCTATCTTAGATTTTTAGCCTTATCACGATATTATTTATGTATATTATGAAGAGGATTGGGCCAAGAAACGTTTCCTGAGGAACTCCCCTCATTATGCCAGGGCATTCAAACATATTTTCATTCAGTACCACTCCCTGTTTTATGTTTCTGAGTCAGTCATCTATCCAAATACAAAATTTGTCTCCTTTATCATGTGCTTTTATTTTGGCTAGCAAATTTTCTATATTGTCCCTAATATAGTTTTAAATTGTTTATTCAAAATTGATGTTAAGCTACTGGGACGATAGTCGAGAGTAAAAAGTCTTATCACGTTTTTTTCAAAATTGGGGTTAAATTTGTTAGTTTCTCGTTATTTCACAAGCTTCCTTCTCTTAATGATTGACAAATATTATCATAAGTCGGATCCGTTGTTATTCTTGTGTAACTCAGCTTTCCTTGGTGTGTTAATACTGAGCTTCTTCAAAAATTTTAAATGTCATGGCTACTTTTATCTCTAATAATTATTTTGTCAGAGTCAAGTCCTAAAAATAAATTTCGCGGCCTTGGGAACGCTAGTTTCATGTTCAGTTGTAAATACAAACCCGAAGTTTATGTTGAGTATAGAAGACATGTCTCTTTTGTTAGTCGGTTATTTTTCTCTTATCACAAGTTAAAGGATCTATCGTTGTTTTTACCTCCCTGACGAACTGACGTATTTGAAAAAATCTTATGGACTACCTTTGATGTTTTGTGCAATTTGTATATAAAGTTTTATTACCCTTTTACTTTCTTTCTGTAATCTTATGTAATTCGTAGTGATCTTCAGGACATAGACTCAATTGGAATTTCATGTGGGTTTAGTTTTTTTATCTCTTGCCTCGTCGTCCAACATGGATTTTTTTTTTTCACATTTTTATCTTGTTGAATGTTACCCTCATCGATACATAGAATTTTTATTTTCGACCTTCTCCACATTTTCCGTATTTAGTAGTTTGATCCAGTTTTCACTACTGATACCTCAACACACCTTATCCAAGTTAACTTATCAGTAATTAGGTATCGTCAAACTGAGTATTTATCTTGAAGAGAATTATGCAGTAGTTATTGTTTCCTAGTCTCTTTCTCTCTCTCCTGTCTCACATTATTGGATAAGAACTCAATCTGAAGTCAAATAAATATTATATATATTGTTGCCACTAGGACTGATGTGGCAACTTTTGTTAGTTCTGGAAGTCTCCTCATCCCTGATAAATTGTTCAAATTTATTATTAGAGTAATAATGTCACCATCTAGCACTGCCTCTTTGTTATTACAATTTCCTTAATTTCGTCATCTACAAGAGTATTGTTCTCTGATTTTGTTTAGAGGAATGTTATACTACACAGAATATATTTTTTTTTTTCGCTTTTTCTCGCATTTTCACACATACAGAATCACACCCTAGTGTATTACGCCTTTTAATTTCAATCACATAAACTTCCTTGCTAACATAAAATATAGTGCCAAGCCACCATCTTTTTTTATGAGTACAAGCCTTATAAAATTTATTGTGTCCAGTCAAGGCTATTCGCAAATCAGGAGGTTGTTTGGATTAAACCAAGACTAGATTGTCTGACGAGCAAGCAGGTAATTCGTACCCTTATTAGAATATGTTGTGACCATTTGTTTACCTAAAGCAGCTTGTCTCCTCCAAGAAGGGCAGATACTTTAAATTCTTGGCCCCACTGATTACATGACTAACTGTGAGGTCTCCATTACCTCCTACACCACCACTCTACGCCCTAAAATGAAGTACGTCTTAAACAAGTTTGTCAAAGTTGAGATTGTCCCATAGTTTTAAATAATCTAGAGCATCGTCCTTATCATGTAAATTCTTAAATCTTTGATTTACACTCATGGGTTTTTTAGTGTATTTGTGTCCAGGTCATACCTAGGCGGTAATCTTGCAAGTCTCCTTTTTCTTGTCTTTGAATTCCTTTATAAGGGATTGTATCTTTTAAGAATTTCTTCCGATCTAGTTTGCCTTAAATCATTTGTGGTAACTTAAAACAAAGATTGTGTAATCTGGTGCGTTTTTAGTTATCTAAGCAAAATTATCTAAATACACAGTTAAGCCTCACACCTTTTTTTTTTACATAATTCCTTGTCTTTATGCCTTACAACTGACTTCCCGAGTAAGACTACATGCGATATTCCTGGCACATTGACTGGCAGACCAGTGACTCTTCCTGAGGATGTGCTGGGGAGCATGCCAAGAGAAAAATTAATTAGCATATCGATCCTGTTTCTCTGAGTAATGTTGCTTCCTACTACAAGCTGACTGGATTTATTTATATTCTTCACCAGTGTTAAACTACTGGGAGCATCTTTACACATTGGAGTTCAATAAATCTGTACTCCTGTCTGTCACTACAGTGAGAACCCATAATTTGCTCATACATAGTGAGCCGGAGGTGACCTGACAATTGCCTGCTTTGAGATATAATCCACCCTGTCACAAAGTGGGAATTATCTGTCTGTTTTCCATAGCTTGTTCAAAAGCAAATTTTTTTTTTTAAATGATCAAACACTTTCCCTGAACGTCAACACCCGAAGAAATCCTTATTGAAATGGCTGTCATAAATAGACCACTCATACCACTTCGCGGGAGCCATATTTAGCAAGTCTGCACAAGTTAATTCGTTAAACTTGGAGAGGAGAACAGTATTCAAGTGCTTGATAAGTTTCCGACTGCTTAGATATTTTTCAGATCGAGTGGCAGCATCGTTCATGCTGATAGTATTCATGCTTGATTATTTCCGACTCTCTGTTTTCGTTCTTGTCAGCATACGACAGCTATGCTATCACTATTTATCTGTTTATCTGTCCGACTCTCTCTCTCTCTCTCTCTCTGGGCCAGTGATTTCATTTGATCAACTGACTTTGTTTCATCGATGTGTGAACATGTTTCAGACTCGGATCATTCTAGTTAGGAATGAAAGATACTAGATTAAGTCATGTTCTTGAAAAGGATACACCAGTGTAGGTGCTGTTCGCTGACCGTCTTGTACAGCCAAGTGTGGTTCGTTAACAACATTAGCCCTGTACATAACAGTAAGGCCACCCACATCCCTCTTTTGTTGAAGGCTTGTTGAAATGACAGGTCTGTTCAGGCCAGGTGCAGACAACAGAAGAGTTGTCTTGCTCTGTTTTCTATTCTGTCAAGAAGTCGTAGGTGAGACGGAGCAGGCAATTCAAGAAAGTAGACCATACTCAAGCTGTAAGTACTTCATACAAGGTCAGGTAGCCTCTACTGTTGAGAAGATGTGAGATACATTAAAGTGCTGTAAGCTTCATGGGTGCATTTTTTGCGAGATTTACTACGTGGTTCTCCATAATCAGTATGGAATCAGATTTCACCCCAAGGATGTCAACCTCATCCACAGGCTCCGACACTCTCGCATTCATTCTTACCACTGCTCTAGCATTACTTACCATTAAGGTGCCTATAAACTATCATCATTTGTGTTTTCTCAGAAGCAAATGTTACTTTTCATCGTTTCTCTAAGGCTGATATAGCTGTTAACTGGTGATTCATGTAATTGAGAGGAAGTGGCATTTCCTCCCTCGGATAAAGTGTCAGCATACAGTCGTCAGCTGAATTAAAAAAGATCGTTGAAGTAGAAGTACCATAAAAATGGCCCAAGCACACTTCCCTGTGGAACACTAGCACCTATAAAGTATCGTGTTAACTCTGTCATATTCAGAGCTGCTCTTAGAGATCTACCTTGAGGGTAATCACTAACTAGGTATAGTGCAGAGCCGTTGAGTCCCAGTGCTTGCAGTTTTGCTAAGAATCACTGGTACCATACTCAGTATGGCACCAGCTATACTCAGTGCTACTACACAGCTAACCTTTGATTTATCCAGTGACTGATGCTACATAGTGGAGAGGTTTAACAGCATATCAGTAACAGAGTGACCTTTTTTGAAGCAATATTGACGGTAACAAAGCAGCAAGTGGTAGCCGAAAAACGCTGTCATCTGCCCTGAAATTATTTTCTCAAGAATCTTGGCAGCGGTTGGCCGGAGTGACAGTGGTCTACAGCTGCTGATTTCTGCTCTGCCCTTCTTTTTGTGAGTAGACACTACATTTGCATCTTTCCACAGTGTAGGACATTTACACTGTGCTAGGCAGCTCTGATAGATACGAGTTAGAGATGGTGCTACATACCTGGTCTGCACATCTCAGCCTTTTCTTGTCCGTAGATTTAAGGAGAAGATTCACTTCATTCTGCTTATTATCACCACTGACAACTTTGACACAGTTCTTGCAGCTTGCCAAGGAGAGTCGCTTGCTGAATCAGGAATTTGCTTCTTGGCAGCAAAGTGCTCGGCAAAGATGTCAGCTTTCTCCAGTTTGCTAATAGAGGTAGTTCCATCCAGATGATTTAGAGGTGGAAAAATTTCATCAGGTGAATAACCTTGTCGGCCCTTGTGCAAGGGCCACCAGGGTCTCCTAGTTGATACCAGTTTTTGCTTGTGTCAGCCTCCCATCTAGAGATGGCCCTTTTTTGAACTTCTTTCATTTGCTGACAGGTTTGCCTATGCAGGTTTCTGTTTAGAATTGGGATGCCTTTTATACCTTCTCCAAGCCTCTAGATAACGAAAGCTGAACCAAGGCTGAGAGGAAAATTTTGTCAAATACTATCGGTGAGGGATGTATCTGTGTTGGAGATTAAGGATCTGTTCAGGAGAAGAACATTCCAGTCGGAAGCGGAGAGCCCAAATTGGAATGCTTTCTCCCACAGCTAGATTGTGCATGTAGATTCTTCATCTCGTTCAATTAGAATCTTCAGTGTTGTAAGAACAGCCCTGTGGTTAGATGTTCCAACATAAACAAGGGGTTTACGAGTAATTATGATTTCAGACAGATCACTCACTAATGAGTCAAGGGAGGAGCCAGAGATGTGAGTAGAGAAGTCAACAAAGTTTTTCATGTCAAACTCTGCAAAGGGTTCATGAAAATCGCTCTTTATAAGATGCTGGTTGAGGTCACCAACAATTTTAATACATTGACATTTATATTGAAGCAGAAGGGAGTCCACATTTTCCTTCCGAAAGATCATGGGGTCCTGTAGTCCAAAAATGTCTCAACGGCGATCATATCAGGACGATGAATGTTCACGAAACTGTGCATGAACTTACTAGCATTAGTAATGAAGGCTTATATGTTGGCAGACATGATGCTGATTGACTGGCTCCTCATTTTAGTGATCAGCTTAAGTAGATAGGTGTGTAAAGTGCTTGCTCTTGAGACAGGTAGGACACTGGGGCAGCCACTGGGCTGCCCCAGTGTCAGCTGATTGTTAGTTACCACAATCTCTGGTCAAGAAAAACAAGATTTAGAGTCGGCAGATGGAGCACTGCTGTCAGGTGTATCGGCAGGTGTTGGAGCAGTGATGACAGGTGTACTGTTAGTATAGGAGTGAAGCTGACAGATCCAAGGCGTGCTTCGTTATTGGGTAATAGAGCTGTTTCCTCTGCAGTGGCCAAACAATTTGTACTGGAATTTTCAGGAGTAGAGTTTTGAGCTTTATCTACACTTGGAGTCCTAGTGTTAACAGAGTCCTATCAGTTGTTTGCTAATAAGTTAATCTCAATGTGTGCATTGTCAGTAATGTCAATATTAGGTGAGACACATGTCACTTGATGTAGGGCTGTTCTGTAGCATGAAGCCAAGCTAATGATTTTAGAAGCTCAAGAAGTGATTCCCTTTGATGAATTATCCAAGATGTAACCTTACAACACAGCCCAGTAGAGCAGTGCTGTTTATTCCAGTGGAGTCCCCGAGGCACCTTCAATCCTTACTGTTATGGCGCCGGGCTCATTTCTGGTACAAATGTCACAGGTTCTTGGATATATTAGAAATCTTGAGCTGACCCACCTGGCTACAACAGAAGATTTCTTCTATTATGAAGTCTGTGACAGTACTTGTGACATGTTGGCTCCAAGAACGTAAAATGTGCCAGGCCTCATGTTGTGTAACCATAAACACTGAAGTAAGTTGTGGGACAATAACCAGATAGTGAAGTTAATCACTATCTGGTTATATAATAATATATATATATATATATATATATATATATAATATATATATAATATATATATATAATATAGGGGGGTATAATTTTAACACAAATTTAGGGACGGTTGGGAGGGGTCATGAAAGATGAGGTGAATTATAGAATTTGATGAGGGAAAAAAGATTGAGTGGGCACTTAGGAGTCTGTGGAGACAAAGAACTTTGTCCTTGGGGCAAAGAGGGGAATGTATGAGGTATATTTTTCCCAAACGCTCTATTGTGTGAAGCGTGGGGGATGAATGTTGCAGCGAGGAGAAGGCTGGGGGCAGGGGAGATGTCATGTTTTGAAGGAAATGTGGGTGTGAATATAATGCAGAGAATTCGTAGTTTGGAAGTAGGAAAGGAGGTGCGGGATCCAAAACTGTTGTCCGAGGCTGAGGAAGGTTGTTGAGGTGGTTCGGACATTGTTAGAGAGAATGGAGCGAAACAGAATGATTTCAAGAGTGTATCAGTCTGTAGTGGAAGGAAGGCGGTAGGGGTCCCTAGGAGGGGTTGGAGGGAGGGGTAAAGGAGGTTTTGTGTGCGAGGGGCTTGGACTTCCAGCAGGCATGCGTGAGCGTGTTTATAGAGTGAATGGGGGACAAATGGTTTTTAATACTTGACGTGCTGTTGGAGTGTAGCAAAGTAACATTTATGAAGGATTAGGAAACCGGCAGGCCGGACTTGAGTCCTGGAGAGGGGAAAAAGTACTGCCTGCACTCTGAAGGGAGGGTGTTAATGTTGCAGTTAAAACTGTAGTGTAAAGCACCCTTTGGCAAGGACAGTGATGGAGAATAAAGGTGAAAGTTTTTCTTTTTCGGGCCACCCTCCTTTGGTTTGGAATCGGCGGTGTTAATAATAAAAAAAAAAAAAAAAAAATAATAAAATATATATATATATATAAATATATATATATATATATACATTCACACATACATATATATACATATGTAGTAGGTTGGTAGTCAGCAACCACTCAGGGAGGTACTACCGTCGTGCCAAGTGAGTGTGAAACAGAGATCAGTAGATCTGTAACTGTCTCATAAACACGTTGGATAACAGGTATATCTTGCTACTTCTACTTACACTTCTGTCACACTACACAGGTATGCACATGCATATATACATACACATATCTAGGGTTTTCTCCTTTTTTCTTAATTCTTGTAATTCTTTATTTCTTCTATTCTATATGGGAAAGTGAAAAAGAATCTTACCTCCGTATGCCACGAGTGTCGCATGAGGTGACTAAAATGCCGGAGCAATGGGCTAGTAACCCCTTCTCCAGTAGAAAATACTAAAAAGGAGATGAAGAAAAGCTTCATAAAACTGGGATACTTGAATGTGCCTGGATGTTGTGTGAATGATAAGAAAGAGATGATTGCTAATGTTATGAATGAAAAAAAGTTGGATGCCCTAGCTCTAAGGTAAACAAAGTTGAAGGGGGTAGGTGAGTTTCGGTGGGGAGAAATAAATGTCTGAGAGAGTTAAAGCTAAGGAAGGGGTAAGAATAATGTTAAATGATGAAAATAAGTGTCGAATGCAAAAAGTGGGTCATATTAAGTTTGTATGCACCTGGAGAAGGGAGAAGTGCAGAAGACAGAGAGAAAGATTTTGAGAGATGTTAAGAGAGTGTGTAGAAACTTTTGAACCAAGTGAGAGAGTAATTTTGGTAGGATACCTAAATGCTAAAGTAGGAGAAACATTTAGAGAGGGTGTGGTAAGTTAGGGGTACAAGGTGTAAATGATAGTGGGAGCCCTTTGATTGAACTTTGTATAGAGAGGGGTTTGGTTATAGGTAATACATATTTTGAAAAAAAATGAGGATAAATAGGTATACAAGATAAGGTATAGGGCATAATGACAATAGTTTGTTGGACTACGTATTGATAGATAAAAGGCTGTTGGGTAGACTTCAAGATGTACATGTTTAAAGAGAGGCCACAGATATATCAGATCACTTTTAAGTTGTAGCTACAGGGAGGTGCAGGATTACCAAAAATATTATCCAGAGGGCTGAGGAGGGGTTGTTGAGGTGGTTTGGGTATGTAGAGAGGATGGAACAGAATTGAATGACTACGAGTGTATAAATCTGTATTGGGTAGGGGTCTGCCTAGGAAAGGTTGGAGGGAGAGGGTAAAGGAAGTTTTGTGTGCAAGGGGCTTGGACTTCCAGCATGAGCGTGAGTGTGTTAGATGGGAGTGAATGGAGACAAATGGTTTATAAGACTTGACGTGTTGTTGGAGTGTAAGGTAATATTTATGAAGGAATTCAGAGAAACTAGCAGGCTGGACTTGAGTCCTGGAGAAGGGAAGGGCAATGCCTGCAGTCTGAAGGAGGGGTGTTAATGTTGCAGTTTTATAACTGTAGTGTAATCGCTCCTCTGGCAAAACAGTGATGGAGTGAATGATGGCGAAAGTTTTTCTTCTTCGGGCCACCCTACCTTAGTGAAAAACCGCCAGTGTGTTAATACACACACACACACACACACACACACACACACACACATATATATATATATATATATATATATATATATATATATATATATATATATATATATATATATATATTATATATTGTATATATATATATATATATATATATATATATATATATATATATATATATATATATATATATTATATATATATATATATATATATATATATATATGAGGGAGGAGCTCCCTCATCCTCAGAGAAAAGCATTAACTTTCTTCAGGGAAAACTCGAGATTCTCCCCAGAGTTGTTTGAATATTTTCATCTCATAACACCCCTATATTCTATATTCTATATGGACTTTATTTAAAGACAAAATATATTAACCAAAATACAATAGGAAGTAGAACAACATAAATAACATTTCAGAGCCTACATCACAAATACGTCATCCAGTTCTCTGGCTGTGGGCCGCTTACCCAGAATGCTGCAGGCATTTTCCCTCTGGATCACAATGCTGAGTCTCTGAAAGAGGAAGCTGGCTGCTCTGTGATCCTGGATTTCTGTAGTGAGTTCTTCACCAAGCTCTTTGAGGAATATTAGAGCACACTTTCCCCATGCTCCAAGGATCTCCAACCCTATTGGGATGAAGTCATAGCAAAAGGGCAGGCTTTCATATTTGTGGATTTTATGGGTCTCCCTGTAGCTGGCAGCTCCATCCCCTTCAGCTTCGGTGTATGGCAAGTAGGTTTCTGCCAACATGGTGGCACAGGTGTAGTCGCAGGCAATCTGCTTACCATCCTTCCAGGGTTGCATAATGACTCCATTTAGACTCTTTTGACTTCCATCAATCTTCAGTACTTGGGGTTCCTGTTCAGCTGGGCAACGGGCTGTGACGAGACTTCTCTTTATGATGTCGTTGACCTCCTCATGTCTAGCATACTTCCCTTCTGCTGTATGGCACACGAGACCATGAAGTCCAAATCGATCAGCCGATGCCCTGCCACAAATACACCTATGTTCGGTGAGTATGGAGGCAGCTAGGCGAAGAGCAACACTAATATGAATGGCCTGTGTATCGAGTCGAGTGCCCAGGGAGGAATTGGGAAAAGCTAAAAGGAAATCTCCTGAATGTGGCACCTTCATACATAGGAGACGGACTTTGTCCTTTCCTAAAGCCTTGTTGAGCATTTTTGAGCATTTTTTTTCCATGATCGGCTGTCCCAGTGGGACTCTTTGTGCTCTTCGGGAGAAGCTGGTCTGCTTAAGGAGTCTCTGAGGGTGTCCCACAGCATGGTTGTTTCAATGAACCTGGGGTCTTGAGCTCCTACCGCACCTCTTAAGTGTTCGGGAATGGTCTACCTAACCATTCCAATGGAAACCATACACAAGGTCAGAAATACAGGTAAAGCTACCTGCATTGCCTTGTGCACCCCTATGCCTCCCAGTCGCACTTGAAGAGTTGCTTGATCTGATTGGTGATCTTCCAGTGACAGATTCAGTGCCTTCTTAAAGATAGATCTCAGGACTGAGTCATATTTGCTGAGTGTTGGGTTGTTGACAGAGGGTGTGCACCTCAAGAAGTAAGTTTTGGCACAGTGAGACCCTTTGTGAGGAGTTAAAAGCTCGGGCATAAAGATTACTTATTCTCTCCTCCATTCTCTTCAGGTCATTCAGTTTGTCCTTGAGGACTGTGTCGATGGCTTGATGATCCTTCGGTACTCCAAGAGGATGTTTTTGGACGGGATGGTGATAGAGGCTTCAGGAAGAATTCTTTGCTCAGCACTGATTATGTCCTGGCTGGGTGTAATGATTTCAAACTTGGAGGGATTGAGGATGAATCCTTAGGGCAACCCCCTGTGCTTCACCATTAAGGTCCTCTAGGGGGCTCCCTGAATCCAAATCCAAACCAGGTACCCAAATTCAGCTCGCGCACAAGCTAAAAATTTATTTTTTTACCCCCAAGCAAAAGAAAGGAGCAAATTTGGGTAAACCCTGCGAACATTCTCAGAAAAAGAACTTTTTTTTTTCCCCAAAAACTTTTGAGAATTAAAAGGTTTGCGTACCAGCTGAAAGAAGGAGAAAAGACGGGAGAGTGATCCCACTGTGGGATGCCCACAGTCTTTTCACCATATTAAATGCATTTCTAAAGTAAGTTTGACTACGGCTTTGTCTTCTGGTAAATCACGATTAGTTTTGTTATGACGCGCTTCACTGCTTGAAGCCCCGGGAGTCTATTTGGTTTTGGGGCGGGAGGAAACGGCAGCTTCTACGCGAAGTTTCTTGCTCCCTTTGGGCACGAGACGAAAAAAAAATTTACCGACACGTTTTTCTGTTTTCCCCCATCCTTAACTTCAAAGGCATAATAAGGCCGAAAAAAAAAAGTTTAATTGTTTTGGTTTCACCCAGCCAGACACTTGTTGAGAAAGTTGTTAACTGGGAGAGAAAAATTGATGAAACCATGCCGAATACTGGATTTCCCATCTCTTTGATGTGTTCAGTCGTTTTCCCAGGCAACCTTCTGTAGATCCTGCTGGAAATGACTTTTTTCGTTTTATAGATTTCGCTTCTTTAAAAATTAACTGTCCAGTGAAGAGCTTCTAAAGGGTCGTTGTTAATACCTAGTGCACTCTTAGTGTTGGGGCTGGGCCTCTTTTGGAGCAACAGTGTCGTCGTCACTTGTGTTTTCCCTGATTGCCCCCCATGTGCTGCCTTCGTCGATTATTTTTTGCAAACCCTGTGAGCAAATTTTTCTCGTTTTAGGGAATTTTTCGGGGTGCCTCTGTGATTCCTGAATGAGGGGAAAAGGGGGACACAAATATCTGTTTTTGGGGTAGTTGCGTCTGCTTTGATAAACCATGTGGTTAGCAACTTGCAGCTCTTGCAGGAACTTAAGACAGCCTCCCGAAGGGAAAAGGTTGCCCCAACCCTTTAAGGGTGCTCGGTTTCTAATTGGTGGAACGTCCATTTCCCCTGTTTTGGAATGTCTGTGAATTTCCGTCTGCTATGGACGAATCGCTTCAGGAATGTGAGATAGAGTACTGCTAGCAGTGGATTTGAATGTCATCAAAGGATCTTCGCAACTGAGGAGGTTGCCATTGGAATTTCCATCTGTCTGTGGAGGCTGTGGGTTGATCTCTGCAGGGACTATGCGTGATCCAGTACACCCATTGTGTGCACGAATACGGCTATTCCTGTTGAGTGCCCGATACCCTCCACACACCTGACATGTGCCTCTTCTTTCATTGTTAGGTACACTGTTTCCTTGGCTTTGTGGCTGGCCAGCTGCATCATCTACCATACATCAATCTGTGTGGTAAGCTCAGGCTGAACAGAAAATGGCACGTGCGAGTGAAGACACATACCACGAGTACTTCACAGTGGGGGTGGAGGGAGGTGGAGGAGAACGAAACCCAAGATGTGGTTGGTGGTCTTCATATCTTCAGAGCAGGTGGGGGAGGGAGGGAGGTGGGTTGAGGTGGGGGATGAGTGATGAGGATCGGGGATTTGGGGGAAAGGGGGGTGATGACCTGGGGAGGCAAGCCTGTCAGAGTTGCACACTCACAGTGCTCCACGACATATCACTATACATTACTCAATACCATACACTATACACAGCGCCCACTATAAACAACACGCTGCTATATACTCTGCCCTATACACACAAGGTGAACAAACATTTTGTTATTGAAACAACTCTGCACGGTGTATGTGCACGTGTTTGGGGAAAGGGGGGAAGCACACTCAGCTCTACCCTTCCTCCTCCGCCTCCCCCATGTTGACCACCCCCCATCCCTTTCCCCAACCCCAGATGATCGTTACGTATCCTCCCTCACTCCAATGGCACTGACTTTACATACACAACACTTTTCTTGATTCTAATGTGGGAAATGTAATGCAGGGTCTTCTTGCCGCTCCAAAACGAGCTGCAGATACACACACACCAGACTGTTATGAAAACCGGTAGGTGTTTTTTGATTGGATATATTTTGCCAAAACCACAGAGATGCTGCCCGCAACCCTTCTCTTGCAAGTTGCCAGAGTTGTGTGCGTATATATATTTTTGTATGATAATGTAAAAAATAATTTTATATTATAATAATATATAAATTATATATATATTATATATAATAATTATAATATTATAATATAAAAATTTGTGCGAATAGGTAAAATTATCAGTAGGAAGAACCATATAAAATTAAGTCCTTTCCCCAAAATTTTCCCCGTAAAGTTTAAACATATATTTTTTTTCATTTTTGTTAATTTAAAAAATTAAAAAATTTTGTACCAAAAAAACCTAGAAAAAAATTTCATAACCTTATTAAACAAACGCAATTTAAAATTTCTAATCCCAAAAAATATATTGTAGGGAAGTTTACAATAAAAAAATAATAAAAATACAATGAAAAAATACGTTTTCCGTTAAGTTCAGAATTTTTTTGCAAATTACTACTTAAAAAATTTTCGCTTTCCTTATTTGGCAAGAGACAGTTGCTGTTTAATATAAAATCGCAAGTTTCCCCCTGTTTGGCACGACAATTATATGTGTACTGAATATGTAAAACTTCGATCTTGGCTTAAATATCAACGTATTTTGCCCGTAAGACAATAAAAATTTGGTATGCAATATTTCGCCAAAATCATTCTGAAACCCAAAGAAAAAATATATTTCACGTTTTGTTTATTGTTAAATTATTGTAAACGCATCTAAATAATTTTGTTGGGGTTTGGTAAAACAAATTGCGCTTTTATAAAAAGGTTAGGAAGTTTTCAAGATTCTTAGGTGCAAAATTAAAAATTTTTTTCTTAACATTAATGAAAAATATACTTAAACGACAAGAATTTTTTTTGATGGGCTTAATTTTTAAAAGAGGTTTTTCTAATTGGCCAGTTTTTCTTATTGGCACAACTGATCCCTCTATCCACGGACCCCAAATCCTTAAACAACAGGGCTCAGCGACACTGACAGTTTTCCCCGACGAGAAAATACGTGGTCGTGGAGCCCTTTAGCTAGTTTCAACCCATCCCGTTTTTGTGTACCGCCTTCACGACCAGTCTGAAATAATTTCTTTCGTTGGTTTAATGATTTTTTTGCGGAATTATTGCATCACAAAAATTTTTCCTGCCTTTTCGGGAGAAGATGTTTTTCTGCTTTAGCCCAAAATTGCAAGTTTTTAATTGTTGGGACGAGAAGAACATTACTCACTTTTGCGTGATTTTTGTAGTCTCGGGGCAGTGGTAAGGTGATGCGTACATTTTTCTGTCTTGGGGGGGATAAGGTTTGTAGGGTCGAGCCCTGGGCTGCCCCATTTTTTTTAAAAAGATTTAAATCAATGTTTCGTGTTTCATTAATAAAAAAATATATTATTATATTATTATATATATATAATATATATATATATATATAATTATTAAAAATAAAATATATTATATATTTTGTCGTCCCAATGGCAGAAATTCGATTTGGTTTAAATAGCAACCCATCTTGCATATAGGACAAGCGAAAATTTTTGTATGGGAAAATTTCGCCAAAAATTTTTTTACAAACGAAAAAAAAAAATTTTCACTGTCTTGTTATATTAAAATTTTTAAAAAACAAAACTAAAAATATTTTTTTTTGGGGTTGGCTAAAAAAAACGCTCTTTTTATAATAAGGTTTGGAAGTTTCCTAAAACTTTAGTGCAAAATTTTAAAATTTTTTTCATTAAAATTAATGAAAAAAAATATCTTTAAACGTAAAGAGAAAATTTTTTTGAAAGGGCTTAATTTTAATGGTTTTTTGCTAATTGACCAGTTTTACATATTCGGGACGAATTTGTTTAAATATATAATATATTTATAAATAATCTTATTTTTTGCTCTCTCTCCCCGCCTTGTAGAGACACTGTGAACACTGAATAATATTCAGGTTGGAAAGCACTGTTAATTTGAATAGCACAAACTTTAGCATTGCTTTTAAGTTTTTAAAAATTTTTATAAAAACCCCTTTTTCTCATAACAAACCCTGTCAATTTTTTAAACCCCCTCAGTTCATAAACCCCTGTCTTTTCATAAAAAATCCCCGTCCTTTCCATAATAAACCCGTCATTTTCATAATAAAACCCTTTTCATTTTTCCCGAAAACCTTTTCTTTCTTAATAAACCTGTCAGTGTCAAGTAAACATGTCATTTTTTAATAAAACCCCGTCAGTGTCATAGTAAACACTGCTCGTTTCTTTTTTTCATCCTTCCATATGTAAGCAGTGGAATATGTCAACAATGAACCTCACGTTAGTTTCACGTAGCCATTGGAAAACTTTGTTGATGTATGTTTTTTCTTCTGTAATTTTCAATGAAGTGATTTTCCTGCTTATTTTATTATCATCGTTACTGCGACACGAAGCTGGAGTGTGGTTGCTCACTTCACCGTTGAGACACGAAGCTGGAGTGTGGTTTCTCACTTCACGAGGACACGACTGGAGTGTGGGTTTCTCACTTCACCCATGAGAAAGAAGCGGAGTGTGGGTTTCTCACTTCACCGTGAGAAACGAACGGAGGGGGGTTTCTACTTTACCGATGAGACCGAAACTGGGGTGTGGGTTTCTCATTCACCGATGAGACACGAAGCTGGAGTGTGGTTGCTCACTTCACCGATGAGACACGAAGCTGGAGTGTGGTTGCTCACTTCACCGATGAGACACGAAGCTGGAGTGTGGTTGCTCACTTCACCGATGAGACACGAAGCTGGAGTGTGGTTGCTCACTTCACCGATGAGACACGAAGCTGGAGTGTGGTTGCTCACTTCACCGATGAGACACGAAGCTGGAGTGTGGTTGCTCACTTCACGATGAAGACACGAAGCTGGAGTGTGGTTGCTCACTTCACCGATGAGACACGAAGCTGGAGTGTGGTTGCTCACTTCACCGATGAGGATAAGAAACAGTCAAGGTGCCATGACCATAAGGTTTTATTTTACTGAGATTGGACTTTGTTTTCTTAGTATCGGTTTTTTGTGTTATATTTGTTAAAATATTGAATATCCATTTCCATATTTTCGCTGTTGACGTCATTTTATGGACTATCGCTCCTTGGAACATTTGTCATATGCCACTGAAAGAGATTAGATTTTGCCACCGAAGTGGCTAGTTTATTGTGCACCCCATATCCATCCTGTGGACGGTAGCGCGAGAGCATATGGATACACAAAAGGCCTAGGAACTAGGCCCCAAAGGGTTAACAGGAATACATATGGATTTATATCTACATATCTATAGTTCACTTATCTGTTACAAGCAAATTTAGGAAATTTGCTTAGTATATCTGGTATCTTATTTTCATTAATAAGATATCTTGACATGTCACATAGGTTATTATACTGTCTTCTCCTGTATTCCTCAATAGGTGGACAATTAAGCACATAGTGTTCAAGAGAGTGACCATATGCCTGATCACATAATTTACATTTAGTTTGATCATCATCTGTGTGTCTCCCAAACTGCCAGAAGTACTTGTAACCAAGCCTAAGCCTGGCCACTACAACATCAGTCAGTCAGTTCACATTGCAAGTTGCTCCATAAACATACTTATCTACGTTCATGTTATCATAGTGGGTTATAGATCTACTCAGGCTCTAACTGCATTCCTATAACAATCATCTTCATTATTACTTCTCTCCTAATATTATTCCTAATGCTAGACACAGTTATACCAAAGTTATATTCTACGTTCTCCTTCTGGATACTCTTCTTGGCTAACATATCAACTTTATCATGAAGGAGTAATCCAATGTGTGATGGGATCCATAGCAATTGTACATTAATTCCTTTGTCCCTAATTTTTGAGTATCTATACCTGGCTTCCCCAATGAGCATGTTGTTGAGTCATTATATGAGCCAAGAGGCTTCAATGATGACATAGAATCAGTAATGATGATAGAGTCAAGCTCAGTGTCATAGGTTAGCTTTAGCGCCATTAGGATTGCAAACAATTCAGTTTGCAGTGTAGACGCCCAGTTGTTAATTCTTATGCCTAACTCAACAAATTTATTATCGTTCTTAACTAGGGAGGTGGCAACAAGAGCAGATGCAGCCCTGCCAGAAGACTCCTGTTTAGATCCATCAGTGTATATAACTTGTGATAACTTATTACTACCACTAGGCGAAAATTTCTTCTTGAGCAGTTGCTCTAACAAGAGATTTAAGGAAGGGATTACTAGCAATGAGCTTCTTGGGAGGGACTTGTAGGTATGTGATATTAAATGAACACATCTTCCATGGAGGGGTGAAATGCTCTTGTTGCCTACAGTGATACAGTTCATGCAGGTTATAAAACTAATGCAATTGCACGTTTTCACAATCCATTTAGATCTGTGTGTATTTACCTCCAGACACTTGGTAAGATTCACTGTGACAGTGTCTGGTTCGTTTCTCAACATTCTAATACCGAGTACAGTGTTAATTTCATCAACAATCCTATCACTGATTCTAGAAATACCAAGCTCCTTCCTCATGTTAAGAACTTTTGTAGATCTGGGACAGCCAAGAATAGTCCTGAGAGCTTCATTTTGCATTAACTCCAAGGGTCCGGAGGGAACTTTCTCTAGCTAATATCAACATGGGAGCAGCATAATCAATTAAGGACCTAACATAGGCTATGTACATCATTCTCACGATTCTCACATTAGCACCATAGTTGGGATTGTAGCCAGCAACAGCTTTGAGAGCATTTAGCCTAGCTTTGCATTTCTTGTTTAGTTGTGGTATAGTGGATTTGTAAAGGGTACATCTACACCAAGATATCTGTAAGTTTTAAACGTAGCTAATGATTTCACCCTGCAAATAGATGGCGGGGGATGTCGTTTGCTTGTTAATATCTTTGTTTAGAGGAAGATATTATGAGGCCTAGTCGATTACAAATTGCTTGAACTTCATTAAGAATGGTATTCATCTTCTTATGCCCTGTTGTATGGATCATGATATCATCAGCATAGCTTATAGCTATATGTTTAGGTGAGCAGGTAAGCATTTAGGAGAGCATTAATCAGAATATTAAATAGCATGGACTAAGAACTCCTCCCTGCGGTGTACCTAAAGACATTTCTTTAGAAATCACTTCTGAAGCCTTGGTAAAGGACAGAGGATACTCTATTTGACAGGTATCCTATTATCCAGCAGAGTAAGCTACCACCAATATTCATTTTGGCTAGTTCATGTAGTATAACTGTTCTGTTTGCAATATCAAATGCAGATTTTAGATCAAGAAAAGTGTAAAAACTAGTAGAGGTGTGCGCAGTGAGAAAGGTGAAATACAGTTCTGCACACTTTTAACCTTTCATGAACCCATAAAGGTAGGGGAAAGTTGATGTCTGATTCTGTAGTACAATCTGTTAAGCATCATTCTTTCAAAAGTTTTTGCAAAGACAACTAGTTAAGGAGATCGGCCTAAATGTATCAGGCTGTTGGGCTTAGGGATAGGCACAATGAGACTATTGGTCCAGGAAGTAGGAAGAACGCCCTCAATGTAACTGAGATTATACAGTGCCAACAAAGGTTTATCAGGCACGTGCCTTAGAGTTCTGAGAATATCATAGGTTATACCATCCTCTCCAGGAGCAGTTGATCGACCTTTGTTAATGCATTATCTAATTCATACTCGGTAAAGAGGCAATCACTCTCATCAATATTTTGGCTCATAAAATTAATCAGTTTCAACATTTCTTCAGAAGTACTCTCTAAATTTTTTCTAATATGAGATGGAAGGCTTTCATGCCTGGATGTTTTGGCCCAGTCATTTATGAGGTCATTTGCTTTTTCAAGAGGAAAGGGATGAGCAACATTGCCAGTCTTTTTCCTGGTTATTTTATTTATACCTTTCCAAGCCAAACTCAAAGGGGTGGACCTATTTAATCCACTAACAAACTGTTCCCATTCCTGTTGCCTAAGTTCTTCCTTTCTATTCCTTGCATTTGTTAGTGCAGCTTGGAACGTTCTGAGATGCCACTGAAAGCTCTACCACTGCTAGCTATGCCATTGCTAGTTATACCATTGTTAGCTATGCCATTGCAAGCTCTGCCAATGAAAGCTCTGCCATTGCTAACTCTACCATTGTTAGCTATGCCATTTCTAGCTCTACCATTGCAAGCTGTCTTTGCAAGCTCTGTTAAGGTCACCTTTACATTTTACTTTCCATCCAAAGTCTTAATAATTTTGTAATGATGATCACTTGTGACAGACATGATAGTCATGCTCTAAATCATGTGTATTTGGATTTTATAGGTCACGCTTGATCATAAAGTCAGTAAGTTGACTCATCAGCACCCTTTCAGTGATATTTATGATGTGTGACGTCAACGCTAATGGACTATGCTTTTTTGTCATCGCTCTGCTGCCTGTGTTGCGAAGAAAGGCTATGTTTATACCTTCAAAGCCTAAATCTAGGCTCCTACACCTACGTACACTCAGTACTCGTTCTGATGGTATATTGTCCTTTAAAATAGTTCATCCCGGGAGGGAATAATGAGAGGGAAGGGGAGACTAGGAGAGAGCGTCGTGCGGAGAATAGAGGAGGAGAGAGAGAAGAGAGAGACTGGGAAGGAGAAAGAGGAGGAGGAGCCCGGTGGTAGATAGAGAGAGGGGAAGGAAAGGGAAGAAGGGTGAGAGTGGGGTTGAAGGAGAAAGGTTTGAGGGGGATAAAACAGCACACACAAAACCCAAAACACACACACCACACCACACACCCACAAATACACATTTTTGCCTGAGATACATGTCAAAAAAAATTTTTTAGATGATCACAGAGGCGAGAAGGGGTGTATCAGCTTCAGGTTCGCTAACAGACCTCGTGGGAGCTCGAGTCGAAAATGTAAAAATTACTCCCACACTGATAATCCCGGGTTTTTCCTTTTGTCTGTTCCCACCCCTAAAGGGGAGGTTTCCTTCATGCGGGTGGGGGGGCTCTTGATCGGGGAATTGGATCGTCTCTAGTGCCCTGTTGAGCTTGAATGCCTCCCATCCCCCCCACATATGCCCCCCATGATGTAAAAAACTTGTCCCATCACCTTGTGAAAAGGAGAGAGAGACAGGGGATGTTAGAGTTTAGTTCTTTTACCTTTTTTGAAAAAGGCCATGTCGCATGACACTTCGCCGTGGGTGTGTTTTGTAAGTGTTGGTGTGTGTGTTGTTTTGTTACTTTTTGTCCCCCAAGGGATGGTGTTTGGGTTTATCATATTTGCCCCTTTTCCCCGTGGTAAAAACTCAGCTCTGAACCCCTTTTTTTTTTAAACCCCCCCTTATTTTTTTTAAAAATACCTCATTTTAAAGCAAGTAGGGTTGCCCCTCCACACCTCATTTCCCAACGTTCACTTCCGAAAACCTGTGTGAAAAAAAGTTTCCTAACACCCTTTCACTCACCTGAGTCTTCACTTCCAATTGTGCCCCCTTTTTTCGGTGTCCCACTCGGGAGAAATCCTGCCTGTCCCCCTTTATAAATTCCTCGCATATTTTTAAAACGTCATCATGTCCCTCTCCTAACCCCATGTCCTCCAGACCGTCGGCCGTTTTCCCCTTTAAAAACCTTTCTTAACTTTTCCCTTTTGTTACAAACCTTTACACTTTCTCAAATTTCTTGACGTGTTTGCCAGTTGGGGGTTCAAAACTGGTGCTGCGTCTCCAGTATTTGCCTACGAGCAGGCGACAATGTCTTGAACGTTTTCCTTACTAAGGTATGGGGAAAGCTGTTCTCAGGTTAGCCAGGCCCCCCAATGCTGCAGCATTTATCTGGTTATGCGTGCTTCCGGAGACGTGTCGGGTTATACTAACCCTAAGAACTTTCTCCATTTGACAGGTTAGCACTTTTTTTGGCCACCTACCCTATCACCGTCGGTTTTTCTTTGCCCTTTCCCATTTTCATGACTTTCTTTTGGGCGGGTTTTAAATTTCGGGGTGCCAGTTGCTGGACCAGGTGTCCAGCCTGCCAGGTCTCTTTTGAAGTCCTGCCTGATCCTCATCTGTTTAATTTGTCCCATTAAATTTTCACATCATCGGGGGAAAAGGGACACCTCAAAGATACCCTTTCATCGTTCATTCAATACACCAAAAATAGCACTGGTCTTAGACTGATTCCTGTGGGACTCCCCCGGGTCACAGGCGCCCACTGGATACCTCTCCATACCATGATCTTTTGGGTTTCCCTCCCGTCAGGTATTCTCATCCCTTGAGTGCCCCCCTGTTATAAGCCCTGACCTCACTTCTGCCAATACTTGTGAGGAACTGTGTCGAAGGCCTTCTTTCAGTCCAAGAAAAGCAATCAACACACCCTTCTCTCTCTTCCCTTCTTTACTTTGTTTAAAACCCAGAAGGTTTTTGACCGGATTTTGCCTTCCAGAACCATGTTAGTTTCTGTAAATTTGTTCCTTTCAGGTGCCCACCCTCTCCTCCTTTCTTAAAAAGGGGACAAAATTTTCCGTCTTCCATACCTCAAGTTGCCTAGTTTTTAAGGGGGTGTGTTGAAAATCGGTTAGTGGGACACACCGTCCTTTTCCTCTCTAAAAACCCCAGAAAGGTTGTCCGTCCCACGCCTTTTAGGGATCAAGGCTACTTAGCATCTTCCACCCCCAGTGTATTTCATCCACACTTGAAAGGATAACACTTTGTTGGGTCTGTTTTGTCTTCCCGGGTCCTCCTGTCCACGTAAAAAACTCCTTTAAATCTTTTATTGAACCCTCACATAACTCTTTATCGTTTTTCGTGACTCCCCCAACCCTTTTTTCCCCCAGCCCATTACCTGGTCTTTGACTGTTTTTCTTCCTCCTAATGTGGCTGTACAGCATTTTTTGGGGCAGATTTGACTTTCGATGCTAAGCTGTTTCGTTTCGCGTGCCTCCCTCCTTATCTGTGCTACTCGTTTCTTGCTCTTTTTCTAATCTCACCTAATTGTGGTAGCTGGCGAGTCATCCTTCTGGCCCTGCCTATTCAAAGGTCGCCACGGGTCCCCTCTCTCCCACCCATGACCTTTAATGTACCTACTTTTAAAGCAATGTATAAAGATTTCCTTTTTTCCACTCGCACCTTCCAGACTTTCCCTCCCGGGGAACCTATGGGTGAAAAATCTTTCCCAACTCCCCTTTGGGGATTTCTGAGTCTTCAGTTCTCAATTGGGGCACCTTGTCTCCGTCCACCCGCCCGTTTTCCCCTCAAAATTTGATAGCGTTATCATTTTTCCCACAACCATCCAGGTCGTCAGTCGATTTTCCTTAACTTCTCCTCTAGGGGCATGCCCATTTGCTCCGGACATCTTGTTGCAAATATTGCACATTCTCTAATTTCTTGACGTGCTTGACAGATGTGAGTTCCAGCTGGGGCTGATACTCCAATGAGGGTCTGACGTACAAAAGGTGTACAGAGTCCGCAAAAATTCCTTACGAGGTTCGGAACGCTGTTCTTAGGTTTGCCAGGGGCCTGTATGGGCAGCGTTACTTGGTTGATGCGTGCCTCAGGGTAGTCTCGGTATGAACTCACCTCAAATCCTTTTTTCCCTTTTAAAGTTTGCAGTCTTTGCCCCCTAAACAAACTCTGTCTGCGGTCTTCTTTTTGCTTTCCCCCACTTCATGACTTTCACATGGTGGGTTTTAAATCTAGGAGCCAGTTCCCGGACCAGGCCCCGCAGCCTGCCCAGATGCTTTGTAGACCTGACTGAGCTTTTTCGATTGAAATTTTAATAGCTTGCATCGCCTGCAAACAGGGGCATTTCGAATTTTTCCTTCCATCATGTCATTAAACTATACCAAAACAACACTGGTCCTGGACGACCCCCGTGGAACCTCGCCGTCAAAGGCCCCACTCTACACCTCGAAAAAAACCAACTCGTTGTTGCCCTTTTCAGTATTTTCTGATCCATTGCAAAGCCTTTCCTGTTTTGCGTGCCTGATCCTCTAATCTCTTGTGTGGAACTCTGAGGCACTTACCTCTTTTGGGGAACTGTGTCGAAAGCCTTCTTGTAGTCGAAAAAAATGCAATCTACCCACTCCTTTTCCTGCGTGTGTGTGTGCGTGTGCGTGCGTATGTATGTGTGTGCGTGTGTGTGTGTGTGTGTGTGTGTGTGTGTGTGTGTGTGTGTGTGTGTGTGTGTGTGTGTGTGTGTGTGTGTGTGTGTGTGTGTGTGTGTGTGTGTGTGTGTGTGTGTGTGTGCGTGTGTGTGTATGTGTGTATATGTGTGTGTGTGTGTATGTGTACTCACCTAATTGTGGTTGCAGGGGTCGAGACTCAGCTCCTGGCCCCGCCTCTTCACTGATCGCTACTGGATCCTCTCTCTCTGCTTCCTAAGCTTTCTCATACCTCTTCTTAAAACTATGTATGGTTCCTGCCTCCACTACTTCACTTGCTAGGCTATTCCACTTCCTGACAACTCTATGACTGGAGAAATACTTCCTAACGTCCCTGTGACTCGTCTGAGTCTTCAGCTTCCAGTTGTGACCCCTTGTCCCTGTGTCCCCTCTCTGGAACATCCTATCTCTGTCCACCTTGTCTATTCCCCGCAGTATCTTGTATGTCGTTATCATGTCTCCCCTGACCCTTCTGTCCTCCAGTGTCGTCAGTCCGATTTCCCTTAACCTTTCCTCGTACGACATTCCCTTGAGCTCTGGACTAGCCTTGTTGCAAACCTTTGTACTTTCTCTAACTTCTTGACGTGCTTGACCAGGTGTGGGTTCCAGACTGGTGCTGCATACCCCAGTATGGGCCTAACATACACAGTGTACAGTGTCTTGAACGATTCCTTATTAAGGTATCGGAACGCTATTCTCAGGTTTTGCCAGGCGCCCGTATGCTGCAGCGGTTATTTTGGTTGATGTGTGCCTCGGTGATGTGCTCGGTGTTATGGTCACCCCAAGGTCTTTCTCCCTGAGTGAGGTCTGTAGTCTTTGTCCACCTAGCCTATACTCTGTCTGCGGTCTTCTTTTGCCCCTCCCCAATCTTCATGACTTTGCATTTGGCTGGATTGAATTCGAGAAGCCAGTTAACTGGACCACATGTCCAGCCTCTCCAGGTCTCTTTGCAGTCCTGCCTCATCCTCGTCCGATTTAATTCTTCTCATCAACTTCACGTCATCTGCGAACAGGGACACTTCAGAGTCTATTCCTTCCATCATGTCGTTCACATATATCAAAAATAGCACTGGTCCTAGAACTGACCTCTGTGGGACCCGCTCGTAACAGGCGCCCACTGTGATACCTCTTCACGTACCATGACTCGTTGCTGCCTCCCTGTCAGGTATTCCCTTATCCATTGCAGTGCCCTTCCTTTTACGTGTGCCTGATCCTCCAGCTTCTGCACTAATCTCTTGTGGGGAACTGTGTCAAAGGCCTTCCTACAGTCTAGGAAAACGCAATCTACCCAACCCTCTCTCTCGTGTCTTACTTCTGTTACCTTGTCATAAAACTCCAGGAGGTTTGTGATACAAGATTTGCCTTCCATGAACCCATGCTGGTTTTCATTTATAATCTTGTTCCTTTCCAGGTGTTCGACCACTCTCCTCCTGATAATCTTCTCCATGACTTTGCACACAATACATGTCAGAGACACAGGTCTGTAGTTTAGTGCCTCGTTTCTGTTTCCTTTCTTAAATATGGGGACTACATTAGCTGTCTTCCATTTCTCAGGTAGTTGCCCAGTTTCAAGGGATGTGTTGAAGATTGTGGTTAGAGGCACACACAGCATCTCTGCTCCTTCTCTAAGGACCCATGGGGAGATGTTGTCCGGTCCCATCGCCTTTGAGGTGTCAAGGTCACTTAATAGCTTCTTCACCTCCTCCTCAGTTGTTCGTATGTCATCCAACACTTGTTGGTATATTCCCTCTTGATGTTCCCTTCTGTGCTGTCTTCCCACAGCCCTTCCTGTCTCTACTGTAAAAACTTCCTTAAATCTCCTGTTCAGCTCCTCACATACCTCCTGATCATTTCTTGTGAGTTCTCCACCTTCTGTCCTTAATCTGATCACCTGGTCTTTGACTGTTGTCTTCCTCCTGATGTGGCTATACAACAGTTTCGGGTCAGTCTTGATTCTCGCTGCTATGTCATTTTCATACTGTCGCTGGGCCTCCCTCCTTACCTGTGCGTACTCATTCCTGGCTCTGCGACTGATGTCCTTATTTTCGTGTGTCTCTCGCCTTCTGTACTTTTTCATTCTCTATTGCACTTTGTTTTTGCCTCCTTACACCGTCGGGTAAACCAGGGGCTTGTTCTGGTCTTCCCGTTTTTAAACTGTTCCCCTTTGGGGAATGAACCTTTCCACTGCCTCCTTGCATTTTGTTGCTACATATTCCATCATTTCATTTATGGCTTTTCTCCCAGTTCTCTGTCCCACTGGACCTTCTGCAGGAAGTTCTTAAACCCTATGTAGTCCCTCTTTTATAGTCAGGCTTTTCCATTCTACTCCTGTTATTCTCTCCACTTGCAGCTCTACTATGTATTCAAAGCACAGAACCACGTGGTCGCTAGCTCCTAGGGGACTCTCATACTTGATGTCCTCAATGTTGAGCTGCCCAGGGTGAACACAAGGTCCAATCTTGCTGGTTCTTTCCTCCCCTCTCCTCTGGTAGTGTCCTTAACATGTTGGTGCATGAGGCTTTCCAGCACCACGTCCAACATCCTGGCTCTCCATTTTTTCGGGACCCCATGTGGCTCCAGGTTTTCCCAGTCAATCTCCCTGTGGTTGAAATCCCCCATAACCAGCAACTTTGCTCTGCTGGAGTGAGCTCTTCTTGCCACCTCAGCAAGTGTGTCCACCATTGCTCTGTTGCTCTCTTCATATTCCTCTCTTGGTCTCCTGCAGTTCTGTGGTGGATTATACATCACTGCAATGACCACTTTGTGTTCCCCAGACTGAAGTGTACCTGCTATGTAGTGCGTTTTTGTGTGCGTGTATGTATGTGTGTGTGTGTGTGTGTGTGTGTGTGTGTGTGTGTGTGTGTGTGTGTGCATGTACTCACCTAATTGTACTCACCTGATATTGGTTGCATGAGTCGATACACAGCTCCTGCCCCTGCCTCTTTACTGGTCGTTACTGTGTCCACTCTCTACCAACTCCATCAGCTTTGTCATACCTTTTCTTAAACTTAGGTATATATCCTGCCTTTACTACATCACTCTCCAGACTATTCCACTTCCTGACAACTCTATGACTGAAAGAATACTTCCAAACGTCATTGTGATTCGTCTGAGTCTTCAGCTTCCAATTATAACCCCTTGTTGCTGTGTCCTATCTCTGGAACATCCTGTCTCTGTATACCTTGTCAATTCCTCTCAGTATTTGATATGTTGTTATCATCTCCCCACTCTCTCCTGTCCTCCATTGTCGTCAGGTCTGTTTCCCTTAACCTCTCCTCGTAGGACATGCCCCTTAGCTCCGGGACTAGTCGCTTTGCAAACATTAGAACTTTCTCTAATATCTTGACGTGCTTAACTGGGTGTGGGTTCCAGATTGGTGCTGTATACTCAAGTATGGGCCTGACATGCACTGAGCACAGAGTTCTGAATGATTCCTTACTGAGTTGCCGGAACCCTATTCGTAGGTTTGCTAATCGCCCAAATGCTGTAGAAGTTATTTGGTTGATGTGCGTTTCAGGGGATTTGCTCGGTATAATACTCACCCTCAAATCCTTTCCATTGAGTAAGGTTTCCAGTCTTTGGCTTTCTAAACTGTACTCTGTCCCCGGTCTTCTTCGTCATTCCCCGATCTTCATGACTTTGCACTTAGTGTGGTTAAACTCTAGGAGGCAGATGCTGAACCAGGCTTGCAGCCTGTCCCGGTCTCTTTGTAGTCCTGCCTGATCCTCGACCGATTTAATTCTCCTCATTAACTTCACATCATCCGTAAATAGGGTCACTTCTGAGTTTATCCCTTCCGTTATGTCATTCACAGGCGCCCACTCTGACACCTCGTCACGTAACATAACTCGTTGTTGAATCCCTGCCAGATATTCTCTGATCCATTGTAGTGCCTTTCCTGTTATGCATGCTTGATCCTCAAGCTTTTGCATTAACCTCTTGTGAGGAACTGTGTCGAAGGCCTTCTTGCAGTCCATGAATATACAGTCTATCCACCCCTCTCTCTCGTGTCTTACTTCTGTTACTGTGCCATAAAACGCCAGTAGATTTGTAACACAGGATTTTCCTTCCATGAAACCGTGCTGGTTGTCATTTATAAGCTTGTGTCTTTCTAGGTGCTCTACCACTCTCTTCCTGATCATCTTCTCCATGACTTTGTATACAATACACGTCAGTGACACAGGTCTGTAGTTTAATACCTCTTGTCTGTCTCCTTTCTTAAAAGTTGGGACAACATTTGCCATCTTCCATACCTCAGGTAGTTGCCCAGTTTCAGTGTGTGTGTACGCACCTAGCTGTACTCACCTAGTTGTGGTTGCGGGGGTCGATTCACAGCTCCTGGCCCCGTCTCTTTAACTGGCCGCTACCAGGTCACTCTTCCCGCTCCGTGAGCTTTATCATACCTCTTCTTAAAGCTATATATGGATCCTGACTCCACTATATCACTACCCAAGCTATTCCACTTCCTGACAACTATGTGACTGAAGAAATACTTCCTAACATCCCTGTGGTTCATCTGAATCTTCAGCTTTCAACTTTGACCTCTAGCTGCTGTGTCCCATCTCTGAAACATCCTGTCTCTGTCCACCTTGTCTATACCTCTCAGTATTTTATATGCCGTTGTCATATCATCCCTACTTCTCCTGTCTTCCATTGTCGTCAGGTCGATTTCCCTTAACCTCTCCTCGTAGGATACCTCTTACCTCTTGTTGCAAACCTTTGCACTTTCTCTAGTTTCCTTACATGTAGAGGAATGGTTCAGAGAACCAACAAGCTGATAAATTAGACACACGTGCAACACTTGGGTATTTTTATTAACGAAACGTTTCGCCACACAGTGGCTTCATCAGTCCATAACAAAGGAGAACGGGGAAGATCAGGAGGAGTTTGAGGTAATCAGTCTCTCAGCCTTGAGCGATGTGGTCAGTCCATCAGTCTTGAAAAGAATACAGCATATGTGCGAAGAAGTAGTTTATATACCGTAGGCAGGAGAGCTGCAGCACTCGTAGGTGGTTTCACATTTGTCCAATGTGGCGAAACGTTTCCTTAATGAAGATACCCAAGTGTTGCACATTTGTTTATTTTATCAGTTTCCTTACATGCTTAGCTAGGTGAGGGTTCCAAACTGGTGCTGCATATTCCAATATGGACCTAACGTACACAGTGTACAGGGTCCTGAATGACTCCTTATTTAGATGTCAGAATGCTGTTCTTAGGTTTGCCAGTTGCCTGTATGCTGCAGCAGTTATTTGGTTGATGTGCGCCTCAGCAGATGTTCCCAGTGTTATACTCACACCAAGATCCTTTTCCTTGAGTGGTCTGTGGTGGTCTTTGCTCTTCCCCAATCTTCACGACTTTGCACTTGGTGGGGTTGAACTCCAGGAGCCAGTTTCTGAACCAGGCCTGCAGTCTGTCCAGATTGAATTCTTCTCATCAACTTCACATCATCTGCAAACAGGAACACTTCGGAGTCTATTCCTTCTATCATGTCATTCACAAACACCAGAAACAGCGCCGGTCCTAGGACTGGTCCCTGTGGCACCCCGCTCGTTACCGGCGCCCACTCTGACACCTCGCCACGTACCATGACTCGCTGTTGTCTTCCTGACAGGTATTCCCTGATCCACTGTAGTGCCTTCCCTGTTATCCCTGCCTATTCCTGCAGCTTCCGCACTAACCTCTTGTGTGGAACTGTGTCTAACGCCTTCTTGTCTTGTCTTACTGCCGTCACCCTGCTTAGAAGTTCAGTACGTTTGAGATGCAGGATTTTCCATCCCTGAAACCATGCTGGCTGTAGTTGATAAGCTCATTCCTTTGATAAGCTCATTCTTCTGATACTTTTCTTTATGACTTTGCATACTATACACATCAGTGACACTGGTCTGTAGTGTATGCTTCGTGTCTGTCTCCTTTTTTAAAAATGGGACTATATTTGCTGTCTTCCATAATTCCGGTAGTCGTCCTGTTATGATACATGTGTTGAAGATAGGTGTTAGTGATACACAAAGCACCTCTGCTCCCTTCTCAGGACACATGGAGAGATGCTATCCAGCCCTATCGCCTTTGAGGTATCTAGCTCGCTTAATAGCCTCTTCACTTCTTCCTGGGTTGTATGTATTGTGTCCAACACTAGATGATGTACCCCACCTCTCTGCCTTTCTGGAGGCCCTTCTGTCTCCTCTGTGAACACTTCTCTGAATCTCCTGTTGAGTTCCTCACATACTTTGCGGTCGTTTTTTGTGACCTCCCCTCCTTCCTTTTTCAGCCTGATTACCTGGTCCTTGACTGTCGTTTTCCTCTTGATGTGGCTGTACAACAGTTTTGGGTCGGATTTGGCTTTTGCTGCTATGTCATTCTTATACGCCTTTGGGCCTCACGTCTTACCTGTGCATATTCTTTTCTGGCTCTACGACCGGTATCCTTATTTTCCTGGGTCTTTTGCCTTCTATACTTCTTTCGTTCCCTATCACACTTGGTTTTGGCCTCCCAGCACCTTTGGGTGAACCACTGGTTCAACCTGGCTTTTTCATTATTCCTGTTACCCTTGGGTACAAACCTCTCCTCAGCTTCCTTACATACTGTTGTCACATATTCCATCATCTCGTCTACTGACCTCGTCACGAGTTTTCACCCACCATGAGGCAAGCCAAAGCAGCATGGGTTCGAGTCCTTGGCTAGTCGTAGTGTTGTTACTGATCCATACGACTAGTTCGTGGGCACAATAACATAAAATACTGCTCGTTGTACTAGTACACCAAACATGGACTAGAATGAAATCAGCCTAGTGTCATCCACACCATCGTATGTCCTTGGATAGCGAGTACAACTTCCAGTTTCCCTGGATGTTCTAATCAAGGATTGTATGGTCCAGTGGATTAAGGTGTCATGAGTTTTCGCCCACCATGAGGAAGGCCAAAGCAGCATGGGTTCGAGTCCTTGGCTAATTGCAGTGTTGTTATTGATAAACACCACTTCTCCGTGGTTACAGTAATATAATATATTATTATAATATATATATATATAATATATATATATATATATATATATATATATATATGGGTTTTAAAATATTATATATATATATATATATATATATATATAAATATATATATATATTATACATATAAAATATATATATATATATATATATATATATATATATTGAGAGAGTTAGAGCAAAAAGGAGGGGTAGCAGTAATGTTAAATGATCAGTTATGGAAGGAGAAAAGAGAATATGAATGTGTAAAATTTAAAAATTAGTGGAAATTAAAGAAAGGTTGGATGCGAGAAGTGGGTCTTTAAAAAGCGTGTATGCACCTGGAGAAGAGAGGAATGCAGAGGGAGAGAGAGAGATTTTGGGAGATGTTAAGTGAATGTATTTGGGGTCCTTTGAACCAAGTGAAGAGTAATTGTGGTAGGGACTTGAATGCTAAAAATAGGAGAAACTTTTAGAGAGGGTGTGGTAGGTAAGTTTGGGGGTGCCAGGGGTAAAAAGATAATGGGAGCCCTTTGATTGAACTTTGTATAGAAAGGGGTTTAGTTATAGGTAATACATATTTTAAGAAAAAGGGATTAAAAGTATACACGATATGATGTAGGGCGAAAAAGACAGTAGTTTGTTGGATTATGTATTGGTAGATAAAAGACGTTGAGTAGACTTCAGGATGTACTTTTTTATAGGGGGCCACAGATATATCAGATCATTTCTAGTTGTAGTACACTGAAGAAAAAGGTAGGGGATACAAGGAGAATAGAAGCATCGGGGAAAGAGAGGTGAAGGTTTATAAACAAAAAGGGAGGCTTGGGGTAAGTTTAAAAAACAGTATTGGAGGATAGATGGGCAATGAGAGCAAGGCAAGGGGGTCGAAGAGGTTAGGGGTATTTTTAAAAATGTATGTTAGAGGTTCAGCAAAAGTTTGTGGAACAGGAAAGTGGGTGCAGGAGGGAAGGGAGCGATTGGTGGAATGTGATGTAAAGAGAGTAGAAAGGGGAAAAAAAGTTGCATTGGAATTTTTTACAAAGTAGAAGTGATGAAAGGGGGGGAAAGATATATGGAGAAAAAGAAGAAGTTTTAAAAGAGTGGTGAAGCATGTAAAAAAAGAGCAAATGAAGGTGGGTGAGATGTTTTCAACAAATTTTGTTGAAAAAAAAAAAAGTTTTGGGGGGGGGTGGTTAAAAATTAAAAAACCTAGAGAACAATGGATTTGTCAGTTAAAAAAAGGGGAGGAGAGTTTAAAATGGGGAGGTAGAGGTTTGGGAAAAATGGAAGGAATATTTTGAGGAATTTTTAAATGTTGATGAAGATAGGGAAGCTGTGATTTCGTGTTAGGGAAAGGGGGAATAACATCTTGTGGGGGAGGAAGAGCCATTTTGAGTGTGGGGGAAAATTCGTGAGGCAGTAGGTAAAATGAAAGGGGGGAAGGCAGGGGGGATTAGGGGAAAAAGTAGAAATGTTAAAAGCGGGGTGGGATATTTTTGGGAGGGGTTGGTGAAAATTATTTAATAAAGTAGGGGAAAGGGGGAAAGGTACCGGGGGAAATTGGGCGGAGCATGCATATTCCTTTGTAAAAGGAAAAGGGGATAAAAGAGAGTGCAAAAATTATGGGGGGATAAGTCTGTTAGTTCCCGGGTAAAGTGTATGGTAGAGTTATTTGAAAGAATTTAAGAGTAAGACGGAGAATAGGATAGCAAAATGAACAAGGAGGCTTTAGGAAAGGTGGGGGGTGTGTGGACAGGTGTTTACAGTGAAACATAAGTGAACAGTATTTAGATAAGGCTAAAGAGGTCTTTGTGGCATTTATGGATTTGGAAAAGGCGTATGACAGGGTGGATAGGGGGCAATGTGGCAGATGTTGCAAGTGTATGGTGTAGGAGGTAGGTTACTGAAAGCAGTGAAGAGTTTTTACGAGGATAGTGAGGTCAAGTTAGAGTATGTAGGAAAGGGGGGAAAATTTTTTTCCCAGTAAAAGTAGGCCTTAGACAAGGATGTGTGATGTCACCCCGTGGTTGTTTATATTTTTTATAGATGGGGTTGTAAGAGAAGTAAATGCGAGGGTCTTGGCAAGAGGCGTGGAGTTTAAAAGATAAAGAATCCCCACAAAAGTGGGAGTTGTCACAGCTGCTCTTTGCCGATGACACTGTGCTCTTGGGAGATTCTGAAGAGAAGTTGCAGAGATTGGTGGATGAATTTGGTAGGGTGTGCAAAGAAGAAAATTAAAGGTGAATACAGGAAAGAGTAAGGTTATGAGGATAACAAAAAGATTAGGTGATGAAAGATTGAATATCAGATTGGAGGGAGAGAGTATGGAGGAGGTGAACGTATTCAGATATTGGGAGTGGACGTGTCAGCGGATGGGGTCTATGAAAGATGAGGTAATCATAGAATTGATGAGGGAAAAAGGTGAGTGGTGCACTTAGGAGTCTGTGGAGACAAAGAACTTTGTCCTTGGAGGCAAAGAGGGGAATGTATGAGAGTATAGTTTTACCAACGCTCTTATATGGGTGTGAAGCGGGGGTGATGAATGTTGCAGCGAGGAGAAGGCTGGAGGCAGTGGAGATGTCATGTCTGAGGGCAATGTGTGGTGTGAATATAATGCAGAGAATTCGTAGTTTGGAAGTTAGGAGGAGGGCGGGATTACCAAAACGTTGTCCAGAGGCTGAGGAAGGGGTTTTGAGGGGGTTTGGACATGTAGAGAGAATGGAGCGAAACAGAATGACTTCAAGAGTGTACAGTCTGTAGTGGAAGGAAGGCGGGGTAGGGGTCGGCCTAGGAAGGGTTGGAGGGGGGGGGTAAAGGAGGTTTTGTGTGCGAGGGGCTTGGACTTCCAGCAGGCCCTGCGTGAGCGTGTTTGATAGGAGTGAATGGAGACAAATGGTTTTTAATACTTGACGTGCTGTTGGAGTGTGAGCAAAATTACATTTATGAAGGATTCAGGGAAACCGGCAGGCCGACTTGAGTCTGGAGATGGGAAGTACAGTGCCTGCACTCTGAAGGAGGGGTGTTAATGTTGCAGTTTAAAAACTGTAGTGTAAAACACCCTTCTGGCAAGACAGTGATGGAGTGAATGATGGTGAAAGTTTTTCTTTTTCGGGCCACCCTGCCTTGGTGGGAATCGGCCGGTGTGATAATAAAAAAAAAAATATATATATATATATATATATATATATATATATATATATATATATATATATATATATATATATATATATATATATATGTCGTGCCGAATAGGCAGAACTTGCGATCTTGGCTTAAATAGCAACGTTCATCTTGCCATATAGGACAAGTGAAAATTTGTGTATGCAATAATTTCGCCAAATTCATTCTGAGCCCATCGAAAAAAATATATTTTACTGTGTGCGTTTAGTATTAAATTATTGTAAACAAATCTAAAATATATTTAGCTGGGTTAGGCTAAAATAAATTGCGCTTGTTATAATAAGGTTAGGTAAGTTTTCTAAGTTTCTTTTGGTGCAAAATTATAAATTTTTACATCAACATTAATGAAAAAAATATATATTTAAACGTATAAGAGAAAATTTTAAAAAGGACTTAATTTTAAATGAGTTCTTGCTAATTGACCAGTTTTACATATTCGGCACGACATATATATTTTATATAATATATATATATATATATATATATATATATATATATATATATATATATATATATATATATATATATTATATATATATATATTATATATATATATATATGTCGTGCCGAATATGTAAAACTGGTCAATTAGCAAGAACTCATTTAAAATTAAGTCTTTTCCAAAATTTTCTCTTATACGTTTAAAGATATATTTTTTTCATTAATGTTAATGTAAAAAAATTTAATTTTGCACCAAAAGAAACTTAGAAAACTCACCTAACCTTATTATAACAAGAACAATTTATTTTAGCCTAACCCAACTAAATATATTTTAGATTTGTTTGCAATAATTTAATACTAAACAAACACTGAAGTATATTTTTTTCGTTACGTTCAGATTGATTTTGGCGAAATTATTGCATGCACAAATTTTCACTTGTCCTATATGGCAAGATGAGCGTTGCTATTTAAGCCAAGATCGCAAGTTCTGCCTATTCGGCACGACATATGTATATGTATATATATATATATATATATATATATTTATATATATATATATATATATATATATATATATATATATATATATATATTATATATATATATATATATATATATATATATATATATATATTCAAAAAACAACATTGCACTAGCCAAGGATTCGAACCCATGTTGTACTGGCCCGCCATTGTGAGCCAGAACCACATGACACCTTAACCCACAGTACTGACCACTCCTACAAGAACAACGCACCCAGCCAAGCTAGGTGTGTTACTCATGGTCTGAGGACATACGGTAGTGTGTGAGCTTGCTAGCTAATTTCATTTAATCAGAAGGGTGGACAAGGTTTCGAACCTTGGTCCATAAATTGACAGTCCGATGCTGTACCATCTCGGCTACCCGGGTCTCTAACAGGACAAATCCAGAACTAATACTTACTGCTATGTGGAAAATGGTATAAAATACTGACAGGTTCATGAACAAGACACATGTGCAACAGACATATGTTGTCGAAGTAGTAGTTGTTGTAAAACTAGTGGTAGTAATAGTAATACATGTGGTAGCAGTAGTTGACTGCCACCTTCATAACTCATGTGCAAGTCGACTATGACTACTACTACTACTACTTCTACAACTTAGCTCTGTGAAGACTTGTCTGTGTGCTCTCTGTGAATCTGAACCAAGATGTCCTCTCTTGAGCAACTCTACAAGCAGCTAAAAGATGAGCTTAGGGCTGCTAAGCTCGAGATGCGGCGATTGATAGAAGAAAACAAGAGGATTCGTAGTAATCCTCCTGTTGTGAGTCTTCAGGTCAAGAGGGGAACCTGGTCAGTGGCCGGGCAACACGGAACGAAGCTGAAGATCAAGAAGACTGCTGGAGTGGCAGAATCAACGAAGAACCAGAAGACTACTGTGTTACCAGACGAATGTGGGTTGTCTTCTGGGAACGTCACAACTAGCGAAATGTTACAAGTTGCTCAAAATTTCACGTGTAAAGAACACAAACCTACTAAATTAAGTATTAAGGAAATGAATGTTTGGTAAGCAAAAATTAGTTTTATTCAGAGAAAAGTTATCTATAGTAAGAAAAAGAGAAAAAAATTAACACGTGGAGCAGAGAAGTTTGACACTGGAGCACAACAATCTAGTCTTTCGCACAACAGGGGTTTAACGTACGACAGTGCACAGTACTACCAATACTAGGGAGAACAGATATATTTTCACCACGTGCCATATTACAAGATAGTACAATACCAGAGGTACTTAAAAAAACACAATAATCCAAACATTCGCCCTTTTTGCTAATATTGCTACTAACAAAGTTAACTATTTAAGTGGACTCCTTTCAGTAAGGAAGGCAATATATGGAACAATCACAGAAACATACATGGGATGCTTTGATTAGTTATATGTGGATACAAAATGTATTGAATAAAGAGGGAAGGTAGTAGATAAGTCACAGGAAAGAGAAGGATTCTATGTAAGAGGCTGTTGTACAGATCTTTTAAAATCATCAGTTGATACTGTAGAAATACTACGAATTAAAGCGAAGAACAGCAGTCTATAAATATATATATATATATATATATATATATATATATATATTATATATATATATATATATATATATATATATATATATATATATATATATATATATATAACCAGTCAGCTACCGCAAAGGAGTTAACGAAGGGATAAGGAAAATATCTTTTGTAAACCTCACCCTCTACGAAGCTGAGAGACTGATGACTTCCTCTTCTGCACTCACCCTTTTGTCCCAGTATTGCACTGATAAAGCCACTGGCTTCTGAAACGTTTGATTAATAAAATGATACTCTCATATTTCACATACGTCTAATTCATGAACTCGTCAGTATTGTGTACCTCTGGTATGTTAAAGAATATCCTCCTTGAACTTAAGTAGTACGTCGGTAGACAGCATCTGCATAGGGAAGTACTACCGTCCTGCCAAGTGAGTATAAAAGGAAAGCCTGTAATTGTTGTACATGATGGTAGGATTGCTGGTGTCTTTTTCTGTCTCAAAAACATGCAAGATTTTAGGTACGTCTTGCTACTTCTACTTATACATAGGTCACACTACACATACATGTACAAGCGTATGACAGGGTGGATAGGGGGGCAATGTGGCAGATGTTGCAGGTGTATGGTGTAGGAGGTAGGTTACTGAAAGCAGTGAAGAGTTTTTACGAGGATAGTGAGGCTCAAGTTAGAGTATGTAGGAAAGAGGGAGATTATTTCCCAGTAAAAGTAGGCCTTAGACAAGGATGTGTGATGTCACCGTGGTTGTTTAATATATTTATAGATGGGGTTGTAAGAGAAGTAAATGCGAGGGTCTTGGCAAGAGGCGTGGAGTTAAAAGATAAAGAATCACACATAAAGTGGGAGTTGTCACAGTTGCTCTTTGCTGATGACACTGTGCTCTTGGGAGATTCTGAAGAGAAGTTGCAGAGATTGGTGGATGAATTTGGTAGGGTGTGCAAAAGAAGAAAATTAAAAGTGAATACAGGAAAGAGTAAGGTTATGAGGATAACAAAAAGATTAGGTGATGAAAGATTGGATATCAGATTGGAGGGAGAGAGTATGGAGGAGGTGAATGTATTCAGATATTTGGGAGTGGACGTGTCAGAGGATGGGTCTATGAAAGATGAGGTGAATCATAGAATTGATGAGGGGAAAAGGGTGAGTGGTGCACTTAGGAGTCTGTGGAGACAAAGAACTTTGTCCTTGGAGGCAAAGAGGGGAATATATGAGAGTATAGTTTTACCAACGCTCTTATATGGGTGTGAAGCATGGGTGATGAATGTTGCAGCGAGGAGAAGGCTGGAGGCAGTGGAGATGTCATGTCTGAGGGCAATGTGTGGTGCGAATAAAATGCAGAGAATTCGTAGTTTGGAAGTTAGGAGGAGATGCGGGATTACCAAAACTGTTGTCCAGAGGGCGGAGGAAGGGTCGTTGAGGTGGTTCGGACATGTAGAGAGAATTGAGCGAAACAGAGTGACTTCAAGAGTGTATCAGTCTGTAGTGGAAGGAAGGCGGGGTAGGGGTCGGCCTAGGAAAGGTTGGAGGGATGGGGTAAAGGAGGTTTTGTGTGCGAGGGGCTTGGACTTCCAGCAGGCATGCGTGAGCGTGTTTGATAGGAGTGAACGGAGACAAATGGTTTTTAATACTTGACGTGCTGTTGGAGTGTGAGCAAAGTAACATTTATGAAGGGGTTCAGGGAAACCGGCAGGTCGGACTTGAGTCCTGGAGATGGGAAGTACAGTGCCTGCACTCTGAAGGAGGGGTGTTAATTTTGCAGTTTAAACTGTAGTGTAAAGCACCCTTCTGGCAAGACAGTGATGGAGTGAATGATGGTGAAAGTTTTTCTTTTTCGGGCTACCCTGCCTTGGTGGGAATCAGCTAGTGTGATAATAATATATATATATATAATATATATATATATATATATATATATATATATATATATATATATATATATATATATATATATATATATATATATATATGAATGTAAACACCCTCTGGGTTTTCTTCTATTTTCTTACTAGTTCTTGTTCTTGTTTACTTCCTCTTGTCTCCATGCGAGTCGTAAGAGGTGACTAAAATGCCGGGAGCAAGGGGCTAGCAACCTCTTCTCATGTATACATTACTAAAGTTAAAAAGAGAAACTTTCGTTTTTCTTTTTGGGTCACCCTGCCTCGGTGGGATACGGCCGGTTTGTTGAAAGAAGAAGACGATCCACCTTGAAGCCTTAGACCTTCCAAACGTTAAGAGGAAATCCATTGGAGTTCTCTGAAGAATTTGTTTTCAACCATCAGATAACAGAACTTACCATAAATGAAAATACACAAGACCTGATCTTCCCGAACACTGAGGAAATAATGAAACATAAGAGTCTCAAATTACCTCAGTGAAGTGCAGAGAAACAAATATTTGCATAGAAAACCCAAGAAATAGCCAACGTAAGAGTATATTTAGAAAATTTAAATAAACAAAGAGCAATGACGCATTTCCCGGGAAACCTGAGCATTCTTAACGCACAGCAGTGTACAGAATAGCTGATTACAGAAGCATACGTATACAAAGTCTAAAGAAAATATTTTCCTGTTAAAAAGCCCTTAAGAATATGAAAGATTAAACAAAAGACGAACAAAAATATACGAGCATATATCACACAGACCAGTAGGCCTGTTGCAGTGTTCCTCCTTTCTTATGTTCTTATGTTTTAAAAACATAATTATCTTCACCAAGAGATTACTCATATGGAGCACGAACAAAAACATTCATATGAGACTGGAAGAAGTGTGAATTAAATGAAAAGCACTGACCGTGTGAACTCTTCTAGCTACCTCTAGTATTGTAGCCAACATTGCCCTGTTGTCCTCATATTGCTTTCTTGGTCTCCTGGTGTTGAATGGTGGGTTGTACATTATTGCTATTATCACCTTATCTGGTTCTGAGTGTCCCTATTATGTATTCGTTCGACTCTTCTCTGGTAAATTCTTTCATCCCCTCAAAAATTTACTAGTTCCTGACCACCTGCTCTGTTTCCTATGTCATTTCTTATTATTTGATATCCTTCTAAGATAACGTGATCAGTAATCACCTCTGTGATCTTTGTTCCCCGTTTATGGTGTCTTTAATATTCTTTATTTCCATCCATTGCTCATATTTGTTACCCCATCTGCGGTAGTATACCACAACCTCAGTTTATTTACTGTTATTGTACTCAGGTTTTTGGTGTTCTGCTCTCCTGGTTCTTGTCCATGTCAGAGGAGAAGAGGGTAAAGGGGAAGGTGGGCTGAGCGTGAGGATGAGGGTTGGATGTGGGGATGAATCTTGCAGTGGAATAGGGAGGGACCGTGAATGTTTGCATGGGAAGATGTGGAACAGAGTGTGTATTTGCACGTGCGCTCTCTTCAAACAGATCTTAACAAATCTCAGGATGAGTCAGGATGTTCATTTGTTGGTTATGCAGCCCCAGCACGGAGCGTATTCCTTTTCAAGCACATGAGGAAGCAGAAAAAGCTTCAAAGCTAGCACCAGAACTATGAGGAATGAGGAGAGGTTAAATGAACTCAACATGACGACCTGGGAGGAGAGGAAGATAAGGGAAGACCAGATTACCCCTTATAAAATCTTAAAGACACAGTTTAGGATTAATAGGGCCCAACTATATTAAGAGAACCAGGATCAACAAAACACTAAAATAAAGTTTAAGTCTCAGCCGACTATTGAGGATTTAAGGATTTACTTAAATCTCACATGAATATATTTATTTATTTATATATATATATAGATATTTATTTATATATATATATATATATATTTATATATATATTATATTATAATTTTATATATATTATTGATATATTAATGTATGAGGAGTACCACCTCTATGGCTGAATGCGGACCCTAATCTCGAGAAGAGACAATAAACGTACCTCAGGGAAACTAAGGTTCTCCCCGGAGCTGTTGAATATTTCTTCTCATACCGACCCCTGTATTTGATATTCTATGTGAACATTTATTAATAAGCAGAATGCATCAGATAAAATACATAACATGAATACAATGGCCACAGTGTATCAAAAATCATGAATTTCCTCCAGCTCCTCCGAGATTGGACGTGACAAGTATGCAGCAAGGGAATTTCCCCCTGGATGGCTACGCTGAGGCGATGGAACATGAATGTTTCTGCCCTTAGGGTCCTGGTGGTTGGCGAATGAGTCTGGAACCCTAATTTTTAAGGAAACGTGTGGCATTTTCCCATGATCCCAAGGTCTTGCATCCCACTGGGGACAAATTGATACTGTTGGCTTATGTCCTGATACTTGCTGATCTTGTACATCCTCCCTTGTCTGGTCAGGAGCTCCTCATTGTCGACCCACACTGTGATGGATATAGGTGTCAGCACAGTGTGGACACACAGGTATGTCATTCTAAGAGCTTTCCATTCTTTCCAAGGATAGAGGGTGATCCCCGTCGGGGCAGTTTGCTGGGTTGTGGGTATCGTTGGCTGCTAGTGATTGGGCCTCCCTCTCAGCTGGGCTTCAGGCTGTAGGCAAGGGTTCTCTTAATAAGTCATTGACCTCATTGGTCTTGCCATGACAGCCTTGTTTTGGTAACATTTAAGACTATGTAGGACCGTATTGGTCTGCTTGCGCTTCACCGCAAATACATGCATATTCTGTGTGAATTGGGGCAGATAGGCGTAGATGCCACTGCAATACGGAGGGTCCACAGGGTCGAGTCGCGTTCCCATTGCCGATATGGGCACGTTTTGGAGGTAGTCCCAGAGTGATGATGCGCTCACAGCCGGGAGTCGGGCAATCTCCCTATCTTGGATGTTGCAGCCCTGTGCATTTCTGCCCAAGCACCTTTTCAGCGATTAGGCCATCCATCTTGGATGTTTGTGAGCCTGTGCTGCATCGCGTTTGGTGCTGGTGCAGCAAGAGTCTCCCATTCAGTGATGGCACTGGTATAGCTGGGTCTTCTATTCTGCGAGTCCACTGAGGGTATCTGGAAGATTTGTTATTAATAACTCGATTTGATGCTATGGATGGAGATATGAAAAGCTGGTAGAAGCAATCTGCAGGATCTGCCGTACACTCCTAGCCCTCCAAGCCTGACGAAGTGGAGGCTCTGCAACCACTGTCCATCTTCAAGGGAAATATTCAATACACCTCTAGCATGTTAAGGAGGAGTCTTATTCCTTGGAGTTTTGGACTTGCTGAAGGAAGGGGAGCATCTCAGAAAGTAGGTCAGTTTGGTGATTGACAGGCACCTGGTGAGTAGTTAAAAGGCATCGTGTGTCGTCAATGTCTTTCATCCTGCTTCCATCGTCGGACAGGATTGAGACTTTTTTTTCTAGGTCGATCGATGGCATTGGACCCAAGGGGAGAACCAAGGAGAGTGCTATTGGCTGGATCAATGGCTCGTTGCTACTGGTTTAAAAACGGCGCTAATATTTGGATCATCTGTCGATTGGTAGAAGAAAACTATTTTACATTTGGTGGGGTTTAATGAAAGGCCCGGGCTTTCTCCCATGGTCTTTAATTTTATTGATGTCCTCTAGGAGAGGATTCTGTTGTGCCAGCTAGGGTACCATCATCAAGGAAACCGATAATGAGATCGCTGAAGAGTACTTCTGTGACTTCCTTTATGACCAAACAGAATAGAAAAGGGGGCGAGTGGGTCCCCCTGTTGCCAAGCCCTCACATGAGTCAATTTCTGGTACCAAACATTAGTTTGGATGTCACACTATAACTCCGATTCTATCAAGGGGATAAAGGGAAGGGAAGTTTCTTTAAACTGCTTGGAGAGCAGCCATCCTTCTGATGTGAGTTGAATGCGTTGACAAAGTCCATTTGACCTAGCATTTCTTACTTCGCACATGTTTTTGATGTATACTCGTGCTGCGTGGGCAGCTGCTTCACTGCCCTATTGAACCGCGAAACAGAGTGGTTGGTTTCAGCATGGCAGCAGCCCTCTTGTCTCAACCTTCTTACTGCAGCCTTGGCGACTTATATTTATGTAAATATATATATTATATATATATATATATATATATATAATATATATATTTATATATATATAAATATATATTATATATATATATATATATATATATAATGATATATATTATTATATTATATATATATTTATATATATTATATATATATGTATATATATATTTTATTTTCTTGGGTCTAGCCTCCGGTGTGTAAAGTTATCCTGGACTATGATACAGAGTTAGCATATAGAGTCTGCTGTGGACGTCGTAGAGACTTTGTTTGTAAATAATTTGGCCTGTTTGCGAATTGTTAGCATTTCTCAATCTCTTCGTTGTCCACTGCATGTGCAGGATTCGAGAAATAACTTTCAAAACGAGCTTTGGTGCCCGGGGGTATGGGGGTTACATCGACTTAGCTTAGGCTAAAGAGCCCATACTTATCCTTGGGTCTAGCTCCGTGGTAAAGTACTGTGACTCTTATACAGAGTTAGCAGGTTTGCAGTCTACTGTGAACGTAAGCAAAACTCTATGACATATTTATTAGGAGTTCGTTTCGGTCTGGGACCTAGAACACTTCTAACATATTGAGTAGAAAGCATTATGTATAGGCGGAGAGTGAGGATTAGTGAGTGACGTTTATGGTGACCTGTAAGATGCCATGTTGAGATGAGGGACGGGGTAGGGATTGAGATCATGTGACTCGTGTGTTGTTGGGTGTTGGTTTGGTGCTTAACATGCGTAAGTATCATGTATGCTACTGTTTTTGAAAATTTTGTGGCCTTTCCAGTGTTACGTTCTTATTGGTCGGTGACGGAGATTAGTGAGGCTTCTAGGACACCGTCGGCGTTTGAGGTCTGGTTCGGTGAGAACGGTTGTGCTCGTTCTGTTCATCAAATGCCCCGTGGAGTTCTTGTGGAGGGCACAGGGTGTTACTTAAATAGTTCCTGTTACAGGCACTTCGATGCTCGTCAGCGGACCGCAGCTCTCTGCCTGTCTGCCTACATATTTCTTGGGACAGATTCCACAGGGTATGGGGTAGACGCCTGCTGTAGAAGTTAGAGGTGGGGGCTGCGTTTCGTAGTGAGGTCTTTGATAGATGATCTGTTTTGTGGGTGGAAATGTTTATGTTACTCTAGCAAGTGCCCGGCGAGTATTCGTGGCGAATCACCACTTGTTATTGCACTATGAACTCCTTAGGGGTAGTTCATGGGCGGTTTGTTGAGGATAGCTTGTGTGATTTGAGTGTGAATCGCGAATGAAGAACGATGGGACTGAAGAAGTTGTAAAAGCTTGTGTTATGTAAATACATTATCTTCATGAAAAACAAGGGCTGGAGATGCGAAGAGCTTCAATAAGAGCCAATGGTGGACTCCTCTTTTAGTGCGGGTGTCTTGGTGTGAATAAAAGTGTATAGGAGCGTTTCTGGTTGGTTGGTTTGTCTATACACTTTGAAGAGAAGTGTTGTCACTGTCGGGAGATCTTCACAGGAGAGGACGTCAGGAAAGGAAAGTTTGCCATTGTTTCGGTTCAAGTGCAAACTTTTTTTGATGGTTCGGCTGCATTGACTCTTGTTTGAGAAGGGCCTGCGTTATTGTGAAGTCTCGGATAGTATCTTGAGCCAGGTAAACGGTTGTGGGAGTGAGGTGCTGAATTTCGCTGTCTATAGGTTTTTTCATGAAGACATTGCAGGCACTGCACTGAGGGGCTGCCCATTGCCATCTCAAAGCCACTGTTTGTAACAGACATCAAGGACACAGGGAACCAGCTTTCCTCTTTCAGAGGACTCGTGTTGCGATCCATAGAGGTAATGCATGCAGCATCTGGGCACGGGCCCACCGCCGGGGGAGCTGGACGAAGTATTCGAGATGTAGCTCTGAGGTTAACTATGTTGTTTTGCTTTCTATTGTATTTTTGTGAATGTTTTGTCTAGTGTATTGTGTCTTTAATTAAAATACACTTATATATAATATATATATATATATATATTATATTTATATATATATATTTATATATTATATATATTATATATATATATATAAATTTATATATATATATATTTATTATTTGTAGATATATATATATATATATATATATTTTTATTTTATATATATATATTATATCTATATATATATATATATTCTTTATATATATATATATATATTAAATATATATATAATGAATATATATATTATATATTCGATATATAAATATATATATATATAATTATATATTTATATATTATATATATATACTATATATATATATATATATATATATCATATATATATATATATATATATATATATTATATATATATATATAAGGTTGGTTTAGACAGCAACAGCCGAGGGAGAGTTTACTACCGTCCTGCTCAGTGAGTGTAAAACGGAAGCAAGTCTGTAATTGTTTTATATTGATGGTAGGTTTGCTTGGTGCTCTTTTTCATGTCTCATAAATATGCAAGGATGTTCAGGTAGTCTTCCACTTCTATTGACACTTAGGTCACACTACATATACATTTCACGTTTAATTATACACACTCATCTCACTGGAATGACAATGATTATGTGTAGAGCGAGATGAAAGTGTGAATGATGGATGAAAGTATTTTCTTTGGGGATTTTCTTTCTTTTTGGGTCACCCTGCTCGGTGGGTGACGGCCGACTTGCTGAATATATGATATAGTATTTATATATATATATATATATATATATTATAAATATATAGAATATATATTATATCTACATTCATATATATATCTCTATATATATATCTTTATATATATATATATATATATATATATATATGATATATAATATTTACTATATTTATATGTATATATATACATATGTATATACTTATGTATTTCATATATTATATAATTCATACATACTTTATATTTATAGATATAAATATATTATTATATTACATGTATATGTAGTGACGAATAGGCAAGAACTTGCCATCTTGGCTAAATATCAAACGTCATCCTTGCACATATAGGACAGCGAAAATTTGTGTATGCAATATTTCGCCCAAATCATTCTGAAACTCTCCCAAAATAAATATATTTCACTGCGCTTGTTTAGTATTTAATTATTGTTAAACAGATCAAAAATATATCTAGTTGGGTTAGGCTAAAATAAATTGATCTTGGTTATTAAGTTAGGTAAGTTGTCTAAGATTCCTTTTGGAGCAAAATTAATTTTTTTTTACATTAAACATTAATGAAAAAAAATTTATCATTAATTGTATAAGGAAAAATTATAGAAAGCACTTAATTTAATGTGTTCGTGCTTATTGACTAGTTTACATATTCGGCACGAAATGCTATTTATATCTTTTTTTTTTTTTTTTTTTTTTTTTTTCAACAAGTCGGCCCACGTTCTCCCAACCGAGGCAGGTTGACCCCAAAAAAAAGAAGAAAATCACCCAAAAAGAAAAATACTTTCATTCATCATTCAACATCTTTCACCACACTCAACATTATCATGCTTTTGCAGAGGTGCTCAGAATACACAGTTTAGAAAGCATATATTATAGAGATACACAAACATATCCCTCAAACTGCCAATTTACCTTTATATATATATATATATATGATATACTATATTTTTATATATATATATATTATATATATATATATAATATATAATATATATATATTATATATAATATATCAAATATATATATATATTATAAATATATTATATATAATATATATATATATATATATATATGTATATATTATATATATATTTTATAATATATATATATTATATATATATATAATATTAGTATATATTTATATATATATATATATATATTTAAAATTATATATATATATAATATATATTATATATAATATATATAATATATATATATATATATCTATATATAATATATATATATATATATATTATATATGTATATATTAGTATAATATATATATATATATATATACACACATATATATTATATATATATATATATATAAATATATATATATATATAATATATATATATATATATATATTATATAATATATATAATATATATATTTAATATAATATATAATATATATATATTATATATATATTTATATATATATATATATATATATATATATATATATATAATATATATATATATATATATATATATATATATAAGTATATATGTATATATAATATATATGTATATATATATATTATATATATATATATATATATATAATATATATATATATATATTTATATATATATATAATACATATATATATGCAAGACAAGCCATGGGAGGTGGAAATCTTTAGCTCAAGGAACTTTCACACTTCTCAGTGCGTCATCAGGAGCTATGCAATGTTGCAAGGGTGCAGCTGCAGGAGTGAGCCCTTTTGCTGGCTCAGAATGTGGGCCAACGGTCAGAGTCACACCCCACACCACCAACACCCCCATCCCTCAATATGGGGTAAGAGAGTTTCGAGAAGTCAAGCACTATGAAATTAGAAGATATGATAGTCTGCCCCAAGCTTTTTCTAACCTTTTAGATCAGGTCATGTTACTTGAGAAAATACGTTTCTCAGTGGATATTATATATATGGATTGCTATTAGTCTGTGTAACCTTTTTAATTAATAAAAGAAAGGAAATGAATGTGCTCTTTTTCTGTTTAAATGTACTGTTCTGGGATACTCGAATATTTAAATTGGGTATAAAATGTGGATGTAATCATGTTGCATTGATCAAAATTCTTACAGGCATATAGACAATCAAAAGGTATCAGTTCCTGGTGATAAACCGTCAAGTCAATAGAAAAAAAAAAGAAACAGATTAACTGATACACAGAGGCAGGCACTGGCAAATTAAACCAAGAATACTGACACTAGTTTGCCAAACTAGATACATACAGCCACTGGCATATCAGACTAGATACATACAGGATATGTGAAATTAACCCTTATACTTACGTTCTACCGTTAACAGATCTGTCTGTGGGCCTCATCAGCGTACTGACGGACATCGTGTGGAAGAGCACTGTCTCTTGGAATGCTGGAAATGTTGGCTGTAAGGCAGTTAGATTTGCTCAGGTGAGTAGCCGTCACTCATCTGGACACCCTACTACAGGAAGTTTTAGTCTACATGCTGTCGCTTCACTGTATTGATCAATGCATGCATAAAAGAGACTTGTATCTCCATGTATAAGGTATTCTTGTATCTTCTGAATGTAGGCAATCTTCTGAAATTTAATTGATAAATTTTGTAAAATTTAAATAGAGAAAAATTGTATTTCTGCATTGTTCACCACTTTAACTTCTGAATGAATTTATTCTGGACGCCTTTTGAGAGAGGGAATTCCACCTTAATTCTGTGTAAAAATACCCTCACTAACTGTATATATTGGCGAGTTTTTATGTCCTATGACGTGGATGGGGCACTCTAAGGTGTTTCATTGTCACCATGAAAGGTGCGCTCTACACCTCTGCCTTGTCATATGCATGAAAGGCACGAGCAGTGATTTTGCGTTCATGATTAGTTCAGGTTGATTAAATTTTCGATGTTCTAATGTTATAGAACATGTCTCCACACGAGTCATGGTGAGTAATTGTATTTCGCCAATGCATGATCGCTAAAAGAGAGATGCTTCCCTTTGCACAATTGCATTCTTTAGGTGTCTACGACATGTAGCGGTCGGGGAAGGCTCTTCCCGGACGGAAACTCGAGATGTGTTGTCTTCGTAAACTGTACCTTATGCAAACTTCTGCATCATATGAATGGGTGCGGCTTATACTAACAAGTAAGGTCGACACACACCTCACTGCTTTAGTATGATCACTAGTCTCATTCAGTCCTTCATACTATCCTCTGTTAAATTTTATTCCAAGAATATCCCCTTTTCACCAATATAGCTCTAGGCCTTCTTTTATATATATTGTAAACCCAACTCCAGATTTTGAGATCATCACTAATATAAATTTAGTCTTTTTAGAGTGGCTATAATAATTGAAAACATATTCTGTGCTCTCACACTTCTATACATTGCCCGTCATCGCTTGTTCTAGACATTTGCCCGAAAGTTGGTGATTGATATTTAACCGTAACCTGTTGGCATCTCTTTTGTGTTAGTGCATATATTTTCGTAGGAGCAGGCTTCTATCGTGATGTTTATTAGTATGCTAAAGAAAACACTTTTTAATGGAGGACGAAAAACAGTCCTACGGTATGTTAGGAAGACTTTCAGACTCTAACCATCTGTTACTTTCTTCTAACGGATTGGTTTTGAAAAATAATCATCTTTGTTAGATATTAGCCAAGGGACATGAATATTTGGTTTTATACCGGCCATAGCAACAGCAACAATCAATGAGTGAAACAAAGCAATGGAATCCATGATTTATCACTTTGCCGGTGCCCATAAAGGGAAAGGAAATATCATCACCTGAAACCATATTGGGAGGTTACGCAAGTAGCAACTTGTGATCTACTCTGTTGCTGTCTCTATGGGTTGGACAATTATAGTTAAAAATTTGTTTTCCTTTTTAGTTAATGTAACCACCTGGCTCCTCGTTTTGTGTATTGTAAACATTACTAGACTCATTCGACAAAAGTGAGTTTTTGACTGTGCTGGGAGAATGGGAGAGGTGAATACGAGGGGATGTTAGCTGGGCACAGAGGTATATGTGCAGTAAGTTTTCTATTGTCCGCTTCCTTTCATCTCCCATAACACCGACTTAGATCTTGCTTGTAGCCCGACGGTGTCTTTCTGGGTTTTATATTAGGCAGCTAAATGATCTGCCAGATCAGCCTTTTTTCTTGGGTAAATATTTCTACGTGCCATGTGTGTTCTCTGGAAGTCCACTCTTACAATAAGCCAGTTTTGTTTTTAGTTCCCACTCACATCGAGAGATTCTTCAGTGGTCTCACTACACACACACAAACACACACATACTCTCTCTCCTCTCCTCTTCTCTCTTCTCTCTCTCTCTCTCTCTCTCTCTCTCTCTCATCTCTCTCTCTCTCTCTCTCTTCTATCTCTCTCTCTTCTCATCTGTATCTCTCTCTCCTTCTCTCTCTCTCTCTCTCTCTCTCGATCTCGGTGCTAGCTTTGTGGTGTACAAACCTTGCTCTCAGACGTAGCTTTCCAGGGATTAGCTTAATTAACGTTCTTCTTACAAGTTTAATGGCTCCCGCCAAAAACGCTTTTGCATATCTCACAATGTTTCCGCCATTTTATGAAGGAGGTTCACCGCACTTCCTATGGACGCCGATATTCAGGGAAAGTGTCGTTTTTGTTAGTGACTTTATTTTTTTATTTTTTTTTTGAAGAGAACACGGTTAATAAAGCAGAATTTGATGCTTTATATGACAGGGTGAAAGTGGTGAAGGCAGCCTTGATTAAGGTCACGTAATTGTCACTTTACGTGAGGGAGGTGCTGGGTTCTTTGAAATGTGATTAATCAGAATCCAGAGTTACTGAGTGGTCAGTTTGTTCAAAAGAAATTCCAGTAGAGAGTGTGTACCAGTAATCTGCATCACATTATACTATAGACAGACTCAGCCAGGTATCCAGGTAGCCACACCCAGTAATGGCATAAACAACTTGAAATTTTAATAACTCAAAATTCAGCTTCGATTAAAAACCGTACCAAGTCCTCAATTTCACCCTCCACTCCATTCCTTTTTTTTTTTTTCACACTGTATTGTTTTCTTATTTCAAGATCCCAAGACGAGTTAATTGCTGTAAACTCTATCTTTACCATCTGCGAAGAAAGACTTCGAACGATGTAGGCTGACTGGATGCAAATTTGATAATTTAATAACATAGCTAAAGCAATGGTGATAACTGATCTCAACTAAAATACATGAAAGTGCTTCTTATGATTGGCTTCAATTCTCTAGCATTGCGTGTTTTGCTCAAGGCAGCTTCATATTATTATATTATTATTATTATCTTCTGAGCCCTGTGTTCAAATTTCCAGTTAAATTAATATAATAGGGTGGATGGGTTATAAAGCGATGACTCTTAAAGAAACGCCCTCTTAGTGATTGGCGTCAGAATTTCATTGTTGAGTGCTTTGTAGAAGGACTTAGATTCATTTAGAAATATAGGATTTTTATTTCTTTATTTTATTTATGAATTTGATGGATTTAATTAAGAATGCATCAGTACGCTGGTTTCAGTCTTTTTAACGATGGTTAGTCATACTTAAGGCAAAAGTTAATTTTTATAGGCTATTGTAGGCTCCAATTTGTTAGTTATATTTATTAAAAGAGATTTGAAAGTTCATTTTTTTCTTCTGGAACACTAAAAATTTTGGGTTATCAAGCTGAAGAAATGAAAAAATACGCTCTTGATGTGGCTCCAAAACCTATGTCTAATTACTTATACAATTTTTTCGTTTTCTGTTTAGTACGAGACAATAATTAATAAATAATTAATCTTGAAAAAAAAATATTTTAAATGCTCTGGCATGAACAGATCCACTTAGCATGGTTTACGTTAAGACCAATCTTTGGATTCCGTAACAGTACATTGAGGCAAAAAACCCACAAAAGAACATATACGCAATAAACTCGACAAGTTTCGTACATTCAATGTGTTGAAATTTAAATCCGTCGAAATACCTTCTACCAGTGTCAAACTATGTTCAGCTCTAGCTCTTGGACCCCTTTATTATTAATTTTATGATGAATAACTAAGCCCAGAGGGGCCAAGCAGCATCTAGGGAATGTAATCCAACAAAAAGTCGGGCAGCTCAAGAATGTGTATGGAAAAATTCGTCCCCAATTACAAAGATTCTTCACGACTGAGACATAGCTCCGAAAAATTATATAATTGGTTGCATTAGAAACATATACTACAGTCTGTTCAGTTTTTATGTCATGGACTAAGATAGATGGGACTGGGGTACAGGATAACCCAGGATAACTTCCTCGGATTATTCAGACAGGAGGGGTTAAAAGATATCTTTCTCGGATCATAGAGGAAGAGTGAGCTGGGATTACAGGAAAACTTTCTTGGATCACTGACGTAGTAAAGGCTGGGTTTATTGGATAGCCAGTATTACCTTTTCTCAGTACGCTATAAGTAGAACGGGACTGATGTTGTTGAAACAAGTGATACCTTCCTGTCAGAATCAACGAGGTAGACGGGACTGAGGGATGCAATTAATGGCCAGGGATCGCACATTGGCGTAAACCATTTATTTCGTTTTCTTAACTAGTAGATCTTGCACCGTTTCTTTAACTACGTTGTTTGTGACGAAGGCCCTGGTGCTGTATTCATCAACGTACGTGTTAGTGGCGCTAAGCATTTTCGACCGGTTATGATGCCATCACTCACCCAATGAACTTCTCAGGGCAGCTGTGAGTTTGTGAGCCTGCTAATTCGTGTTGTTTCCATGCTGAGGTGTGTGTGTGTGTGTGTGTGTGTGTCTGTGTGTGGTGTGTGTGTGTGTGTTGCCTTGTTGTGTGTGTGGGTGTGGTGTGTGGTGTTGTGTGTGTGTTTGTGTGTGTTTGCACTCCTGTTCACATCATAAATTCACTTATCTTTAATATTCTTTGCATTTTTCCCCAGCTCACCCTACCTATCACCCTCCCCTCAACCTCCTAAATCATTCTCCCCATCTCAACCGTCCCAGTCAACCTCCCCATACCCTCCCACTCTAACTCTATCCCACCCCCCCTCCATACATCACTTTTTTTTTCCCCCCTCCCATACTCATTTCTCCTAAATCACCCTCCCCTACTCAAAACCTCAGAAATCACTCTCCCTTACTACCCTGACCCCACTCTACTCTCCCACTCTCCCTCACTCATTCACCCTCCCCACTAACTCTCCCTATTCACCCCTCCTATCATCCCTCCCCTACTCAACCTCCCCCACTCACCCTCTCCCCCTCCTCTTCTCCCCCCCCTCTTTTTTTCCCACAGCCCCTCCCTAATCCCCTCCCCACACTCATCACTCCCCACTCTCCCTCCCACTCATACCTTCTTACTCACACACTCCAAACTTCTCCTCATCACGCTCCCTTATGCACACCTCCTCTCTCCACAAATCCCTTCTACCCTCCCCATAACCCTTCCCAACTCACTCTCCCTAGTAGTCACCCTCCTACCTCCCTCCCCACTCACCCTCCCCACTCATCTCCTTACTCACCCTTCCCTACTCACCCTCCCCACTCACCCTCCCCACTCACCCTCCCTTACTAACCCTCCCAACGCACCCTCGTACTCACCCTCCCCAATCACCCTCCCACTCACCCTCCCCGCTCACCCTATTACTCACCCTTCCCTCTATCCCTCCCCACCCACCTCCCTACCCACCCTCCCCACTCACTCTCCCTTCTCACCCTCCCCAGCTCATCTCTCCTCGCTCTACACTATGCACCCTTACCCATCACCCTCCCACTCACCCTCCTACTCACCCTCCTATTTATTCCCCTCCTACCCACCCTCCCCACTCACGCTCCACTACTCACACCTCCCCACTCATTCTCACCACGCCCCTCCCTACTCACCCTTCCCACTCTACCCTCCCACTCACCCCTCCATAATCTCACCCCCTATTCACCCTCCCTACTCACCCTCTCTACTCACCTCCCTACCTCCCCAACCTCACCCTCCCCTACTCACCTCCCAACTCACCTCCCCATCACCTCACCACTCACCCTCCTACTCACCCTCCTACTCACCCTCCCTACTCCCCTCCCCAATACCCTCCCTCATCACTCCTCCCACTCCATCTTCCCACTCACCCTTCCACTCACCCTTCCTACTCACCTCCATACTCACCCTCCCCAATTTCACCTCCCTACTCACCCTCCTACTCACCCTCCCCACATCACCACTCCTACTCACCCTCCCTAACTCACCTTCATAGTCACCCTCCTCACTCACCCTCTCTTCTCACCCTTCCCACACACTCTCCCTCTCCTCCCGACTCACCTCCCTACTCACCATCCCCTACTCTCCTCCCCACTCTCCCTCCCTACTCGTTCCCGACTCACCCTCCTATCACCTCCGATTCACCTTCTTACTCATCCTTCCCACTCACCCTCCCTACTCACCTCACCACTCAAACCTCCCTACTCACCCTCCTCCCTTACCCTCCCACTTACCCTCCCCACTTACCCTTTCCACTTTACCTCCCCCCAACCCTCGCTTCCTACTCACCTTTCCACTTTACCCTCCTCAATCACTCTTCATATTCCCCCTTCCGATCACCCTTCCCACTCACCTCCCCACTCACTCATCCCACTTTTCCTCCCCACAATCCATTTCGCTCACCCATGAAGCGTTCCCTTCCCACCAATCCTTCCCACTACCCCCTCCCCACTCACCCTTCCCATCACATTTTCCCATTTACCTTTAAGCACTCACCCTCCCAACTTACCCTTGGCCACTCACCCTTCCCACTCTCCCCACTCACATTTCCCCGCTAAAACTTCCCCATTCCACACTTCCACTCACAGTCCCCGCTCTTCCTCTCCACCTAACCCTCGTTATTCACCATTCCATTTCCACCCCTCCCCTTTCACTCTTTCCATCACCACCTCCCCAATCATCCTCTCATACTCTACCCGCACCTCTCACACATCCAACTCAACCCTCCCTAGGCACCTCCCCACTCACTCTCACCACTCTCCCTATATAATCTCCCTTCCTCCACTTATCCTCCCCACCACCCTCCCTTACTCACCCTCCCCACTCACGCTCCCGACTCTCCTCCCACCTTACTCATTTCACACGCCATCCATACTCACCCTTCACACTCACCATTCCCACTCACCCTCCTCACTCAACTTCCCTACTAACCCTCCCACTCAAACTCACCTGGAGTTTACAGAGGAGAGAGTTCCGGGGGTCATCGACCCCGCGGAGCCGTCGTGTGTACAAGGCCTCCCTACGCTACCTCACCTCGCTCACCTTCTCGTCTCTCCCTTCATACTCACCCTCCTACTAGCACCCTCTCTACTCACCTTCCCTCGCACCGGTCCTTCTCTATCTGCCACCCCTCAGGGGGGGTCGCTTCACTCTCCATCGGTTCCTGACACACTCGGACAGACCGTCGCTCACGCACGTCGATCAGCCCAGTGGATAAGGCAGGGCGACTAAGGCCCTCGATAACCGCCACGTGCTCCGATATAGATCAGCCGTCGGCTCCGGAAGACCAGGGTACAACAGCCCACTCTTACCTTTCTCTGAACCGCCCCACCTCCTGTCCTACTCAACCTTTCCACTTACTCTCACTCTCCTTCTTTTTCACCCTTCCGACTCACTCATTCCCAAGTTCACCCTCCCCACTCGCCCTTCCCATTGTCATCCCCACACATCCATTCACTCACCCATCAAACTTTCCATCCCAACCCATCCTTCAACTATCTCTTCCCACTCTCCTACACTTTCCCATTTTCCTTCCCCACTCACCTTAGCACATCATTCTCCCACTTACCCTCACACTCACCCTTCCCAAATATCCCCACTCACATTCAACGCTCACACTCCCCAACTTCACACTGAGTACTCACAGTCCCCGCTTTCTCTCCACTCACCCTCGTATATGCTCCTTCCCATTCGCCTCCAAATTTCACACTTTCCACTCACCCCTCCCACTCTCACCCTCTCACGCACCCTCACCACTATCTCTCCACTCAACCTCCCCAATTCACACTTCCACTCACTCTCTTCACTCCATTACCACTTAACACACCACTCTCACTCCACTCACCGAACTCTCAGTTCCCACTCATCATCCGAACCCATCTTATCCATCCACCTTCCCCTTAACCTCACCCAATCTCCTCCACTCTTCATGCCCGCCCCTACACCACACCCACCTACATTCAACCTTTCCACTCATTCCTATCATATTCCCCGCTCACCCTCTGTACTTATCTTCCACATTATCATTACTCTCACCTCCCTCCTCAGCTTCCCACTCACTCTCTCACTCACCTTCCCATTTATTTTCCCCCACACTCTTACTAAACTCCACTCTCCAATTCGCCTGTCAAATCAACCTTATCACCCCTCCTTTCATTCTCCGTATTCAACCTCCTTTACACTCCACATTCATCCTATCCTTCAGGTCTCCCCATCACTCATATGCTATAATCTCCAACTCACTCATCTCTCATTCCTTTCCTCCCTCAACCTTTTCACTTATCCTTTTACTCAGCCAACCCACTCACGCTTCACATATCGCCTCTCCACTCACTTCCCTCATCAATTCCCACTCACTTCCAAACTCGTCTTACCACTCACCTTCCCTATCACCTTCCCTCTCACCTCTTTACAGGGAGAGGCGGGCAAGACGCTGGTGGTGGTGGCTTGGTTCTTATCAGCTGTCTTCGCTCTCACAGCCTCGTCTTCTTCAATGGAGGCTCCAGTTGTCGGTAAGTCCCTTCACTCACTTTACTCGCTCCAGTTGACTGTATGTCACCTTCACTCACCTTTACTCGATTCTTAGTTGATGTAAAATCACCCTTCACTCACCTTTACTCGCTTCAATTGAGGTATGTCACCTTCATGCGCCTTCGTACTCTCCTTTCCTCACTCCAATGGACGGTAAACTCGTTCTTTATTCACTTTTCCATTCACCTTCTCTAGATCAAAAAAGGACGGAAAGTCAACCTTTTTTAACCTTCAACCTCACCCTTCCTTGTCGCTACTAGTGGACGGCAAGTCACCTTCCTAAATCTTCACTCTCGCCCTTCCTCGCTCCAGAGTTCGGTTAATCTCCTTTATTCACGTTTACCCTCACCCCTTCGCTCCAGTCTTCTGTGTCACCTTCAGTCACTTCCTCGCTCCAGTGGATGTCGTACACCTTCGCTCACCTTCCCTTGCTCAGTAGACGTGTCACCTTCAAGTAACCTTTCTCGCTCCACTGGAGGGTAAGTCTTTCGTTTCATAAGAGGAGTACACTTCGGTAGGCCTATTGCCCATGCTTGGCAGGCCTAACTCCCACCAATCCGCATACTCATAGCCACTTCAACTTATTTTCACGCTTCCCAAAAATATAAGGTATGTCAATGATGGTAATTCGGGAGTTAGTTCCACTCTTCTGCATCTCTATTACCTAACCAGTGCTTTCTTACGTTCTTTCGAAAGATAAACTTTTCCAGCTTGAATCCATTGCTGCGAGTCATTTCAAGGTTAAATATTTTTAGCACGTCATTGTATCCGGTTTATTTATTCGTCCTTCCATTTACTCACCACAGTCATATCCTCCTTTAATCCTACGCCTTTCCAGAGAGTGCAGATTCAGTGCCATCAATCTGTCCTCGTGGGTAAGATTACTGGTACACGGGATCATCTTCGTCATTCCGAGTTATGAATGTTCTCCAGCATATTTATGTCCAATCTGTATTCCGGGTGACCAAGAACTGTTAGCTTAACTCTATACTTACCCTTACCAAGACCACATGAAGTCGAAGTATAGACTGAGGACTCCTATTATTTATACTTCTACATGAAACCGAGAATTCTATTAGATTTAATGCGAGCACTTAGGCACTCTTGTCTTGGCTTAATATCACTGCTAACCAGAAGTTCGAATTCTTTATCACATTCAGTCTGACTGAGATTTATGCTCTTTATAGGTGCCATAGAAATTTTCTTTACTCAGGACTAGAACCTATCATTTGTCTACATTAAACTGCATCTGCCATTCCTCCGAGCACAGTTTCGACTTAACTAGTTCATTCTGTCATCTCTTCGTTTTCACCTTCCGTTGCTGGAGTAGACGGTATGTCACTTTTATTCATCTTTACACTGACCTTCATCTTCCCAAGCTTCAGTGGACGGTAAGGTAAGCACCTTCATTCATCTTCACACACATAATATCTCCCGACCTACTGTCCAGGAGAGTGAACATATCAGTGAGGCTTCTTACACCACTCTTAGATTCAGGAGAGTGAATGAACATAGCAGAGAGGCTTCTTACATCAATACTGACCAGGAGAGTGAAACATAGCAGGAGGCTTCTTACATCTCTACTGACCAGGAGGGAGTGAAACATACAGTGGCTACTTACATCACTATGACCAGGAGAGTGATAATTGCAGTGAGGCTTCTTACATCACTACTGAACCAGGAGAAGTGAAACATAGCAGTGAGAGCTTCTTACATCACTACTGACCAGGAGAGTGACAAAGCAGAGAGGCTTACTTACTTCACTACTGACACAGGAGAGTGAAACTTAGCGTGAGGCTTCTTACATCCACTACCTGTCCAGGAGAGTGAAAAACATTGCAGTGAGGCTTCTTACATCACTACTGACAGGAGAGTGAAAACATAGCAGTGTGGCTTCTTACTTACTACTGACCAGGAGAGTGAATCATTAGCACGTGAGGTTATTACATCACTACTGACCAGGGAGTGTAACATAGCAGTGTGGCTTCTTACATCACTACGGACAGGGGAGTGAAACATAGCAGTGAGGCTTCTTACAATCATACTGACCAGGAGAAGTTGAAACATAGCAGTGAGGCTTCTTACATCACTAATGATCCCAGGGCGAGTGAAACATAGCAGAGAGGGCTTTCTACATCACTACGGACCAGGAGAGTGAAAACATAGCAATGAGGCTTCTTAACATTCACTACGGTCCCAGGGAGGTGAAACATCGCAGTGAGGCTTTTACATCACTTCTGACCAGGGGTGTGAAAACATAGACAGTGAGGCTTCTTACATCTCTACGGACACAGGAGAGTGATGAAAACATATGCAGGAGGCTTCTTACATCTCTACTCTGAACCAGGGGAGTGAAACATAGCAAGTGAGGCTTCTTACTCACTACGGACCAGGGAGAGTGTAAACATAGCAGTGAGCTTCTTACATCACTACTGACAGGGGAGTGAAAATAAGCAGTGAGGCTTTTTCCCCTTTTGTTACATCACTATCGGACCAGGAGGAGTGAAACATAGCAGTGAGGCTTCTTACATCAACTACTGACCAGGGGGATGTGAAACATTAGTTGTTGAGGCTTCTTACATCATCGGACCAGGAGAGTGTAAAATAGCAGTGAGGCTACTCTTAATCATACTGACAGGTGAGTGAAACATAGCAGTGAGGGCTTCTACATCAACTTAATGACCAGGAGTGAAAACATAGAAGTGAGGCTTCTAACAACACTTCGGACCAGGAGAGTGAAACATAGACGTGGGCTTTTTCTTCATCTATACAGGGGAGGAGTGAAACATCGATGTGAGGCTTTCTACATACACAGACGGACCAGGAGAGAGAAACATAGCAGTGAGGCTTCTTACATCACTACGGCCAGGGATGTGAAACTATTAGTGAGGGTCTTCTTACATCACTACGGACAAGTGAGAGTGAACATAGCCAGTGAGGCTTCTTACATCACTACTGACCGGAGAGTGAAACATTGCAGGAGGCTTCTTACATCACTACGGTTCAGAGAGTGAAACTAGCAGTGAGGCCTTCTTACATCATACTGACCAGGGTGAGTGTAACATAGAAGTGAGGTTCTTACATCACTACTGACCAGGAGACCGTGAAACATTAGCTGTGAGGCTTCTTAACATCATACTGACCAGCGAGAGTGAAACATAGCTGTGAGGCTTCTTACATCACTTACGGCCAGGGAGAGTGAAAAATAGCAGTGGGCTTTTACCTCACTACTGACCAGGAGAGTGAAACATAGCTGTGTGGCTTCTTACATCACTACTGCAAGGAGAGGGAAACTTAGCAGTGAGGCTTCTTACATACACTACGGATCAGGAGAGTGAAACATGGCAAGTGTGGGTTCTTCAATCACTTACTGACCAGGGTTAGTGAACATAGCAGTGAGGCTTTCCCCCTACTTCATACTGACGGAGAGTGAAACATAGCAGTGAGGCTTATTACACCACTACTGTCCAGGGAGAGTGAAACTATAGCAGTGAGGCTTCTTACATCACTACTGACCAGGAGAGTGAAACATAGCAGTGAGGCTTCTTACATCACTACTGACCAGGAGAGTGAAACATAGCAGTGAGGCTTCTTACATCACTACTGACCAGGAGAGTGAAACATAGCAGTGAGGCTTCTTACATCACTACGGACCAGGAGAGTGAAACATAGCAGTGAGGCTTCTTACATCACGACGGGTACCAGCGAGAGTGAAAATCATAGCACGTGTGGGCTTCTTACATCACTACTGACCGGAGAGTGAAACATAGCAGTGAGGTTCTTACATCACTATACCAGGGAGTGTGATGAAACATAGCAGTGAGCTTCTTACATCCACTACTGACCAGGAGAGTGAAACATAGCAGTGAGTCTTCTTACACCACTAAGGACCAGGAGAGTGAAACATAGCAGTGAGGCTTCTTACATCACTACTGACCAGGAGAGTGAAACATAGCAGTGAGGCTTCTTACATCAACTACTGCCAGGAGAGTGAAACATAGCAGTGAGGCTTCTTACATCACTACTGACCAGGAGAGTGAAACATAGCAGTGAGGCTTCTTACATCACTACTGACCAGGAGAGTGAAACATAGCAGGTGGAGTCTTCTTACACCATAAGGACGAGGAGGAGTGAAACATAAGCAGTGTGTCTTCTTACCACCATTAAGGACCAGGAGAGTGAAACATAGCAGGGAGTCTTCTTACACCACTAACGGGACCAGGAGAGTGAAACATAGCAGTGAGCTTATTACATACTACTGACCAGAGAGAGTGAAACATTAGCAGAGAGGCTTCTTACATCACTACTGACCAGGAGAGTGAAACATAGGCGGAGTGAGGCTTCTTAAATCAATACGGACCAGGAGATGTGGAAGTGAAACTTAGCAGTGAGGCTTCTTACATCAACTTACTGACCTGGAGAGTGATACATAGCAGAGGGGAGGCTTCTTACATCACTACTGACCAGGAGAGTGAAACATAGCAGTGAGTCTTCTTACACCACTAAAGACCAGGAGAGTGAAACATAGCAGTGAGGCTTCTTACATCACTACTGACCAGGAGAGTGAAACAAATGGCAGAGAGGATTTCTTTCATCACTACTGACCTAGGAGGAGTGAAAACATAGCAGTGAGGCTTCTTACATCACTACTGACCTGGTGAGTGTGAAAACATAGCAAGTGAGGCTTACTTACATCACTACTGACCAGGAGAGTGAAACATAGCAGTGAGGCTTCTTACATTACTACTGACCAGGAGAGTGAAACATAGCAGTGAGGCTTCTTACATCACTACTGACCAGGAGAGTGAAACATAGCAGTGAGGCTTCTTACATCACTTCGGACCAGGGAGTGAAAACATAGCAGTGAGGATTCTTATACATCACTACTGACCAGGAGGAGATTTGAAACATAGCAGTGAGGCTTCTTACATATCTACTGACTCAGGGGATGTGAATACATAGCAGAGAGGCTTCTTACATCCACTACGGCCAGGAGAGTTGAAACATCCAATGAGGCTTCTTACATCACTACGGACCAGGAGATGTGAAACATAGCAGTGAGGCTTCTTAACATCATACTGTCCTGGGGGAGTGAAAACAAGCAGTGGGTCTCTTACATCATACGGACCAGGAGAGTGATATCTTAGCAGTGAGCTTCTTACTCACTACTGACAGGGGAGTGAAAAAATAGAAGTGAGGTTCTTACATCCACTACGGACCAGGAGATGTGAAAACATGCAGTGAGGCTTCTTACATCAACTACTGACAGGGGAGTGAAATTAGTAGTGAGGCTTCTTATCTTCACTACGAGACAGGAGAGTGAAACATAGCAGTGAGGCTTCTTCATCACTACTGACCAGGAGAGTGAAAACTTAGCATGTGAGGATTCTTACATCTCTACGGGATCAGGAGAGTGAAATAGACAGTGGATGCTTCTGTCATCACTACTGGACAAGGAGAGTGAAAACATAGCAGTGAGGCTTCTTACATCACTACTGACCAGAGAGTGAAAACATAGCAGTGAGGTTCTTACATCACTACTGGACCAGGAAGAGTGAAACATTAGCTGTGAGGCTTCTTACTCACTACGGACCAGGAGAGTGGATAACATAGCAGTGAGGTTCTTTACATTCACTTACTGACCAGGAGAGTTGAAAACATAGCAGTGAGGCTTCTTACATCACTACTGACCAGGAGAGTGAAACATAGCAGTGAGGCTTCTTACATCACTACGGATCAGGAGAGTGAAACATAGCAGTGAGGCTTCTTACATCACTACTGACCAGGAGAGTGAAACATAGCAGTGAGGCTTCTTACATCACTACTGACCAGGAGAGTGAAACATAGCAGTGAGGCTTCTTACTTCACTTCTGACTGGGAGAGTGAAAACATAGCAGTGAGGGCTTCTTACATCATCTACTGGAACAGGAGAGTGAAACATAGCAGTGAGGTTCTTACATCCACTACTGACCAGGACAGAGTGAAACCATAGCAGTTGATGCCTTCTTAAATCACTACTGACCAGGAGAGTGAACATAGCAGTGGAGGCTTCTTACATCACTATACGGACCAGGAGAGTTGAAAACATAGAGTGAGGCTTCTTACATCCACAGGGACAGGAGAGTGAAACATAGCGTGAGGCTTCTTAAATCTACTGACCAGAGAGAGTGAAAACATACAGTGCCGATTCTTACATCATACTGTCCAGGTGAGAGTGAAACATAGCAGTGGCGCTTCTTACATCAACTACTGACCAGGAGAGTGAAACATAGCTGTGGAGTCTTCATTACACCACTTAGGACCAGAGAGTGAAACTATAGCAGTGAGGCTTCTTACATCACTACTGACAAGGAGAGTGAAACATAGCAGCTGAGGCAGTCTTACATCATACTGACCAGTAGAGTGAAAATAGCAGTGAGGCTTCTTACATCACTATGAAAGGACGAGTGAAAACATAGCAGTGAGGCTTATTACATCACTACGACCAGAGAGAGTGAAACATAGACAGTGAGTTTCTTACACCACTAAGGACAGGAGAGTGAAACATAGCAGTTGAGTCTTCTTACACCACTAAGGACCAGGAGAGTGAAACATAGCAGTGAGTCTTCTTACACCCTAAGGACCAGGAGAGTGAAACATAGAGTGAGGCTTTCTTACATCACTACTGACCAGAGCGAGAGTGAAACATAGCAGAGAGGCTTCTACATCACTAACTGACCAGTGAGAGTGAAACATTGCAGTGAGGCTTCTTACATCATACGGACCAGGAGAGTGAAACATAGCAGTGAGGCTCTTAATCACTACTGACCAGGAGAGTGAAACATATATATATATATTTATATGTTATAGTATATATATATCCTATATATATTATTATTTATATATACACCATATTATATATATATATAGATATATATATTTTACTATATATTTTTTTATAAATTTATATATATATATATATATTTATATTATACATATATATTGTATATATATTTATATTTATATATTTATATATATATATATTATATTATTATATATATATATATAATATATATATATATATATATATATATATATATTATATATATGTATATATGTTATATATATATATAAATGTATATATATATATATATATATATATATATAATATATATAATCTATATAAATATATTGATATATATTATAAATACATATATTATATGGCTAAGACAAGCCATGGGAGTGGATGAATTCTTTAGCTAAAGGAAACTTTCACATTCTCAGTGCGTCTTCAGGAGCTATGCAATGTTGCAGGGTGCAGCTGAGGAGTGAGCCCTTTTGCTGGCTCAGTATGTTGGGGCCAACTCGGTCAGTGTCACACCCAACACCACCAACTCCCCCATCCACAATATGGGTAGAGAGTTTCGAGAAGTCAAGCAATATGGAAATTAGAAGATATGATAGTCTGCACCCAAGCTTTGTCTAACCTTTTAGATCAGGTAATGTTACTTGAGAGAAAAATACGTTTCTCAGTGGTTATTATATATATGGATTGCTATTAGTCTGTGTAACTTTTATTAATAAAAGAAAGGAAATGGAATGTGTCTTTTTCTGTTTATATGTACTGTTCTGGGATACTCGAAATATTTAAATTGGGTATAAAATGTGGATGTAATCATGTTGCATTGATCAAAATTCTTACACAGGCATATAGACAAATCAAAAGGTTTCAGTTCCTGGTGATAACCGTCAAGTCAATAGAAAAAAAAAAAGAAACAGATTAAATGATAACAGAGGCAGGCTCTGGCAATTTAAACCAAGAATTACTGACACTAGTTTGCCAAAAACCTAGATACATACAGCCACTCGGCATATCAGACTCAGATACATTACAGGATATGTGAAATTAACCCTTATACTTCTTTGGCTACCGTTAACAGATCTGTCTGTGGGCCTCATCAGCGTACTGACGGACATCGTGTGGAAGAGCACTGTCTCTTGGAATGCTGGAAATGTTGGCTGTAAGGCAGTTAGATTTGCTCAGGTGAGTAGCCGTCACTCATATGGACACCCTACTACAGGAAGTTTTAGTCTACATGCTGTCGCTTCACTGTATTGATCAATGCTGCATAAAGAGACTTGTATCTCCATGTATAAGGTATTCTTGTATCTTCTGAATGTAGGCAATCTTCTGAAATTTAATTGATATATTTTTGTAAAATTTAAATAGAGAAAATTGTATTTCTGCTTTGTTCACCACTTTATTTCTGAATGAATTTATTCTGGACGCCTTTTGAGAGAGGGAATTCCACCTTAATTCTGTGTAAAAATACCCTCACTAACTGTATATATTGGCGAGTTTTTATGTCCTATGACGTGGATGGGGCACTCTAAGGTGTTTCATTGTCACCATGAAAGGTGCGCTCTACACCTCTGCCTTGTCATATGCATGAAAGGCACGAGCAGTGATTTTGCGTTCATGATTAGTTCAGGTTGATTAAATTTTCGATGTTCTAATGTTATAGAACATGTCTCCACACGAGTCATGGTGAGTAATTGTATTTCGCCAATGCATGATCGCTAAAAGAGAGATGCTTCCCTTTGCACAATTGCATTCTTTAGGTGTCTACGACATGTAGCGGTCGGGGAAGGCTCTTCCCCGACGAAACTCGAGATGTGTTGTCTTCGTAAACTGTACCTTAGCAAAATTCTGCATTCATATGAATGGGTGCGGCTGTATACTAACATGTAAGGTCGACACACACCTCACTGCTTTAGTATGATTCACTGGTTCATTCAGTCCTTTCATACTTCCTCTGTTAAATTTTATTCCAAGAATATCCCCTTTTCACCAATATAGCTCTAGGCCTTCTTTTATATATATTGTAAACCACAATCCAGATTTTGAGATCTCATCACTAATATTAATTTAGTCTTTTAGTGTGGCTATAATAATTGAAAACATATCTGTGCTCTCACGCTTCTATACATTGCATCGTCTCGCTGTTCTAGACATTTGCCCGAAAGTTGGTGACTTGATAGTTACCGTAACCTGTTGGCATATCTTTTGTGTAAGTGCATATATTTTCGTTAGGGCAGGCTTCTATCGTGATGTTTATTAGTATGCTAAAGAAAACACTTTTTAATGGAGGACGAAAAACAGTCCTACGGTATGTTTGGAAGACTTTCAGACTCTAACCATCTGTTACTTTCTTCTAACGGATTGGTTTTGAAAAATAATCATCTTTGTTAGATATTAGCCAAGGGACATGAATATTTGGTTTTATACCGGCCATAGCAACAGCAACAATCAATGAGTGAAACAAAGCAATGGAATCCATGATTTATCACTTTGCCGGTGCCCATAAAGGGAAAGGAAATATCATCACCTGAAACCATATTGGGAGGTTACGCAAGTAGCAACTTGTGATCTACTCTGTTGCTGTCTCTATGGGTTGGACAATTATAGTTAAAAATTTGTTTTCCTTTTTAGTTAATGTAACCACCTGGCTCCTCGTTTTGTGTATTGTAAACATTACTAGACTCATTCGACAAAAGTGAGTTTTTGACTGTGCTGGGAGAATGGGAGAGGTGAATACGAGGGGATGTTAGCTGGGCACAGAGGTATATGTGCAGTAAGTTTTCTATTGTCCGCTTCCTTTCATCTCCCATAACACCGACTTAGATCTTGCTTGTAGCCCGACGGTGTCTTTCTGGGTTTTATATTAGGCAGCTAAATGATCTGCCAGATCAGCCTTTTTTCTTGGGTAAATATTTCTACGTGCCATGTGTGTTCTCTGGAAGTCCACTCTTACAATAAGCCAGTTTTGTTTTTAGTTCCCACTCACATCGAGAGATTCTTCAGTGGTCTCACTACACACACACAAACACACACATACTCTCTCTCCTCTCCTCTTCTCTCTTCTCTCTCTCTCTCTCTCTCTCTCTCTCTCTCATCTCTCTCTCTCTCTCTCTCTTCTATCTCTCTCTCTTCTCATCTGTATCTCTCTCTCCTTCTCTCTCTCTCTCTCTCTCTCTCGATCTCGGTGCTAGCTTTGTGGTGTACAAACCTTGCTCTCAGACGTAGCTTTCCAGGGATTAGCTTAATTAACGTTCTTCTTACAAGTTTAATGGCTCCCGCCAAAAACGCTTTTGCATATCTCACAATGTTTCCGCCATTTTATGAAGGAGGTTCACCGCACTTCCTATGGACGCCGATATTCGGGAAAGTGTCGTTTTTGTTAGTGACTTTATTTTTTTATTTTTTTTTTGAAGAGAACACGGTTAATAAAGCAGAATTTGATGCTTTATATGACAGGGTGAAAGTGGTGAAGGCAGCCTTGATTAAGGTCACGTAATTGTCACTTTACGTGAGGGAGGTGCTGGGTTCTTTGAAATGTGATTAATCAGAATCCAGAGTTACTGAGTGGTCAGTTTGTTCAAAAGAAGAAATTCCAGTAGAGATGTGTTCCAGTAATCTGCATCACATTATACTATAGACAGACTCAGCCAGGTATCCAGGTAGCCACACCCAGTAATGGCATAAACAACTTGAAATTTTAATAACTCAAAATTCAGCTTCGATTAAAAACCGTACTAAGTCCTCAATTTCACCCTCCACTCCATTCCTTTTTTTTTTTTTCACACTGTATTGTTTTCTTATTTCAAGATCCCAAGACGAGTTAATTGCTGTTGTAAACTCTATCTTTACCATCTGCGAAGAAAGACTTCGAACGATGTAGGCTGACTGGATGCAAATTTGATAATTTAATAACATATCTAATGCAATGGTTGATAACAGGATCTCAACTATAATACATGGAAATTGCTTCTTATGATTGGCTTTCAATTCTCTAGCATTGCGTGTTTTGCTCAAGGCAGCTTCATATTATTATATTATTATTATTATCTTCTGAGCCCTGTGTTCAAATTTCCAGTTAAATTAATATAATAGGGTGGATGGGTTATAAAGCGATGACTCTTAAAGAAACGCCCTCTTAGTGATTGGCGTCAGAATTTCATTGTTGAGTGCTTTGTAGAAGGACTTAGATTCATTTAGAAATATAGGATTTTTATTTCTTTATTTTATTTATGAATTTGATGGATTTAATTAAGAATGCATCAGTACGCTGGTTTCAGTCTTTTTAACGATGGTTAGTCATACTTAAGGCAAAAGTTAATTTTTATAGGCTATTGTAGGCTCCAATTTGTTAGTTATATTTATTAAAAGAGATTTGAAAGTTCATTTTTTTCTTCTGGAACACTAAAAATTTTGGGTTATCAAGCTGAAGAAATGAAAAAATACGCTCTTGATGTGGCTCCAAAACCTATGTCTAATTACTTATACAATTTTTTCGTTTTCTGTTTAGTACGAGACAATAATTAATAAATAATTAATCTTGAAAAAAAAATATTTTAAATGCTCTGGCATGAACAGATCCACTTAGCATGGTTTACGTTAAGACCAATCTTTGGATTCCGTAACAGTACATTGAGGCAAAAAACCCACAAAAGAACATATACGCAATAAACTCGACAAGTTTCGTACATTCAATGTGTTGAAATTTAAATCCTCGAAATACCTTTACCAGTGTCAAAACTATGTTCAGCTCTAGCTCTTGGACCCCTTTATTATTAATTTTATGATGAATAACTAAGCCCAGAGGGGCCAAGCAGCATCTAGGGAATGTAATCCAACAAAAAGTCGGGCAGCTCAAGAATGTGTATGGAAAAATTCGTACCCATTTACAAAGATTCTTCACGACTGGACTATTAGCTTCGATAAATTATATAATGGTTGCATTAGAAACATATACTACAGTCTGTTCAGTTTTTATGTCATGGACTAAGATAGATGGGACTGGGGTACAGGATAACCCAGGATAACTTCCTCGGATTATTCAGAACAGGAGGGTGGGTTTAAATGTATCTTTCTCGGATCATAGAGGAAGAGTGAGCTGGGATTACAGGATAAACTTTCTGGGATACACTGAACTTAGTAAAGGCTTGGGTTTATTGGATAGCCAGTATTACCTTTTCTCAGTACGCTATAAGTAGAACGGGACTGATGTTGTTGAAACAAGTGATACCTTCCTGTCAGAATCAAGAGGTAGTCGGGATGAGGCAGGCAATTAATGGCCAGGGATCGCACATTGGCGTTTAACCATTTATTTCGTTTTCTTACCTAGTAGATCTTGCACCGTTTCTTTAACTCAGTGCTGTTGGAAGAAACTGCAATGCTGTTGGAAGAAACTACAGTGCTGTTGGTAGAAACTACAGTGCTGTTGGAAGAAACTACAGTGCTGTTGGAAGAAACTACAGTGCTGTTGGAAGAAACTGCAGTGCTGTTGGAAGAAACTGCAGTGCTGTTGGAAGCAACTGCAGTGCTCATTGAAGAATCTACAGTGCTGTTGACAGAAACTACAGTATTGCTGGTAGAAACTACAGTATTGTTGGTAGAAAACTACAGTGTTGCTCGTAGAAACTACAGTGTTGATTTTAGAAATAACAGTGCTGGTGGTAGAAACATATAGTGTTGCTGGTAGAAACTACAGTGCTAGTGGTTGAAACTACAGTGCTGGTGGTAGAAACTACAGTGCTACTGGTATAAACTACAGTGTTGCTGGTATAAACTACAGTTTTGCTGGTAGAAATTACAGTGCTGGCGGTAGAAACTACAGTGCTTGTGGTAGAAAATACAGTGTTGCTGGTAGAAACTACAGTGTTGCTGGTAGAAACAACAGTGCTGGTGGTAGAAACTACAGTGTTGCTGGTAGAAGCAACAGTGTTGGTTGTAGAAACTACAGTGTTACTGGTAGAAACTACAGTTCTGGTCGTAGAAACTACAGTGCTGGTGGTAGAAACTACTGTGCTGGTGATAGAAACTACTGTGCTTCTGGAAGAAACTACAGTGTTGCTGGAATAAACTACAGTGTTGCTGGTAGAAACTACAGTTCTAGTGGTAGAAACTACAGTGCTTCTGTTAGAAACTGCAGTGCTGCTGGAACAAACTACAGTGATGGCGGTAGAAACTACAGTGCTGGTGGTAGAAACTGCTGTGCTGTTAGAAGGAACTGCAGTGCTGTTGAAATAAACTGCAATGCTGTTGGAAGAAACTACAGTGCTGATGGAAAAACTACAGTGCTGTTGGAAGAAACTACAGTGCTGATGGAAGAAACTGCAGTGCTGTTGGAAGCAGCTGCAGTGCTCATTGAAGAATCTACAGTGCTGTTGACATAAACTACAGTATTGCTGGTAGAAACTACAGTATTGCTGGTAGAAACTACAGTGTTACCGTAGAAACTAGAGATGCTGCTTGTAGAAACTACATTGCTGGTGCTATAAACAACAGTGCTGCTGGTAGAAACTACAGTGCTGGCGAAAGAAACTACATTGCTGGTGGTAGAATCTAGAGTGTTGCTGGTAGAAACTACAGTGTTGCTCGTAGAAACTACAGTATTGATTGTAGAAACAACAGTGCTGGTGGTAGAAACTATAGTGTTGCTTATAGAAACTACAGTGCTAGTGGTTGAAACTACAGTGCTGGTGGTAGAAACTACAGTGTTACTGTTAGACACTACAGTGTTGCAGGTAGTAACTACAGTGTTGCTGGTAGTAACTACAGTGTTGCTGGTAGAAACAACAGTGCTGGTCGTAGAAACTACAGTGTTGCTGGTAGAAGCAACAGTGTTGGTGGTAGAAACTACAGTGTTACTGGTAGAAACTACAGTTCTGGCCGTAGAAACTACAGTGCTGCTGTTAGAAACTACAGTGCTCCTGAAAGAAACTACTGTGTTGATGGTAGAAACTACAGTGATTGTGGTAGAAACTACTGTGCTGGTGGTAGAAACTAAAGTGCAAGTGGTAGAAACTACAGTGCTCGTGGTAGAAAGTAAAGTGCTGCTGGTAGAAACTACAGTTTTGTTTGTAGAAACTGCAGTGTTGCTTGTGGAAACTACACTGTTGCTTTCAGAAAATACAAGTTGTAGAAAGTACAGTACTCGTGGTAGAAACTACAGTATTGTTGGTAGAAACTACTCTGTTGCTGGTAGAAACTACAGTGTTGCTGTTAGAAACTACAGTTTTGTTGGTAGAAACTACAGTGTTGCTTTTGGAAACTACACTGTTACTTGTGGAAAATACAGTGTTGCTGGTAGAAACTACAGTGTTGGTATTAGAAACTACAGTGTTGGTGGTAGGAAAAAGCAGTGCTGGTGGTAGAAAACTACAGTGCTGTTGGTAGAAACTACAGTGCTGGTGGTAGAAACTACAGTGCTGTTTGAAGAAACCAG
>NC_069414.1:12638309-12656075 GCF_026875155.1 Cherax quadricarinatus
CTCTCTCTTCTCTCTCTCTCTCTCTCGATCTCTGATTGCTCTTTGTGGTGTACAAACCTGCCAGACGTAGTTCCCAGGTTTTAGCTAATTAACGTTCCATACAAGTTTAAGGGCTCCGCAAAACGCTTGCAAACTCCTTTTTCCCCCATTTTTGAAGGTTCCCGCATTTCATGGACGCCGATATTCGGGGGAAGTGTGTTTTTTTTGTGACTTTTTTTTTTTTTTTTTTTTGAAGAGAAAGGGTTAATAAAGCAAATTTGATTTTTTATATGACGGGGTGAAAGTGGTGAAGGCAGCCTTGTTTAAAGGTCACGTAATTGTACTTTACGGAGGGAGGTGCGGTTCTTTAAAATGTGATTAATCAAACCCAGAGTTACGGGTGGTCAGTTTGTTAAAAAAATTTTAAAGAGAGAGTGTTCCAGTAACTGCATCACATTATACTAAGACAACTCAGCCAGTATCCAGGTAGCCCAAACCCCCAGTAATGGCATAAACAACTTGAAATTTTAAAAACCCAAAAATTTCAGTTTCGTTTAAAAACCGTACAAGTCCCAATTTCCCCTCCACTCCTTTCCCTTTCCACTGTATTGTTTTTTTTATTTTCAAGACCCCCAAGACGAGTAATTGCTGTAAACTCTATCTTTACCATCTCGAAAAAAGATTTGGGGGAACGATGTAGGCTACTGGAGAAAATTTATAATTTAATAACATGCTAAAGAATGGTGATAACTGATCTAACTAAAATACATGAAAAGTGTTCTTATGATTGGTTCAATTCCTCTAGCATTTGCTGGTTTTGCTCAAAGGCAGCTTATATTATTATTATTATTATTATTATTTTTTAGCCTGTGTTCCAAATTTTCCAGTTAAATTAAAATAATTAGGGTGGGGGTTAAAAGCAGACTAAAGAACCCCTCTTGTGATTGGCTTCAGAATTTCATGTTTAGTGTTTGTAAAGACTTATTTTCTTTTAGAAATAATGGATTTTTTTTTTTTATTTTATTTAAAATTTGTGGCATTAATTAAGAATGCTCAGAAAGCTGGGTTTCAGTCAAACGTGGTAGTCCACTTAAAGCAATTTTTAAATTTTTTAATAGGCATTGTACCCCAAATTTGTAAGTTAATTTTTTTAAAAAAGTTTGAACGTTTTTTTTTTGGGGAAACTAAAAAATATGGGTTACAAGTGAGAAATAAAAAAAAACGCCTTTATTGCTCCAAACCTATGTTAATAACTTTAAAAATTTTTTTTGTTTTCTGTTTAGTACGAGACAATAATTAAAAAAAAAATAATCTTAAAAAAATATTAAATGCTCGGGAGATCCACTAGCGAGTTACGTTAAGACCAATCTTTGGATTTCCGTAACATACATTGAGGAAAAAAACCCCAAACCATATACGCCAATAAACTCGACAAGTTTCGTCATTCATGTTTTAAAAATTTAATCCCGTCAATCCCTTCTCCCAGTGTCAAACTATGTTTCAGCTTAGCTTTTGGGACCCCTTTATTTTTAAATTTTTTATAAATGAAAAAAAAACCCAGGGGGGGCCAAGCAGCATTGGGGAAATTAACCCAACAAAAAGGGGCAGCTCAAGAATGGTTTGAAAATTTTTCACCAATTACAAAAGATTCTTCACGAGGAAAAAGTTTCCAAAAAATTTTATAATTGGTTGCATTGAAACATATACTAAGTCTTTCATTTTTATGTCATGGACTAGATAAGGGGAAGGGGGTACAGGAAACCCAGGATAACTTCCTCGGATTATTCAGACAGGAGGGGTTTAAAAGATATTTTCCCGGGATCAAGGGGAAGATGAGCTGGGATTACGGGAAAACTTTCGGGATCACTACGTATAAAGCGGGGGTTTATGGTAGCCGTAAAAACCTTTCTCAGCACTAAAGTAAGGGGGACTGTGGTTGTTGAAACAAGTGATCTTCCTCAGATAAACGAGGTGAGGGACGAGGGATGCAATTAATGGCCAGGATCGCACATTGGCGTAAACCATTTATTTCGTTTTTTTTACCCAGAATCTTTCACCGTTTCTTTACTCGTTGTTTGTGACGCAGGCCCTGGTGACGTATTCATCAAAGTACTGTTAGTGGCGCTCAGCATCGACCGGTTGATCCATCACTCACCCCCTTAACTTCTCAGGCAGCTGTGATATTTGGGGCTAATTCGTGTTTCTGCGAGTGTTTTGTGTGTGTGGTGGGTTGGTGTGGTGTGTGTGTGTGTGTGTGTGGGGGTTGTGGGGTGGGTGGTGTGTGTGGGGGGTTTTTTTTACACTCCTGTTCACACTCAAAATTCCTTAACTTTAATATTTTTTTGCATTTTCCCCCCTCACCCCCCCCTCACCCCCCCCTCACCCTCCTCACTCTTTCCCAACTCACCGTCCCCAGTCACCCCCCCCATCACCCCCCCCCACTAAATCTTCCCAACCACCCTCCCTACTCACTCTCCATACTCATTCTCCTAACTCACCCTCCTACTCAACCTCCGAACTCACCTCCCTACTCACCCTCACCACTCACTTCCCCACTCCCCTCCTCATTCACCCCCCACTCACTCTCCCCCATTCACCCCCCCCCACCCCCCTCCCCATCACCCCCCCCACTCACCCTCCCACTCACCCTCCTACCCCCCCTCCCCACTCACCCCCCCATCACCCTCCCCACTCACCCTTCCCTTCTCACCCTCCCCTACCTCCCCTCACCCCCTATTTACCCCCTACTCACCCTTTCACCCTCCCCCCCTCACCCTCCCCAAATCACCTCCCTACCCCCCTCCCCCCTCACCTCCCCACTCACCCTCCCACTCACTCTCCCTACTCACCCCCCACCCCCTCCCCATCACCTCCCCATCCCCTCCCCTACTCCCCTCCCCACCACCCTCGCTACCACCCTCCCACTCACCCCCCCACTCACCCTCCCCACTCACCCATCATCACCCTTCCCACTCACCCTCCCCCACCCACCCTCCCTACCCACCCTCCCATCACCTCCCCCACCACCCTCCCCCCCCCTCATTCCACCACCCCTCCCTATTCACCTCCCACTCACCCCCCCCACCACCCTCCCTACTCACCCCCCTATTCCCCCCTACCCCCCTCCCCCCTCCCTCCCCCTCACCCCCCCCCTTTCTCACCACCCCCTTCCCCTACTCACCCTTCCCACTCACCCTCCCACTCCCCCCTACTCACCCCCTCCACTACCTCCCCACTCACCCTCCCACTCACCCTCCCCTACTCACCCTTCCATACTTCACCCTCCCCACTCATTCTCACCACCCCCCCCTACTCACCCTCCCCACTCACACCTTCCCCCCCACCACCCTCCTCACTCACCTTCCCTACTCACCCTCCCTCACTCACCCTCCCTACTCTTATCACCCTCGCCATAGTTCCCCTCAACTCCCCCCTCGCACTCACTCTAGACCACCCTCCCTACTCACCCTCCCCACTCACCATCTCTACTCACCCTTCATACTCACCCTCCTCACTCACCCTCTCTACTCACCCTTCACCACTCACCGTCCCTACTCATCTCCGACTCACCCTCTCCACTGACCCTCCTCCACTGACCCTCCCTACTCACCCTCCCTACTCACCTCCCGATTCACCTTCCTTGCTCACCTTCCCACTCACCCTCTCCTACTCACCTCACCACTCACCCTCCCTACTCACCTTCCTCCCTTACCCTCCCCACTTACCCTTTCCACTTAACCTCCCCACCCTCCTTTCCTACTCACCCTTTCCACTTACCCTCCTCACTCACTCTTCATATTCACCCTTCCGACTCACCCTTCCCAGTCACCCTCCCCACTCGCCCTTCCCACTTTTCCTCCCCACACATCCATTTCACTCACCCATCAAACTTACCCTTCCCACCCATCCTTCAAACTCATCCTTCCACTCACCTTTCCCATTTACCTTCCCCACTCACCCTTAGCACTCATTTCTCCCACTTACCCTTCCCACTCACCCTTCCCATCTCCCACTCAACATTCCCCGCTCACACTCCCCCATTCACACTTCCACTCACAGTCCCCGCTCTTCCTCTCACTACCACGTAATGCTCACTTCATCGCCCTCCCCTTCCACTTCCACTCACCCTCCCCACTCACCCTCTCCACTCACCCTCCCCACTCATCCTCCTCCACTCACCCTCCCAATTCACACTTCCCACTCACTCTCTTCACTCACATTTCCCTAACCACCTCTCTCCACTCACTCACCGAACTCTCAATTCCACTCATCATCCGAACCCATCTATCTCCTCCCTTCCCCCCTCACCCTCCCCCCCAATCACCTCCACTCTTCCTGCCCCGCCCACTCACCCCACCCACCCTACCATTCAAACCTTTCCACTCACTCTCCCTACTCATATTCCCCGCTCACCCTCTGTACTTATCTTCCACAATATCATTACTCTCCCTCCCTCCTCAGCTTCCCACTCACTCTCTCACTCACCTTCCCATTTATTTTCCACACACACTCTTACTAAACCTCCCACTCTCCAATTCGCCTGTCAATCACCCTTTCACCCCTCCTTTCATTCTCCTTATTCAACCTCCTTACACTCCACATTCATCCTCTCCTTCAGTCTCCCACTCACTCATCTTCTCTAATCTCCCACTCACTCATCCTCTCATTCCCTTTCCTACTCAACCTTCTCACTTATCCTTTCTACTCAACCAACCCACTCACGCTTCACACTCGCCTCTTCCACTCACTTCCCCACTCACCTTCCCACTCACTTCCACACTCGTCTTCCCACTCACCTTCCTACTCACCTTCCCTCTCACCTCTTTCAGGGAGGCGGGCACGACGGCTGGTGGTGGTGGCTTGGTTCTTATCAGCTGTCTTCGCCTCTCCCAGCCTCGTCTTCTTCATGGAGGCTCCAGTTGACGGTAAGTCACCTTCACTCACCTTTACTCGCTCTAGTTGACTGTAAATCACCTTCACTCACCTTTACTCGCTCCAATTGACGGTATGTCACCTTCATTCGCCTTCGTACTCTCCTTTCCTCACTCCAATGGACGGTAAATCGTCTTTATTCACTTTCCCATTCACCTTCTCTAGATCAAAAGGACGGAAAGTCACCTTTTTACACCTTCACCCTCACCCTTCCTTGCGCTAGTGGACGGCAAGTCACCTTCACTAAATCTTCACTCTCGCCCTTCCTCGCTCCAGAGTACGGTTAATCACCTTTATTCACGTTTACCCTCACCATCCTTCGCTCCAGTCTTCTGTGTCACCTTCAGTCACCTTCCCTCGCTCCAGTGGATGTCGTCACCTTCGCTCACCTTCCCTTGCTCCAGTAGACGTGTCACCTTCAGTAACCTTTCCTCGCTCCACTGGAGGGTAAGTCTTTCGTTCATAAGAAGGAAGAACACTTCGGTAGGCCTATTGGCCCATGCTAGGCAGGCCTAACTCCCACCCACTCACGCCTACTCATAGCCACTTCCAACTTATTTTCAAAGCTTCCCAAGGATGTCAATGATGGTAATCGGGAGTTAGTTCCACTCCTCTGCATCTCTATTACCTAACCAGTGCTTTCTTACGTTCTTTCGAAAGATAAACTTTTCCAGCTTGAATCCATTGCTGCGAGTCATTTCAAGGTTAAATATTTTTAGCACGTCATTGTATCCGGTTTATTTATTCGTCCTTCCATTTACTCACCACAGTCATATCCTCCTTTAATCCTACGCCTTTCCAGAGAGTGCAGATTCAGTGCCATCAATCTGTCCTCGTGGGTAAGTTCTGGTACACGGATCATCTTTGTCATTCCGAGTTATGAATGTTTAGCATTTTATGTCCAAACTGTATTCCGGGGACCAAAAATGTTGCTTACTCTATACCTTACCCCTTTCCAAGACCACAGAATCGAAGTTAGACTGGACTCCTATTATTTTTAAATTTTACATAAACCGAGAATTCATTTAAATTTTAAAGCGAGCACTTAGGGCCTCTTGTCTTGGTTTAAAATCACTGCAACCGAAGTTGAATTTTTATCACATTCATCTGACGAGATTTTTTGCTCTTTTTAGGTGCCATAGAAATTTTCTTTTTTCAGGGCTAGAAACCCATCATTTGTCTAATTAAAATGCATCTGCCATTCCTCCGGGACATTTCGACTTAACGTTATTCTGTCATCTCTTCGTTTTCACCTTCCTTGCTGCAGTAAACGGTATGTCCTTTTTTTTCTCTTACATGACCTTCATCTTCCAAGCTTCAGTGGGGCGGTAAGGTAAGCACCTTTATTTATCTTTACACACAATATCGCCCACCTACTGACCAGGGGAAATGAAACATATCAGTGAGGTTTTACACCACTAAGGAACAGGAGAGTGAAACATAGCAGGAGGTTCTTCATCACTCTGACCAGGAAGTGAAAACATAGAAGAGGCTTCTTACATCAAACTGCCGGAGAGTGAAAATAGCAGTGAGGGTTCTTCATCCACTGACCCCGGAGAGTGAAACATAGCAGGGGGCTTCTTACATCCACTACTGACCAGAAGTGAAACTGCATGGGCTTTTTACATCACTACTGACCAGGGAGTGAAACAAAGCAGAGAGGGTTCTTACATCACTACGACCAGGGGAGTTTAAAAAATAGCATGAGGCTTCTTACATCAACTACCAGGGAAAATGAAAAATAGCAGTGGGCTTCTTTCATATACGACCAGGGGAGTGAAAAAAGAGTGAGGCTTTTTACATTTCATGACCAGAAGTGAAACTAGCAGTGAGGTTCTACATCTACGACCAGGAGAGTGAAAAAATAGCAGTGAGGGTTCTTTCTCACTACGACCAGGGGGGTGAAACATAGCAGTGAGGCTTTTACATCACCTTTACCAGGAGAGTGAAACCTAGCAGTGAGGTTCTTACATCAATACGCCCGGGGAGTGAAACATGCAGGAGGCTTCTTACTCACACGGACCCGGAGATGAAACATAGCAAAGAGGCTTCTTACATCACACGGACCAGGAAGGGGAAACATAGCAGTGAGGCTTCTTTCATCACTACTGACCAGGGGATGAAACATAGCATGAGGCTTTTTAATCACTACGGACCCGAGAGTGAAACATAGCAGGGGCTTTTTTACATACTACTGACCAGGGAGTGGAAACATAGCAGTGAGGCTTCTTAATCATAGGGCCAGGAGATGAAACATAGCAGTGAGGGTTCTTACATCACACTGACCAGGGGGGTGAAACATAGCAGTGAGGGTTTTTACATCACAGGACCAGGAAGAAACAAAGATGAGGGTTCTTTCATCACTACGCCAGGGGGGTGAAAAGTATGAGGCTTTTAATCACTACGGAAGGAGGAAAAAAAAAGGGGGAAAATGACGGAGAGAAAAAAAACGGAGGAAAAAAAAGGGGGAAAAACGGAGAAAGGAAAGGGGAAGGAAAAAAAGAAAAACCAGGGGGGGTGAAACATAGAAATAGGCTTTACATCACTACGGGCCGGGAGTGAAACATAGCAGGAGGCTTCTTACTCACTACGACCAGGGGATAAAAAATAGATGAGGCTTCTTTCATCACTACGGACCAGGAGAGTGAACATTTGCAGAGGCTTTTTACATCATACCCGACCAGGGAGTGAAACTAGAGTGAGGGTTCTTACTCACTACGGACAGGAGATGAAACATAGCATGAGGCTTCTTACATCACTACTGACCAGGGAGTGAAACATAGAGTGAGGCTTTTTAATCACTAGACCAGGGAGTGAAACAAGCGTGAGGCTTCTTACATCACTATGACCAGGAGAGGAAACAAGCATGAGGGTTTTTTACTCATACGGGCAGGAGAGTGAAAAATACATGAGGTTTTTACTCACTACTGCCAGAATAAACCAAACATGAGGGTTCTTACATCACCCTACTGGGCCCCCCCAGGAAGGGGTGAAACATAGCAGTGAGGGTTTTTTACTCACTACTGACCCGGGGAGTGAAACTAGCAGTGGCTTTTTACATCACTCACCAGGAAGTGAAACTAGCAGTGAGGGGTTCTTACATCACACTGACCAGGAAGTGAAAAATAGCATGAGGCTTCTTACATCACTACTGCCAGGGGGATGGAAACATAGCAGTGAGGCTTTTTACATCACTACGACCCGGAGAGGAAACATACAGTGGGCTTCTTACATCACTACACCAAGGGGGAGTGAAACATAGCAGTGAGGTTCTTTCTCACTACGACCCCGGGGAAAATGAAACATAGCAGTGAGGCTTCTTACATCACTACGGGCCAGGAGATGAAAAATAGCAGTGAGGCTTCTTTTTCACTACTGACCAGGGGTGAAACATACAGTGAGGCTTTTTACATCACAGACCAGGGGAAATGAAACCAAGCAGTGGGCTTCTTTAAACCACTGACCCGGGGGAGTGAAACATAGCATGAGCTTCTTTCACCCCAAGGACCAGGGGAGGAAAAAGCATGAGGCTTCTTACTCACTAGGACAGGAGAGTGAAACATGCAGTGAGGTTTTTACTCACTATGACCAGGGGGAAAAAACAGTGAGGCTTTTTACTCACTATGACCAGGGGAGTGAAACATAGCAGTGAGGGTTTTACATCACTACTGACCAGGGGGAGTAAAAATAGCAGGATCTTTCAACAAGGACCCGGGAGTGAAACTAGCATGAGCTTTTTACACAAATAAGACCAGGAGAGGAAACATAGCAGTGACTTTTTACACCCTGGACCAGGAGAGGAAACTAGCAGTGAGGCTTTTACATCACTACTGACCAGGAAGGAAACATAGCAGGAGGCTTTTTCTCACTACTGACCAGGAAGTGAAAAAATGCAGTGAGCTTCTTTCACACTAGGACCAGGGGAGTGAAAAATGCATGAGGCTTCTTACCCATAGCCAGGAGGTGAAACATGCAAGGGGGTTCTTACACACTAGGGCCAGGGGTGAAAAATAGCAGTGATTTTTACACCCCTAAAAAAACCCGGAGAGTGAAAAATAGCAAGAGGCTTCTTACAACACTACTGACCAGAGAGTGAAACAAAGCAGGAGGGTTCTTACATCACAAAGACCCGGGGGATGAAACAACATGAGGCTTCTTACTACTATGACCAGGGGAGTGAAAATAGCAGGAGGCTTTTTACATCACTACTGACCAGGGGGAGTGAAAAAAGCAGTGAGGCCCCTTCAACTAAGACCAGGAAGTGAAAAATGCAGGAGGCTTCTTACATCACTACTGACCAGAGAGTGAAAAAGAGGAGGCTTCTTTCATCACTACGGACCAGGGAGTGAAACATAGCGTGAGGGTTTTTACATCACACTGACCAGGGGAGTGAAAATAGCAGTGAGGCTTTTAATCACTACGACCAGGGAGTGAAACATAGCAGGGGCTTCTTACATCCCACGGGGCCCCGGAAGTGAAAATAGCATGAGGCTTCTTTCATCACTAGGGCCCGGGGATGAAACATACAGTGAGGCTTTTTACATCACTCGGGCCAGGGGGGTGAAACATAGCAGTGAGGCTTCTTTTCATCCTACGGCCAGGAAGGTGAAACATAGCAGTGAGGCTTCTTACATCAAATGACCAGGGGAGTGAAACATGAGGAGGGTTCTTACATCACTCGGACCAGGAGGTGAAACTAGCATGAGGGTTCTTTAAACACTACGACCAGGGGAGGAAAAATAGATGGGCTTCTTTCATACTACACCAGGGGAGTGAAACATACAGTGGGGGTTTTACATCACTCGCCCGGGGAATAAACTAGCATAGGCTTCTTACATCACAAAGACAGGGAAAATGAAACATAGATGGGCTTTTACATCACTAACCCCGAGAGTGAAAAAATAGCGTGAGGCTTCCTTTCACTAGACCAGGGAGTGAAAAATGATGAGGCTTTTTACATCACTACGACCAGGAGAGTGAAAATAGCAATGAGGCTTCACATCACTACGACCCGGAAGGAAACAAGGGGCTTCTTACTCACTACGACCCGGAGATGAAACAAAGCAGTGAGGCTTCTTTCATCACTCTGACCAGGAGAGTGAAAAATAGCATGAGGTTCTTACATCACAAGGGCAGGAGAGTGAAACAAGCAGTGAGGTTCTTAATCACTACTGACCAGGGGATGAAACATACAGGGGCTTTTTACTCACTACGACCCGGGGAGTGAAAAATACAGTGAGGTTCTTTCATCATACTGACCAGGAGTGAAACATAGCAGGAGGCTTTTACATCACTACTGACCAGGAAGGAAACAAAAAGTGGGTTCTTAATCAACTGACCAGAAGTAAACATAGCATGAGGCTTCTTACATCACTATGACCAGGAGAGGAAACATTCATGAGGCTTTTTTACATCATACGGGCCAGGGGAGTGAAACATAGCAGTGAGGGTTTTTTACTCACTACGGACCAGGGGAGTGAAACATACATGAGGCTTCTTAAAAACCTACTGCCAGGGGAAGTGAAAAATAGCAGTGAGGCTTCTCACACTACTGACCAGGGGAGTGAAACATAGCTGAGGCTTCTTACATCACACTGACCAGGGGAAATGAAACATACATGAGCTTCTACACCCTAAGGACCAGGGAGTGAAACATAGCATGAGGCTTCTTACATCACTAGACAAGGAGAGTGAAAAAAGCATGAGCTTTTACATCACTACTGACCAGGAGATGAAAAATCAGTGAGGCTCTTACATCATACGACCAGGAAGTGAAAAATACATGAGGCTTCTTACATCACTACTGACCAAAAGTGAAACATAGCAGGGGTCTTCTTACACCACTAAGGGCCCGGAGGTGAAACAAGCAGTTGAGTTTCCTACACCCCTAAGGGCCAGGAAGTGAACAAGCAGTGAGCTTCTTACACCCCTAAGACCAGGAGAGTGAAACATAGCAGTGAGGCTTCTTAACCCCACTGACCCGGAAGTAAACATGCAGGGGCTTCTTACTCACTATAACCCGGAGAGTGAAACATAGCAGTGGGGGTTCTTTCACACTAGGACCAGGGGATGAAAACATAGCATGAGGCTTCTTACCACTAGACCAGGAAGTGAAACATAACAGGAGGGGTTCTTACACATAGACCAGGAGAGTGAAAATGCGTAGCTTCTTACACCCCTAAAGACCAGGAAGTGAAACATAGCAGAGGGCTTCTTACATCACTACGACCAGGGGAAGTGAAACAAAGCAGTGACTTCTTACACCCCTAAGGACCAGGGAGAGTGAAACAAGCAGTGAGCTTTTTTACACCCCTAAACCAGGGAAATGAAAAAAACAGGGGCTTTTTTACACCCCTAGGGGCAGGAGATGAAAATAGCAGGGGCTTTTTTACACACTAGACCAGGAGATAAACTGGGAGGTTCTTACTCACTACTGACCCGGAGATGAAACATAGCAGGAGGGGTTTTCTTTAACTGACCAGGAGAGTGAAACATACAGTGAGCTTCTTACACATCGACCAGGAGAGTGAAAAATAGCAGTGAGGTTCCTTTAACACTAGACCAGGGGGTGAAAAAAAGCGGAGGCTTCTTACATCACTACTGACCAGGAGAGGGGAAAAAAAAGCAGTGAGGCTTCTTACATCACTAGACCAGGAGAGGGGGAAACATGCGTGAGGGTTTTACATCACTACTGACCCGGGGGAGTGAAAAATGCAGAGGCTTTTTTACATCCTATGCCAGGAGATAAACAAAACAGTGAGGCTTTTTTACATTTCTTGAAAAACCCGGGGGAGAAAAATACAGAAGGTTAAAAACTACGAAAAGAGGTAAAAAATACAGGGGGGGGAAAAACTATGCGGGAAGAAACTGCAGGCTGTTAAAGAACTGATTTAGGGAAGAAAATACAGGGTTCTTAAACCTCTGGGAAAAACCAAAGCGTTTGGAAAAAACTACAGTGTTGCTGGTAGAAACTACAGTGGTGCTGGTAGAAACTACGGTGTTACTGGTAGAAACTACAGTGTTGCTGGTAGAAACTACAGTGAAGGTGGTAGAAACTACAGTGCTGGTGGAAGAAACTACAGTGCTGTTGGAAGAAACTGCTGTGCTGTTACAAGAAACTGCAGTGATGTTGGAAGCAACTTCAGTACTCATGGAAGAAACTACAGCATTGCTGGTAGAAACTACAGTGTTGCCGGTAGAAACTACAGTGCAGGTGGTAAAAACTACAGTGCTGGTTGTATAAACTACAGTGCTGCTGGTAGAAACTACAGTGCTGGCGGTAGAAACTACAGTGCTCTTGTAGAAACTAGAGTGTTGCTGGCAGAAACTACAGTGTTGCTGGTAGAAACTACAGTGTTGCTGGTAGAAACTACAGTGCTGGTGGAAGAAACTACAGTGCTGGTCGTAGAAACTACAGTGCTACAGGAAGAAACTACAGTGTTGCTGGTATGAACTACAGTGTTGCTTGTAGAAACTACAGTTCTTGTGGTAGAAACTACAGTGCTGCTGATAGAAACTACAAAGCTGCTGGAAGAAACTGCATTGTTGACGGAAGAATCTACAGTGCTGTTTGTAGAAACTAAAGTGATGGTGGTAGAAACGACAGTGCTGTTGGAAGAAACTGCTGTGCTGTTAGAAGAAACTGCAGTGGTGTTGGAAGAAACTACAGTGCTGCTGGAAGAAATTGCAGTGCTGTTGGAAGAAACTGCAATGCTGTTGGAAAAAAACTACAGTGCTGTTGGAAGAAACTACAGTGCTTCTGGAAAAACTACAGTGCTGCTGGAAGAAACTGCATTGCTGTTGGAAGCAACTGTATTGCTCCTGGAAGAAACTACAGTGCTGTTGATAGAAACTACAGCATTGCTGGTAAAAACTACAGTATTGCTGGTAGAAACTACAGTGTTGCCTGTAGAATCTACAGTGCTGGTAGTAGAAACTATAGTGCTGGTGGTAGAAACTACAGTGCTGCTGGTAGAAACTACAGTGGTGGCGGTAGAAACTACAGTGCTGGTGGTAGAAAATACAGTGTTCCTGGTAGACACAACAGTGCTAGTGGTAGTAACGTGAGTGTTGCTTGTAGAAACTACAGAGCTGGTTGTAGAAACTACAGTGTTGCTGGTATAAACTACAGTGCTGCTGATAGAAACTACAGTGCTGGCGGTAGAAACTACAGTGCTGGGGGTAGAAAATACAGTGTTGATGGTAGAAACTACAGTGCTGCTGGTAGAAACTACAGTGCTGGCGGTAGAAACTACAGTGCTGGGGGTAGAAAATACAGTGTTGCTGGTAGAAACTTGAGTGTTGCTGGTAGACACAACAGTGCTAGTGGTAGTAACTTGAGTGTTGCTTGTAGAAACTACAGAGCTGGTTGTAGAAACTACAGTGTTGCTGCTAGAAACTACAGTGTTACTGGTACATACTACAGTTCTGGTGGTAGAAACTACAGTGCTGCTGTTAGAAACTACAGTGGTGCTGGAAGAAACTGCAGTGTTGACTTCAAAATCTAGAGTGCTCTTGGTAGAAACTGCAGTGATGGTGGTAGAAACTAAAGTGCTGCTTGAAGTAACTACAGTGCTGTTGGTAGAAACTACAGTGTTGCTGGTAGAAACTACAGTGTTGCTGGTAGAAACTACAGTGTTGCTTGAGGAAACTACAGTGTTGCTTCTAGAAACTACAGTTTTATTTGTAGAATCTGCAGTGTTGCTGGTGGAAACTACAGTGTTGCTGGTGGAAACTACAGTGTTGCTGGTGGAAACTACAGTGTTGCTGGTGGAAACTACAGTGTTGCTGGTGGAAACTACAGTGTTGCTATTAGAAACTACAGTGTTGGCGGTAGAAACTAGAGTATTGGTGGTAGAAACTACAATGCTGTTGGAAGAAGCTTCAATGCTGATGGAAGAAACTGCAGTGCTGCTGGAAGGAACTGCAGTGCTAGTGGAAGAAACTGCAGTGCTGTTGGAAAAAACTGCAATGCTGTTGGAAGAAACTACAGGGCTGTTGGAAGAAAGTACGGTGCTGTTGGAAGAAACTACAGTGGTGATGGAAGAAACTACAGTGCCGTTGGTAGAAACTACAGTGCTGTTGGAAGAAACGGCAGTGCTGTTGGAAGAAACTACAATGCTGTTAGAAGCAACTGCAGTGCTCCTGGATGAAGCTACAGTGCTGTTGATAGAAACTACAGTATTGCTGGTAGAAACTACAGTGCTGGTGGTAGGAACTACATTGCTGGTGGTAGAAACTAGAGTGCTGGTGGTAGAAACTAGAGTGCTGGTGGTAGAATCTACAGTGCTACTATAAGAAACTACAGTGTTGCTGGTTGAAACTTCAGTGTTGCTTGTAGAAACAACAGTGCTCAGTGGTAGAAACTAGAGTGCTGATGGTAGAAACTATAGTGATGGTGGTAGAAACTACAGTGCTTGTGGTAGAAAGTACAGTGCTACTGGAAGAAACTACAGTGTTGCTGTTAGAAACTACAGTGTTGCTGGTAAAAACTACAGTACTGGTGGTAGAAACTACCGTGCTGTTTGTAGAAACTACAGTGCTACTAGAAGAAACTACAGTGTTGCTCGTAGAAACTAGAGTACTTGTGGTAGAAACTGTAGTGCTGGTTGTAGAAACTAGAGTGCTACTGGAAGAAACAACAGTGTTGCTGTTAGAAACTACAGTGTAACTGGTAGAAACTACAGTATTGCTGGTCGAAACTACAGTGTTGCTGGTAGAAACTACAGTGTTGCTGGTAGAAACTACAGTGTTGCTGGTAGAAACTACAGTGTTGCTGGTAGAAACTACAGTGCTGTTGGCAGAAACTACAGTGCTGGTGGTAGAAACTACAGTGTTGCTGCCATAAACTACAGTGTTTCTGGTAGAAGCAACAGTGCTTGTGGAAGAAACTACAGTGTTGCTGGTAGAAACGACAGTGCTGGTGATAGAAACTACTGTGCTTCTGGAAGAAATTACAGTGTTGCTGGAATGAACTACAGTGTTGCAGGTAGAAACTACAGTTTTGGTGGTAGAAACTACACTGCTTCTGTTAGAAACTGCAGTGCTGCTGGAAGAAACTACAGTGTTGACGGTAGAAGCTACAGTGCTCTTGGTAGAAACTACAGTTGTGGTGGAAGAAATTACAGTGCTGTTGGAAGAAACTGCTGTGCTGTTAGAAGGAACTGCAGTGCTGTTGGAAGAAACTGCAATGCTGTTGGAAGAAACTACAGTGCTGTTGGTAGAAACTACAGTGCTGATGGAAAAACTACAGTGCTGTTGGAAGAAACTACAGTGCTGATGGAAGAAACTGCAGTGCTGATGGAAGAAACTGCAGTGCTGTTGGAAGCAACTGCAGTGCTCATTGAAGAATCTACAGTGCTGTTGACATAAACTACAGTATTGCTGGTAGAAACTACAGTATTGTTGGTAGAAACTACAGTGTTGCTCGTAGAAACTACAGTGTTGATTTTAGAAATAACAGTGCTGGTGGTAGAAACTATAGTGTTGCTGGTAGAAACTACAGTGCTAGTGGTTGAAACTACAGTGCTGGTGGTAGAAACTACAGTGCTACTGGTATAAACTACAGTGTTGCTGGTATAAACTACAGTTTTGCTGGTAGAAATTACAGTGCTGGCGGTAGAAACTACAGTGCTTGTGGTAGAAAATACAGTGTTGCTGGTAGAAACTACAGTGATGCTGGTAGAAACAACAGTGCTGGTGGTAGAAACTACAGTGTTGCTGGTACAAGCAACAGTGTTGGTTGTAGAAACTACAGTGTTACTGGTAGAAACTACAGTTCTGGTCGTAGAAATACAGTGCTGGTGGTAGAAACTACTGTGCTGGTGATAGAAACTACTGTGTTTCTGGAAGAAACTACAGTGTTGCTGAATAAACTACAGTGTTGCTGGTAGAAACTACAGTTCTAGTGGTAGAAACTACAGTGCTTCTGTTAGAAACTGCAGTGCTGCTGGAACAAACTACAGTGATGGCGGTAGAAACTACAGTGCTGGTGGTAGAAACTGCTGTGCTGTTAGAAGGAACTGCAGTGCTGTTGAAATAAACTGCAATGCTGTTGGAAGAAACTACAGTGCTGATGGAAAAACTACAGTGCTGTTGGAAGAAACTACAGTGCTGATGGAAGAAACTGCAGTGCTGTTGGAAGCAGCTGCAGTGCTCATTGAAGAATCTACAGTGCTGTTGGGCATAAATACAGTATTGCTGGTAGAAACTACAGTATTGCTGGTAGAAACTACAGTGTTACCGTAGAAACTAGAGATGCTGCTTGTAGAAACTACATTGCTGGTGCTATAAACAACAGTGCTGCTGGTAGAAACTACAGTGCTGGCGAAAGAAACTACATTGCTGGTGGTAGAATCTAGAGTGTTGCTGGTAGAAACTACAGTGTTGCTCGTAGAAACTACAGTATTGATTGTAGAAACAACAGTGCTGGTGGTAGAAACTATAGTGTTGCTTATAGAAACTACAGTGTAGTGGTTGAAACTACAGTGTGGTGGTAGAAACTACAGTGTTACTGTTAGACACTACAGTGTTGCAGGTAGAAACTACAGTGTTGCTGGTAGTAACTACAGTGTTGCTGGTAGAAACAACAGTGCTGGTTGTAGAAACTACAGTGTTGCTGGTAGAAGCAACAGTGTTGGTGGTAGAAACTACAGTGTTTACTGGTAGAAACTACAGTTCTGGTCGTAGAAACTACAGTGCTGCTGTTAGAAACTACAGTGCTCCTGGAAGAAACTACTGTGTTGATGGTAGAAACTACAGTGATTGTGGTAGAAACTACTGTGCTGGTGGTAGAAACTAAAGTGCAAGTGGTAGAAACTACAGTGCTCGTGGTAGAAAGTAAAGTGCTGCTGGTAGAAACTACAGTTTTGTTTGTAGAAACTGCAGTGTTGCTTGTGGAAACTACACTGTTGCTTTCAGAAAATACAAGTGGTAGAAACTACAGTACTCGTGGTAGAAACTACAGTATTGTTGGTAGAAACTACTGTGTTGCTGGTAGAAACTACAGTGTTGCTGTTAGAAACTACAGTTTTGTTGGTAGAAACTACAGTGTTGCTTTTGGAAACTACACTGTTACTTGTGGAAAATACAGTGTTGCTGGTAGAAACTACAGTGTTGGTATTAGAAACTACAGTGTTGGTGGTAGGAACTGCAGTGCTGGTGGTAGAAACTACAGTGCTGTTGGTAGAAACTACAGTGCTGGTGGTAGAAACTACAGTGCTGTTTGAAGAAACAGCAGTGCTGTTGGAAGAAACTGCAATGCTGTTGGAATAAACTGCAGTGCTGTTTGAAGAAACAGCAGTGCTGTTGGAGGAAACTGCAATGCTGTTGGAATAAACTGCAGTGCTGTTGGAAAAAACTACAATGCTGTTGGAAGAAACTGCAGTGTTGCTGGAAGTAACTACGGTGCTGCTGGAAGAAACTGCAGTGCTGTTGGAAGAAACTGCAATGCTGTTGGAAGAAACTGCAGTGCTGTTGGAAGAAACTACAGTGCTATTGGAAGAAAGTACGGTGCTGTTGGAAGAAACTACAATGCTGCTGGAAGAAACTGCAGTGTTGCTGGAAGTAACTACGGTGCTGCTGGAAGAAACTGCAGTGCTGTTGGAAGAAACTGCAATGCTGTTGGAAGAAACTGCAGTGCTGCTGGAAGAAGCTACAGTGCTGTTGGAAGAAAGTACGGTGCTGTTGGATGAAACTACAGTGCTGCTGGAAGAAACTACAGTGCTGTTAGAAGCAACTGCAGTGCTCCTTGAAGAAACTACAGTGCTATTGATAGAAACTACGGTATTGCTGGTAGAAACTACGGTATTGCTGGTAGAAAGTACGGGCTAATGGAAAAAATACTTGTGCTTTTTC
>NC_069414.1:12656575-12666575 GCF_026875155.1 Cherax quadricarinatus
ACTAAAATAAAATCGCCAGTGTCACCACACCTCGTATGTCCTTGGATAGCGAGTACAATTTCCATTTCCCTGGATTTCTAATTTTAAAGGTTGTAGGCCAGTGGTTTAAAAGGTGTCATGGTTTTCGCCCCCAGAGAAGGCCCAAAGCACATGGGTTCGAGCCCTTTGGCAAAATTGCAGTGTTGTTTTTGAAAACACCACTTCTCCGGGGTTACAGTAATAATTATATATATTAATTTTTATATATATATAAATAAATATATATTATTAATATATATATTATATATATATATTTTTATATTTTTAATATATATATATTTTAAAATTTATATTTATATATATAATATACATATATATATATATATATAATAAATATAATATAAATATAAATATATATTAATATATATTAATTTTATATATATTAGTGGCCGAATAGGCAAATTGCGATCTTGGCTTAAATAGCAACGTTCATCTTGCCATATAGGACAAGTGAAAATTTGTGTATGCAAAATTTCGCCAATTCTTTTCTGAGCCCATCGAAAAAAATATATTTTACTGTGTCTTTTTAGTTTTAAATTTTTGTAAAAAAATCAAAAAATATATTTAGCTGGTTAGGAAAAATAAATTGGCTTGTTAAATAAGGTTAGGTAAGTTTCAAAGTTTTTTTTTGGTGCAAAATTTAAATTTTTACATCAACTTAATGAAAAAAAATATTTTAAACGTATAAGAGAAAATTTTTTTAAAAAAACTTAATTTTAAATGATTCTTGCTAATTGAAACCCGTTTTTTCATATTTGCCGACATATATATTATATAAATATATATATAATATATAATTATATATATATTTTTATATTTATATATATAATAATATTATATATAAAATTATAATTATATTATATGTCGTGCGAAAATGTAAAATGGTCAATTTCAAGAACTCATTTTAAAATTAAGTCTTTTTTTCCAAATTTTTCTTATACGTTTAAAGTATATTTTTTTTATTAATGTTAATGTAAAAAAAATTTAAATTTTTCCCAAAAAAAACTAGAAAAATCACCCAACCTTATTATAACAAAACAATTTTTTGCCTAAACCCAACTAAATTATTTTAGATTTGTTTTTTGCAATAATTTAATCCCAAAACCCCAAACCCACAAAAGGGGGGGATATTTTTTTTGGGGTTTAACCGTTCAGTTTTATTTTTTGGCCCCGACCTTTTTAAATTGCATGCACAAAATTTTCACCTTGGGGCCTAGATGGCAAGATGAGCGTTGTTTATTTAACCCAAAGATCGAAAGTTCGCCTTTTTTCGGCACGAAAATATGTAATGTATTTTAAATATATATATATATATATATATAATATATATTTTATATAATATATATATATATATATATTTATATATATATATATTATATTTTTTTAATAGATTTTTTTTCAATAAAAAAACATTGAAACTAGCCAAGGATTCAAACCCCATTTTGGTACTGGCCCGCCTTTTGTGACCCAAAACCCACATGCCCACCTTAACCCACAGTACTGCCCCCTCCTACAAGAAAAACGCACCCAGCCAAGCTAGGGGGTGTTAATCAGGGGCCTGAGGACATAGGGTTTGGGGTGTGAGTTGCTGGGTTAATTTCATTTAATCAGAAGGGGTGGACAAGGTTTTTGAACCTTTGGGCCCTAAATTGACAGTCCGATGCTGTACCATTTTCGGCTAACCCCGGGTTTTCTAAAAGGGCAAATTCCCGAAATAATACTTACTGCTATGTGGAAAATGGTATAAAAAAATGAAGGTTCATGAAAAAGGCCCCCTGGGCAACAGACTTTTTGTTTTCGAAGTTGTAGTTGTTGGGAAAACAAGGGGAGTATTTGTAATACCCTGTGGTTGCCAAATTAGGTTTATGGGACCTTCATAACCCCAATTTTGGGGCAAGTTCGACCTTTTTTAAACTACTAAAATAAATATTCTTCAACTTTTGCCCGGAAAGACGGGGCGGGGGACCTTGTGAATCCTGAACCAAAATTTCCTCTCTTGGCAACTCTCCCTGGGAGTAAAGAAAGAGCTTAAAGGGGCCTAAGTCGAGATGCGGCGATTTTTGGGAAAAAAACAAAAAGGGTTGTAATAATTTCCGTTCCCGTGAGTCTTCAGGTCAAGAGGGGAACCCGGGCATGGGGCCCGGGGAACATGGAACGAAACTGAAGATCAAGAAAACTGCTGGAGTGGAGAATCCAAAGAAGAACCAGAAGCTTCTGTGTTAACCCGACGAATGTGGGTTTTCCTTGGGAACGTCACAAAATAGCGAAATGGGTTTCAAGGTTTTTCCAAAAATTTTACTGTAAAGAACAAAAAAACCCCACTAAATTAAATATTTAAAGGAAAAAGAAAGTTTGGGAAGCAAAAATTTGTTTTATTCAGAGAAAAGTTTATCTATAGTAAGAAAAAAAGAAAAAAAATTTAAAAACGTGGGGCCGAGAAATTTTACCCCTGGGGCACAAAAAATTTTAGTCTTTCGCACAACAGGGGTTTAAAAGTACGACAGTGCACAGTAATACCAATACTAGGGAGAACAGATATATTTTCACCACGGCCCTAAAAAAGAAAGTAAAAAAACCAGAGGTACCCTTTAAAAAAAACAAAAAATCCAAACATTCGGCCCCTTTTTGGGTAATATTGCTACTAACAAAGTTAACTATTTAAAATGGACTCCTTTTTGTAAGGAAGGGAATATAGGAACAATCAAAAAAACATACATGGGATGCTTTTTATTAGTTTTTAATATGTGGATACAAAATGTATTGAATAAAGAGGGAAGGTAGTAGAAAGTCACGGAAAGAGAAGGATTCTATGTAAGAGGTGTTGACAGATCTTTTAAAATCTCTTTGTACTGTAGAAATACTACGAATTAAAGCGAAGAACAGCGTCTTAAATATATATATTTAAAATTTAAATTTTTTATATATATATATATATTATTAATATTTTATAATATATATATAAAATTTTAAAAAACCCGTAAGCTACCGAAAAGGATTTAAACAAAAGGGAAAAGGAAAAATCTTTTGTAAACTCCCCCTTACGAAGTGAGAGACGATGACCCTCTTCTCACTCCCCCTTTTGTCCCAGTATTCCTGATAAAGCCACTGGCTTCCGAAACGTTTGTTAAAAAAATTAATCTAATATTTCACAAACTTAATTCATGAACTCGTCAGTTTTGTGTACCCTGGTTGTTAAAGAATATCCTCCTTGAACTTTAAATAGTACGTTGGTAGACGCATCTGCCTAGGGGAAATACTCCCGTCCTGCCAAGTGAGTGTAAAAAGGAAAACCTGTAATTGTTTGTACATGATGGGGGATTGCTGGTGCTTTTTCTGTCTCAAAAAATGCAAGATTTTAGGTCGTCCTTTCTACTTCTACTTTTACATAGGGCACATCACAAATGTACAAGCTTTTTGACAGGGGGTAGGGGGGGAATGTGGCAGATGTTTTTCAGGTGTATGGTGTAGGAGGTAGGGTTTCTGAAAGCAGTGAAAGTTTTTAGGGATAGTGGGCTCAAGTTTGAGTATGTAGGAAAGAGGGGGGATTATTTCCCCGTAAAAGTAGGGGTTAGCAAGGATGTGTGATGTCACCGTGGTTTTTTAAAATTTTTATAGATGGGGGGTTTTAAAGAAATAAAAGCGAGGTTTGGCAAGAGCGTGGAGTTAAAAGATAAAAAAAAATACAATAAAGTGGGAGTTGTCAAGTTGTTCTTTGCTGATGACACTTGTCTTTGGGAGATTCTGAAGAGAAATTGCAGAGTTGGTGGATGAATTTGGTAGGGTGTGCAAAGAAAAAATTAAGAGTGAATACAGGAAAAGAAGGTTTTTGGGGTAACAAAAAAATTTGGGGATGAAAGATTGGTATCGATTGGGGGGGGAGAGTATGGAGGAGGTGTGTATTCGATATTTGGGAGTGGGGCGTGTAGCGGTGGGTCTATGAAAGATGAGGTGAATCATAGAATTGATGAGGGGAAAAAAGGGTGAGTGGTGCCTTGGGTCTGTGGAGACAAAAAACTTTGTCCCCTTTGGGGGCAAAAAGGGGAATGTATGAAAGATAGTTTTACCAACGCTCTTATATGGGTGGAAACGGGGGTGTGAATGTTTCAGCGAGGGGAAAAGGTGGAGGCAGTGGAGATGTCATGTCTGAGGGGAAAGTGTGGTGGAAAAAAATGCAGAGAATTCGTGTTTGGAAAATTAGGGGAGGCGGGGTTACCAAATGTTGTCCAGAGGGGTGGGAAGGGTTTTTGAGGTGGTTCGACATTGGGTTGATCACCCTCCCCCACTCCCCTCCCCACTCACCCTCCCCACTCCCCTATCTATAAATCTCCCTTCCCACCTCACTCCCCACCCACCCTCCACTACCCACCCTCCCACTCCCCCCCCCCCCCCCCCCCACGCTCCCCTACTCACCCTCCCATCATTATCACCACGCCCTCCCTATTCACCCTTCCACTCACCCTCCCACACTCACCCTCCCTACTTCACCCTCCCTATTCACACTCCCTACTACCCTCTCTATCACCTCCTACCCTCCCCACTCACCCATCCCTACTCACCCTCCCCACTCACCCTCCCCAATCACCCTCCCCATACTCTCCCCCTCTACCCTCTACTACCATCCTTACTCACCCTCCCCCATCACCCTCCCTCCTCACCCTCCTCACTCACCCTTCCCACTCACATTCCACTACCCTTCCTACTTACCCTCCATACTCACCCTCCCCCCTCACCATCCTTCTACCCCTCCCTACTCACCTCCACCACCCACCCTACCTACTCACCCTCCCTACTCACCCTCCCTACTCACCTTCATATCACCCTCCTCACATCCTCACCACTTACTCCACCCTTCCCACTACACTCTCCACTTCTCCCGCCGTCTTCACCATCCTTCTCACCCTCCCTTACTCCACCCTCCCCACTCTCCCTCCCTACTTCGCTTCCGACTCACCATCCTACTCTCCTCCCGATTCACCCTTCCTTACTCAACCTTCCCTCTCACCTCCCTACTCACCTCACACTCACCCCTCCTACTCAACCTCCTCCCTTACCCTCCCACTTACCTCCCCACTTACCCTTTCCACTTTACTCCCCACCCTCGCCTCCTAACTCACCCTTTCACTTACCCTCCTCACTCGCTCTTCATATTCACCTTCCGACTCACCTTTCCACTCACCCTCCCCACCTCACTCATCCCACTTTTCCTCCCCACACTCCATGTCCGCTCACCCATGAGTTACCCTTCCTCACCCATACTTCACAATCACCTCCCCACTCACCCTTCCCCCCTCACCTTTCCCATTGTAACCTTTCAGCACTCACCTCCACTTAACCTTGCCACTCACCCTTCCTCTTTCCCTTGCACTCACCCTTCCACTTCCCCACTCTCATTTCCCCCGTTCTCAATCCCCATTCCCAATTCCTCTCACAGTTCCCGCCTCTTCCTCTCACCACCCTGTCGTAATCACACTTCCCATCCACCCTCCCATTCACATGTTCCACTCACCCTCCCCACTCATCCTCCCATCACCCTCCACTACCCTCCTACCTCACCCTTCCCTATGTCACCTCCCCACTCACTCTCCCACTCACCTATCTACTCATCCTTCCCACTTACCCTCCCCACCACCTTCCCTACTCACACTCCCCACCTCACGCTCCCTACTCACCCTTCCCCACTCATTCTTCACACCGCCCCTCCCTATCACCCTTCCACTCACCTTCCACTCACCCTCCTCACTCACTTCCCTCTCACCCTCCCCACTCACCCTCCCTACTCACCCTCCCACTCTCCCTACTCACTCCCGACTCACCTCCCCACTCACCCTCCCATTCACCTCCCCACTCACCTCCCCACTCACCACCCACTCCACCCTACTACTCACCCTCCTACTCACCCTTCCCACCACCCTCTCCACTCACTTCTACTCACCTTCCCATCACCTCCCCACTCCACCTCCCTATCACCCTCCCTAACTCACACTCCCAATCCCACCCTCCCCCACTCCCCCTCCTACCTCCACCCTTCCTACTTACCCTCCCCACTCATCTCCCTACTCACCCTCCCCACTCACCCCCTTCTCACCCTCCCCATCACCCTTCCCACTCATCTCCCTATCACCCTCCATACTCACCCTCCCCACTCACCTTCCCTACTCACCCTCCCTTAACTCACCCTCCCCACTCACCCTACCCACTCACCCTCCACTACTCCCCTTCCACCTCACCCCTCCCTACTCACACTCCCTACTCACCCTTCCCACTCAACCCTCCCTATTTCACCCCTCCATATCACCCTCTCAACTCACCCTCCCTACTACACCCCTCCCTACTCACCCTCCCCAATCACCATCTCTTACTTCCCAAACCCTTCTACTCCCTCCTCCACTCACCCTCTCTACTCACCATTCCCACTCACCGTCCCTACTATCTCCCGACTCACCCTCTCCACTGACCCTCCCACTGACCCTCCCTATCACCCTCCCTACTCACCTCCGATTCACCTTCCCTTGCTCACCTTCCCACTCCCCTCCCTACTCACCTCACCACTCACCCTCCCTACTCACCTTCCTCCCTTACCCTCCACCCACTTACCCTTTCCACTTAACCTCCCCACACCTCTCCTTTCCTAGTCACCCTTTCCACTACCCTCATCATCACTCTTCATATTCACCTTCCGACTCACCCTTCCAGTCACCTCCCCACTCGCCCTTCCCACTTTTCCTCCCCACACAATCCATTTCACTCACCCACAAATTACCCTTCCACCCATCCTTCAAAACTCATCCTTCCCACTTCACCTTTCCAATTTACCTTCCCCACTCACCCTTAGCACTCATTCTCCCCACTTACCCTTTCCCACTCACCCTTCCACTCTCCCACTAACAATCCCGCTCACACTTCCCATTCACACTTCCACTCACCGTCCCCGATCTTCATCTCCAATCACCCTCCCACTCACCCTCACCAACTCACCCTTTCCACTCACCTCACCACTCATTCCTCTCACTCACCCTCCCAATTCACACTTCCCTCTCACCTCTCTTCACTAACTTCCCTAACCACTCCTCTCCACTCCACTCACCGAATCTCATTCCCACTCCATCATCCGAACCATCTATCTCCTCCCTTCCCCCCTCACCCTCCCCAATCACCTTCATCTTCCTGCCGCCCACTCACCCCCACCCAAAACCCACCCTACCATTCAACTTTCCACTCACTTCCCTACTCATTTTCCCCGCTCACCCTCTGTACTTATCTTCCACAATATCATTACTCTCCCTCCCTCCCTCAGCTTCCCACTCACTCTCTCACTCACCTTCCATTTATTTTCCCCCACCTCTTACTAAACTCCCACACTCTCCAATTCGCTGTTCTATCACCCTTCTCACCCCTCCTTTCATATCTCCTTATTCAACCTCCTTACACTCCACTTTCTTCCTTCCTTCAGTTCCCACTCACTATCTTCTCTAATCTCCACTCACTCATCCTCTCATTCCCTTTCCTACTCAACCTTCTCACTTATCCTTTCTACTCAACCAACCACTCACGCTTCACACTCGCCTCTCACTACACTCCCCACTCACCTTCCACTCACTTCCACCACTCGTCTTTCCACTCACCTTCCTACTCACCTTCCTTCTCACCCTCTTTCGGGAGGCGGGCCGACGGCTGGTGGTTGGGGCTTGGTTCTTATCAGCTGTCTTAGCCTCTCCCAGCCCTCGTCTTCACTTCATGGAGGCTCCAGTTGACGGTAAGACACCTTCACTCAACCTTTACACGCTCTAGTTGACTGTAAATCACTTCACTCACCTTTACTCGCTCCAATTGCGGGTATGTCACCTTCATTGCCGTCGTTCTCTCCTTCCTCACTCCAAATGGACGGGTAAAATCGTCTTTATTCACTTTCCCATTCACCTTCTCTAGGATCTAAAGGACGGAAAGTCAACTTTTTACACCTTCACCCTCACCCTTCCTTGCGCTACTGGACGGCAAGTCACTTCACTATCTTCACTCTCGCCCCCCTTCCTCGCTCGCAGAGTACGGTTAATCACCTTTATTCACGTTTACCCTCACCATCTTCGCTCCAGGCTTCTGTGTCACCTTCGTCCACCTTCCCTCGCTCAGTGGATGTTCGTCACCTTTCGCGCTCATCCTTCCCCATTGTCAGTAGAGTGTCACCTTCCTGTAACCTTTCTCGCTCGCACTGGAGGGTAAGGTCTTTCGTCTTTAGAAGAAGAACACTTCGGTAGAGCCTATTGGCCCATGCTAGGCAGGCCTAACATCCCACCACTCACGCTACTAATAGACACTTCCAACTTATTTTCAAATAGCTTACCAATGATGTCAATGGATGGTAATCGGGAGTTAGTTTCCACTCTTCTGCATCTCTATTACCCTAACCAGGGCTTTCTTACTATTCTTTCGAAAGATAAACTTTTCAAGTTGAATCCATTGCTGCCGAGGTCCTTTCAAGGTTAAATATTTTTGCCGTCGTTGTATCCGGTTTATTTATTCGTCCTTCATTTACTCACCACAGTCATATCCTCTTTATTCCTATCGCCTTTCCAGAGTTGTGCAGGATTCAGTGCATCAAAGTCTGGCCTCGTGGGTAAGATTACTGGTACTCGGGAGTCATCTTCGCCATTCCGAGTTTTATGAATGTTCTCGAGCAAATTTATGTCCAATCTGTATTCCCGGAGACAGAACGGTATAGCTTACTTTATACCTTACCTTACACAAGACACATGAAGTCGAAGTATAACTGAGTACTCCTATTATTTATACTTCTACATGGAAACCGAGAATTTCTATTAGATTTTAATGCGAGCACTAGGCACTCTTGTCTTTGGCTTAATATCACTGCTAACCAGGAAGCTGTGGCATTTTTTCCCCATGATCCCAGGTCTCTGATCCCATGGGACAAATTGATATGTTGGTTATGTCACTGTAACTTGCTGATCTAGTACTCTCCCTGAGGTCAGGCAGCTCTCCCTGTCGCCCACACTGTGATGGTTATAGGTGTCAGGCCAGTGTGGACACAACAGGTATAGTCAATGCTAAGAGCGTGCCATTTCTTCCAAGGATAGAGGTGATCCCGTCGGGGCAGTTTGCTGGGTTGTGGAGTATCGTTGGCTGCTAGTGATCGGGGCTCCCTCTCAGCTGGGCATCTAGCTGTAGCAAGGGTACTCTTAATGATGATCATTGACCTCTTGTGTTTTGATGCCAAGCCCTTGGTTTTGGTACATTTAAGACCATGTAGACCGTTATTGGTCTGCTTGCGCTTTCACGCAAATACCATGTTATATTCTGTGTGAATTGGGGCAGCAAGGCGTTAGAGCCACTGCAATATGGTGGGTCTCAGGGTCGAGTAGTCGCGTTCCCATTGCGATATGGGAACTGGTTTGGAGGAAGGTCCCCGGAGTGAGGTGCGCTCCACAGCCTGGAGACGGGCAATCTCCCTATCTGATGTTGCAGCCCGGAGCATTGTCTAGCTCAAGCACCTTTTCAGCGATTGGCCCGGCCATCCAACTTGGTTGTTTGTGAGCCAGTGCTGCACTCGCGTTTGGTGCTGGAGCAGCAAGAGTCTCCCATTCAGTGATGGACTGGTATAACTAGGGTCTTCTTTCCTGCTGAGTCACTGAGGTATCAGGAAGTATTTGTCTATCAACTCGTTTGATGCCTATGGAAGGAAGATAAGAAAGCTGGTAGAGCAATTCTGGCAGGAATCTGCGTATACTCCTAGCCCCTCCAAGCCTGACCGGAAGTGGGCTTGCAACCCATGTCCATTTTCCAAGGAAAGTTTTCAATACACTCTCTAGCATGGTCTAAGGAGGAGTCATATTCCTTGAGTTTTGGATTTGTGAAGGCGGGGGAGCATCTCAGAAAAGTAGGTAGTTTTGGGATTGACAGGCACCTGGTGAGTAGGTAAAAAAGGCATCGTGTGTGTCAATGTACTTTC
>NC_069414.1:12671575-12774075 GCF_026875155.1 Cherax quadricarinatus
TGGTGTTTAGGGTAAGTTTTCTGAGAATGGGCAGTGCAGCCTATTCCCTTTTGCTGGCTTTAGAATTGGGCGTAAAGGTCAGAGCTCACCCACACCACCTCCAAACCATCCCTCAATATGGGGTAAGATGAGTTTGAGAAGTCAAGCACTATGAAATTTGAATGAAATTTTTAGTCTGCCCCAAGCTTTTTTCTAACCTTTTAAGATCAGGTCATGTACTTGAGAAATACGTTTCTAGTGGATATTATATCTATGTGGATTGCTATTAGTCTGTCGTAACCTTTTTAATTAATAAAAGAAAGGAAATGTATGTGCTTCTTTGTGTGTTTGTAATGTACTGTTCTGGGATTACTCGAAATATTCACATGGGTAATGAGATGTTTCAAGTGATTTGAATTGTATCAAAATTCTTATAGGCATATTGACAATCAAAAGGTATCAGTTCTGGTGGTAAACGTCACGTCAATAGAAATAAATAAAACAAGAAAGTTCAGATTACTGATTCACAGAGGCAGGCACTGGCAAATTAATCCAAGAATACTGACATAGTTTGCCAACTAGATACATACAGCACTGGCATTATTCAGACTAGTTACATTCTGATTTGTTTGTATTTAACCTATTCTTTCGTTCTACCGTTAAACTGATCGGTCTCTGTGGGCCCTCATCAGCGATTCTGACGGGGACATCGTGTGGAAGAGCACTGTCTCTTGGGAATGCTGGAAATGTGGATGTAAGGCAGGTAGATTTTGCTCTGGTGGAGTTGCCGTCACTCTTCTGGAAACCCTACTACTGGATGTTTTTGGCTTCTTCGCTGTCGACTGCTCTGTTTTGGCTATGTGCTGATAAGTGGTCGGGTAGCTCCTGGTTTTGGTTTTTTTGTAACTTCTGAATGTAGGCAATCTTCTGAAATTTAATTGATAAATTTTGTAAAATTTAAATAGAGAAAAATTGTATTTCTGCATTGTTCACCACTTTAACTTCTGAATGAATTTATCTGACGCCTTTGAGAGAGAATTACCACTTAATTCTGTGTAAAAATACCTCACTAACTGTATATATTGGCGAGTTTTTATGTCCTTATTGACGTGATGACACTCTAAGGTGTATCATTGTCACAATGAAAGGTGGCTCTACACCACAGCCTTGTCATCATACATGAAAGGCACGAGCAGCTGATTATTGCGTTCATGCATTAGGTCAGTGTTAAATTTTTCGAATGTCTAATGTTATAAGAACATGTTCCACACGAGTCAGGTGAGAATTGTATTATCGCCCATGCATGATCGCTAAAAGAGAGATGCTTCCTTTCGCACAATAGCATTCTTTAGGCTGTCTACGACATGTAGCGGTCGGGGAAGGCTCTTCCCCGACGAAACTCGAGATGTGTTGTCTTCGTACAACTGTACCTTATGCAAACTTCTGCATCATATGAATGGGTGCGGCTTATACTACCAAGTAAGGTCGACACACACCTCACTGCTTTAGTATGATCACTAGTCTCATTCAGTCCTTCATACTATCCCCAGTAAAATTTTATTCCAAGAATATCCCCTTCACCAATAAGCTCTAGGCTTCTTATATTTATTGTAAACCCAACTCCAGATTTTGAGATCATCACTAATATAAATTGAGTCTTTTCAGAGTGGCTATAATAATTGAAAACATATTCTGTGCTCTCACACTTCTATACATTGCCCGTCATCGCTTGTTCTAGACATTTGCCCGAAAGTTGGTGATTGATATTTAACCGTAACCTGTTGGCATCTCTTTTGTGTTAGTGCATATATTTCCGTAGGAACAGGCTTCTATCGTGATGTTTATTAGTATGCTAAAGAAAACACTTTTTAATGGAGGACGAAAAACAGTCCTACGGTATGTTAGGAAGACTTTCAGACTCTAACCCTCTGTTACTTCTTTAACGGATTGGTTTTGAAAATAATCATCATTGTTTAGATTAGCCAGGACAGGAATAATTGGTATTATACCGGCCATAGCACCAGCAACATCCATGCAGTGAAACAAAGCAATGGAATCCAAGATTTATCACTTTGCCGGTGCCATACAGGGAAATATATCACCTGAAACCATATTGGAGGTTACGCAGTAGCAACTTATGATCTACAGTGCTGTCTCATGGTTGGAAATTATAGTTAAAAATTTGTTTCCTTTTAGTTACTGTCAACCACCAGGCTCCTCTTTTTTGTGAATTGTAACAATACTAGACTCATTCTACAAAGAGAGTTATTTAGCCTGTGCTGGGAAGAAATGGGAGAGGTGAATACGAGGGGATGTTAGCTGGTCAACAGAGGTATATTTGCAGTAAGTTTTCTATTGTCCAGCCTTCCTGTCATCTCCCATAACACCGACTTAGATCTTGCATGTAGCCACGACGGTTGTCTTCTGGGATTTATATCTAGGCAGCTAAATGATCTGCCAGATCAGCCTTTTTTCTTGGGTAAATATTTCTACAGTGCCAGTGTGTTCTCTGGAGTCCACTCTTACAAAAGCCAGTTTTGTTTTAGTTCCCACTTCACATCGAGAGATTCTTCAGTGGTCTCCTACACACACACACACATAATCTCTCTCTCTCTCTCTCTCTCTCTCTCTCTCTCTCTCTCTCTCGATCTCTGATTGCTAGCTTTGTGGTGTACAAACCTGCTCAGACGTAGCTTCCAGGGATTAGCTAATTAACGTTCTCATACAAGTTTAATGGCTCCTGCAAAACGCTTTGCATATCTCACTGTTTCCGCCATTTTATGAAGGGTTCCCGCACTTCTATGGACGCCGATATTCAGGGAAAGTGTCGTTTTTGTTAGTGACTTTTTTTTCTTTTTTTTTTTGAAGAGAACACGGTTAATAAAGCAGAATTTGATGTTTTATATGACAGGGTGAAAGTGGTGAAGGCAGCCTTGATTAAGGTCACGTAATTGTCACTTTACGTGAGGGAGGTGCTGGGTTCTTTGAAATGTGATTAATCAGAATCCAGAGTTACTGAGTGGTCAGTTTGTTAAAAAGAAATCCCAGTAGAGAGTGTGTACCAGTAATCGGCATCACATTATTACTATAGACAGGACTCAGCCCAGGTTATCCAGGTAGCCACTCCCAGTAATGGCATAAACAACTTGAAAAAAAAAAAAAAAAAATAAATTAATAAAACTCAACAATTCAGCTTGTTAGAAACCGACAAGTCCTCAATTTTCACCTCCACTCCTTTCCTTCCACTGCTATTGTTTTCTTATTTTTTCAAGATCCCAAGACGGGGGAGGGGGGTTTTTTGGGGAGTGGTTTTAATTGAAACTTGTATTACTCTTCTTTACACTGCGAAGAATGACTTTCGAACGATGTAGGCTGACTGGATGCAAATTTGATAATTTAATAACATAGCTAAAGCAATGGTGATAACTGATCTCAACTAAAATACATGAAAGTGCTTCTTATGATTGGCTTCAATTCTCTAGCATTGCTGTGTTTTGCTCAAAGGCAGCTTCATATTATTATTATTATTATTATTATTATTAGTTTTATAATTATTATTATTATTATTTTAGCCTGTGTTCAATTTCCAGTTTTAAATTAAAATAATTAGGGTGATGGGTTATAAGCGATGACTAAAGAACGCCTCTTGTGATTGGCTTCAGAATTTCATTGTTTGAGTGCTTTGTAGAAGACTTAGATTCATTTAGAAATATATGGATTTTTATTCCTTTATTTTATTTAAGAATTTGTGGCATTTAATTGAAAGAATGCATCAGTACGCTAGTTTAGTCTTTTTAACGATGGTGAAGTCCTACTTAAAGCTCAAAGTTAAATTTTTATTAGCTTATTGTTGACTCCATTTGTAAGTTATATTTATAAAAGAGATTTGAACGTCATTTTTTTTCTGGAACACTAAAAAAATATGGGTTATCAAGCTGAGAAATGAAAAAAAAAACGCCTTTATTGCTCATACCCTAGGTTTTAATAACATTATAAATTTTTTGTTTCTGTTTGTACGAGACAATAATCAAAAAAATATAATCTTAAAAAATATTTAAATGCTCTGGCCAGATCCATAGCATGTGTTACGTTAAGACCATATCTTTGGATTTCCGTAACAGTACCATTGAGGCAAAAAACCCACCAAGAACCAATATACGCCATAAAAACTCGAACAAGATTCGTCATTCATGTGTTGAAATTTTCCGTCGCAAAATACTTCTACCAGTGTCAAACTATGGTTCAGATCTAGTCTTGGAACCCCTTTATTTTTTAATTTTATGATGAATAACTAAACCAGAGGGGCAGCAGCAGATTTAGGGAATGTAATCCATAACAAAAAAGTCGGGCAGCTCAAGATTGTTTATGAAAAGTTCTTCACCAATTACGAAGATTCTTCACGACTGAGACATAGCTCCGAAAAATTATATAATTGGTTGCATTAGAAAATATACTACAGTCTGTTCAGTTTTTATGTCATGGACTAAGATAGATGGGACTGGGGTACAGGATAACCCAGGATAACTTCTCGGATTATTCAGACGGAGGGTGGTTAAAAAGATAAATCTTTCTAGGATCATGAGGAAGAGTGAGCGGGGATTACAGGAAAACTTTCTTGGATCATGGACGTAGTATCCTGGGTTTTATAGGATGCCAGCTATTACCTTTCTCAGTACACTAAAGTAGACGGGACTGTGGTTGGTTGACACAAGTGGATACCTTCCTCAGATCAACGTGGTAGACGGGATGAGGGATGCATTAAGGGCCAGGGGATCGAATTGGCGTAAACCATTATTACGTTTTCTTAACTAGTAGATCTTGCACCGTTTCTTTAACATACGTTGTTTGTGACGCTCGGCACTCCCCCCCCGGTGGACCGTACCTTCATCAACGTTCGTGTTTGTGGCGCTCAGCATCGACCGTATGATGCATCACTCACCCCAATGAACTTCTCAGGCAGCTGTGAGTATTGGAGCTAATTCGTGTTTTTCTTGCGGAGGTGTGTGTGTGTCTGTGTTGTGTGGATGTGTGTGTGTGTGTGTTGTAGTGTGTGTGTGTGTGTGTGTGTGTGTGTTTACACTCCTGTTCACACTCATAAATATCACTTAACTTGATATTCTTTTTGCATTTTTCCCCTCTCACCCTTCCCCACTCACCCTCCCCTCCCCCTCCTCACTCATTCTCCAACTAACCGTCCCCAGTCACCCTCCCCACTCACCCTCCCCATCTCTCTTCCCATCTCACCCTCCCTACTCACTCTCCATACTCATTCTCCTAACTCTCACTCCCTACTCAACATACGAACTCACCCTCCCTTACTCACCCCTCCCCCAACTCACTATCCCCAATCCCCATCCTCACTACCCTCCCCACTCACTCTCCCTATTCACCTCCCTACTCTCACCTCCCCACTCACCCTCCCCACTCACCCATCCACCACTCACCTTCTTACTCACCCTCCTACTCCTCCTCACTCACCCTCCCTATTAACCCTCCGCATTCACAATCCCTTCTCACCCCCCCACTCCCCTGCCCAACTCACTCTCCCTAGTCACCCTCCCTACTCTCACCCTCCCCACCTCACCTCCCACTCACTCTCCTTACTCACCCTCCCTACTCACCCTCCCCACTTCACCTCCCCACTCACCCTACCCTACCTCACCTCCCCACTCACCCTCCCTTACTCACCCTCCCCCACTCCCCTCCCCACTCACCCTCCCCACTCCCCTATCTATAAATCTCCCTTCCCACCTCACTCCCCACCCACCCTCCACTACCCACCCTCCCACTCCCCCCCCCCCCCCCCCCCACGCTCCCCTACTCACCCTCCCATCATTATCACCACGCCCTCCCTATTCACCCTTCCACTCACCCTCCCACACTCACCCTCCCTACTTCACCCTCCCTATTCACACTCCCTACTACCCTCTCTATCACCTCCTACCCTCCCCACTCACCCATCCCTACTCACCCTCCCCACTCACCCTCCCCAATCACCCTCCCCATACTCTCCCCCTCTACCCTCTACTACCATCCTTACTCACCCTCCCCCATCACCCTCCCTCCTCACCCTCCTCACTCACCCTTCCCACTCACATTCCACTACCCTTCCTACTTACCCTCCATACTCACCCTCCCCCCTCACCATCCTTCTACCCCTCCCTACTCACCTCCACCACCCACCCTACCTACTCACCCTCCCTACTCACCCTCCCTACTCACCTTCATATCACCCTCCTCACATCCTCACCACTTACTCCACCCTTCCCACTACACTCTCCACTTCTCCCGCCGTCTTCACCATCCTTCTCACCCTCCCTTACTCCACCCTCCCCACTCTCCCTCCCTACTTCGCTTCCGACTCACCATCCTACTCTCCTCCCGATTCACCCTTCCTTACTCAACCTTCCCTCTCACCTCCCTACTCACCTCACACTCACCCCTCCTACTCAACCTCCTCCCTTACCCTCCCACTTACCTCCCCACTTACCCTTTCCACTTTACTCCCCACCCTCGCCTCCTAACTCACCCTTTCACTTACCCTCCTCACTCGCTCTTCATATTCACCTTCCGACTCACCTTTCCACTCACCCTCCCCACCTCACTCATCCCACTTTTCCTCCCCACACTCCATGTCCGCTCACCCATGAGTTACCCTTCCTCACCCATACTTCACAATCACCTCCCCACTCACCCTTCCCCCCTCACCTTTCCCATTGTAACCTTTCAGCACTCACCTCCACTTAACCTTGCCACTCACCCTTCCTCTTTCCCTTGCACTCACCCTTCCACTTCCCCACTCTCATTTCCCCCGTTCTCAATCCCCATTCCCAATTCCTCTCACAGTTCCCGCCTCTTCCTCTCACCACCCTGTCGTAATCACACTTCCCATCCACCCTCCCATTCACATGTTCCACTCACCCTCCCCACTCATCCTCCCATCACCCTCCACTACCCTCCTACCTCACCCTTCCCTATGTCACCTCCCCACTCACTCTCCCACTCACCTATCTACTCATCCTTCCCACTTACCCTCCCCACCACCTTCCCTACTCACACTCCCCACCTCACGCTCCCTACTCACCCTTCCCCACTCATTCTTCACACCGCCCCTCCCTATCACCCTTCCACTCACCTTCCACTCACCCTCCTCACTCACTTCCCTCTCACCCTCCCCACTCACCCTCCCTACTCACCCTCCCACTCTCCCTACTCACTCCCGACTCACCTCCCCACTCACCCTCCCATTCACCTCCCCACTCACCTCCCCACTCACCACCCACTCCACCCTACTACTCACCCTCCTACTCACCCTTCCCACCACCCTCTCCACTCACTTCTACTCACCTTCCCATCACCTCCCCACTCCACCTCCCTATCACCCTCCCTAACTCACACTCCCAATCCCACCCTCCCCCACTCCCCCTCCTACCTCCACCCTTCCTACTTACCCTCCCCACTCATCTCCCTACTCACCCTCCCCACTCACCCCCTTCTCACCCTCCCCATCACCCTTCCCACTCATCTCCCTATCACCCTCCATACTCACCCTCCCCACTCACCTTCCCTACTCACCCTCCCTTAACTCACCCTCCCCACTCACCCTACCCACTCACCCTCCACTACTCCCCTTCCACCTCACCCCTCCCTACTCACACTCCCTACTCACCCTTCCCACTCAACCCTCCCTATTTCACCCCTCCATATCACCCTCTCAACTCACCCTCCCTACTACACCCCTCCCTACTCACCCTCCCCAATCACCATCTCTTACTTCCCAAACCCTTCTACTCCCTCCTCCACTCACCCTCTCTACTCACCATTCCCACTCACCGTCCCTACTATCTCCCGACTCACCCTCTCCACTGACCCTCCCACTGACCCTCCCTATCACCCTCCCTACTCACCTCCGATTCACCTTCCCTTGCTCACCTTCCCACTCCCCTCCCTACTCACCTCACCACTCACCCTCCCTACTCACCTTCCTCCCTTACCCTCCACCCACTTACCCTTTCCACTTAACCTCCCCACACCTCTCCTTTCCTAGTCACCCTTTCCACTACCCTCATCATCACTCTTCATATTCACCTTCCGACTCACCCTTCCAGTCACCTCCCCACTCGCCCTTCCCACTTTTCCTCCCCACACAATCCATTTCACTCACCCACAAATTACCCTTCCACCCATCCTTCAAAACTCATCCTTCCCACTTCACCTTTCCAATTTACCTTCCCCACTCACCCTTAGCACTCATTCTCCCCACTTACCCTTTCCCACTCACCCTTCCACTCTCCCACTAACAATCCCGCTCACACTTCCCATTCACACTTCCACTCACCGTCCCCGATCTTCATCTCCAATCACCCTCCCACTCACCCTCACCAACTCACCCTTTCCACTCACCTCACCACTCATTCCTCTCACTCACCCTCCCAATTCACACTTCCCTCTCACCTCTCTTCACTAACTTCCCTAACCACTCCTCTCCACTCCACTCACCGAATCTCATTCCCACTCCATCATCCGAACCATCTATCTCCTCCCTTCCCCCCTCACCCTCCCCAATCACCTTCATCTTCCTGCCGCCCACTCACCCCCACCCAAAACCCACCCTACCATTCAACTTTCCACTCACTTCCCTACTCATTTTCCCCGCTCACCCTCTGTACTTATCTTCCACAATATCATTACTCTCCCTCCCTCCCTCAGCTTCCCACTCACTCTCTCACTCACCTTCCATTTATTTTCCCCCACCTCTTACTAAACTCCCACACTCTCCAATTCGCTGTTCTATCACCCTTCTCACCCCTCCTTTCATATCTCCTTATTCAACCTCCTTACACTCCACTTTCTTCCTTCCTTCAGTTCCCACTCACTATCTTCTCTAATCTCCACTCACTCATCCTCTCATTCCCTTTCCTACTCAACCTTCTCACTTATCCTTTCTACTCAACCAACCACTCACGCTTCACACTCGCCTCTCACTACACTCCCCACTCACCTTCCACTCACTTCCACCACTCGTCTTTCCACTCACCTTCCTACTCACCTTCCTTCTCACCCTCTTTCGGGAGGCGGGCCGACGGCTGGTGGTTGGGGCTTGGTTCTTATCAGCTGTCTTAGCCTCTCCCAGCCCTCGTCTTCACTTCATGGAGGCTCCAGTTGACGGTAAGACACCTTCACTCAACCTTTACACGCTCTAGTTGACTGTAAATCACTTCACTCACCTTTACTCGCTCCAATTGCGGGTATGTCACCTTCATTGCCGTCGTTCTCTCCTTCCTCACTCCAAATGGACGGGTAAAATCGTCTTTATTCACTTTCCCATTCACCTTCTCTAGGATCTAAAGGACGGAAAGTCAACTTTTTACACCTTCACCCTCACCCTTCCTTGCGCTACTGGACGGCAAGTCACTTCACTATCTTCACTCTCGCCCCCCTTCCTCGCTCGCAGAGTACGGTTAATCACCTTTATTCACGTTTACCCTCACCATCTTCGCTCCAGGCTTCTGTGTCACCTTCGTCCACCTTCCCTCGCTCAGTGGATGTTCGTCACCTTTCGCGCTCATCCTTCCCCATTGTCAGTAGAGTGTCACCTTCCTGTAACCTTTCTCGCTCGCACTGGAGGGTAAGGTCTTTCGTCTTTAGAAGAAGAACACTTCGGTAGAGCCTATTGGCCCATGCTAGGCAGGCCTAACATCCCACCACTCACGCTACTAATAGACACTTCCAACTTATTTTCAAATAGCTTACCAATGATGTCAATGGATGGTAATCGGGAGTTAGTTTCCACTCTTCTGCATCTCTATTACCCTAACCAGGGCTTTCTTACTATTCTTTCGAAAGATAAACTTTTCAAGTTGAATCCATTGCTGCCGAGGTCCTTTCAAGGTTAAATATTTTTGCCGTCGTTGTATCCGGTTTATTTATTCGTCCTTCATTTACTCACCACAGTCATATCCTCTTTATTCCTATCGCCTTTCCAGAGTTGTGCAGGATTCAGTGCATCAAAGTCTGGCCTCGTGGGTAAGATTACTGGTACTCGGGAGTCATCTTCGCCATTCCGAGTTTTATGAATGTTCTCGAGCAAATTTATGTCCAATCTGTATTCCCGGAGACAGAACGGTATAGCTTACTCTATACCTTACCCTTACACAAGACACATGAAGTCGAAGTATAACTGAGTACTCCTATTATTTATACTTCTACATGGAAACCGAGAATTTCTATTAGATTTTAATGCGAGCACTAGGCACTCTTGTCTTTGGCTTAATATCACTGCTAACCAGGAAGTGAAAAGCAGTGAGGTTTTCTTACATCACTACTGACCAGGAGAGTGAAACATAGCAGTGAGGCTTCTTACATCACTACTGACCAGGAGAGTGAAACATAGCAGTGAGGCTTCTTACATCACTACTGACCAGGAGAGTGAAACATAGCAGTGAGGCTTCTTACATCACTACTGACCAGGAGAGTAAAACATAGCAGTGAGGCTTCTTACATCACTACTGACCAGGAGAGTAAAACATAGCAGTGAGGCTTCTTATATCACTACTGACCAGGAGAGTAAAACATAGCAGTGAGTCTTCTTACACCACTACGGACCAGGAGAGTGAAACATACCAGTGAAGCTTCTTACATCACAACTGACCAGGAGAGTGAAACTTAGGGAGTCTTCTTACATCACTACTGACCAGGAGAGTGAAACATAGCAGTGAGGCTTCTTACAGTGTTGCTGGTAGAAACTACAGTGTTGCTGGTAGAAAATACAGTGCTGGTGGTAGAAACTACAGTGTTGCTGGTAGAAACTACAGTGTTGCTGGTAGAAAATACAGTGCTGGTGGTAGAAACTACAGTGTTGCTGGTAGAAATTACAGTGTTGCTGGTAGAAAATACAGTACTGCTGGTAGAAACTACAGTGTTGCTGGTAGAAACTACAGTGTTGCTGGTAGAAAATACATTGCTGGTGGTAGAAACTACAGTGCTGCTGGAAGAAACTACAGTGTTGCTGGTAGAAACTACAGTGTTGCTGGTAGAAACTACAGTGTTGGTGGTAGACATTACAGTGTTGCAGGAAGAAACTACAGTGCTGTTTGAACAAACAGCAGTGCTGTTGGAAGAAACTGCAATGCTGTTGGAAGAAACAGCAGTGCTGTTGGAAGAAACTACAATGCTTTTGGAAGAAACTACAGTGCTGTTGGAAGAAACTACAGAGCTGTTGGTAGAAACTGCACTGCTGTTGGAAGAAACTACAGTTCTGTTGGAAGAAAGTGCAGTGCAGTTGGAAGAAACTGCTGCTGCAGGAAGAAACTGCAGTGCTGTTGGAAGAAACTACAGTGCTGTTGGAAGAAACTACAGTGCTGTTAAAAGCAACTGCAGTGCTCCTGGAAGAAACTACAGTCCTGTTGATAGAAACTACAGTATTCCTGGTACAAACTACAGTGTTGCTGGTAGAAACTACAGTGCTGGTGGTAGAAACTATATTGTTGGTGGTAGAAACTACATTGCTGGTGGTAGAAACTACATTGCTGCTGGTAGAAACTACAGTGTTAGTGGCAGAAACTACAGTGCTTGTGGCAGAAACTACAGTGCTACTATAAGAAACTACAGTGTTGCTGGTAGAAACAACAGTGCTCGGTGGAAGAAACTACAGTGTTCCTGGTAGAAACTACAGTGCTGGTGGTAGAAACTACAGTGTTGTTGGTAAAAACAACAGTGTTGCTGGTAGAAACAACAGTGTTGGTGGTAGAAACTACAGTGTTGTTGGTAAAAACAACAGTGCTGGTGGTAGAAACTACAGTGCTGGTGGTAGAAACTACAGTGTTGTTGGTAAAAACAACAGTGTTGCTGGTAGAATCAACAGTGCTGGTGGTAGAAACTACAGTGCTGGTGGTAGAAACTACAGTGTTGTTGGTAAAAACAACAGTGTTGCTGGTAGAAACAACAGTGCTGGTGGTAGAAACTACAGTGCTGGTTGAAGAAACTACAGTGTTGTTGGTAAAAACAACAGTGCTGGTGGAAGAAACAACAGTGCTGGTGGTAGAAACTGCAGTTCTGGTGGTAGAAACTACAGTGCTACTATAAGAAACTACAGTGTTGCTGGTAGAAACTACAGTGTTGCTGGTAGAAACAACAGTGGAGGTAGAAACTACAGTGCTACTGGAAGAAACTACAGTATTGCTGGTATCAACTACAGTGTTGCTGGTAGAAACTACAGTGCTAGTGGTAGAAACTACAGTGCTAGTGGTAGAAACTACTGTGCTCATGGAATAAACTACAGTGTTGCTGGTAGAAACTACAGTGCTGTTGGTAGAAACTACAGTGTTGCTGGTAGAAACTACAGTGGTGCTGGTAGAAACTACAGTGTTGCTGGTAGAAACTACAGTGCTAGTGATAGAAACTACTGTGCTCATGGAATAAATTACAGTGCTCCTGGAAGAAAGTACAGTGCTAGTGGTAGAAACTACAGAGCTGGTGTTAGAATCTACAGTGTTGACTGTAGAATCTACGGTGCTGTTGGTAGAAACTACAGTGCTGGTGGTAGAAAGTACAGTGCTGGTGGTAGAAACTACAGTGCTGTTGGAAGAAACTGCTGTGCTGTTAGAAGGAACTGCATTGCTGTTGGAAGAAACTACAGTGCTGCTGGAAGAAACTGCAGTGCTGTTCGAAGAAACTGCAAAGCTGTTGGAAGAAACTACAGTTCTTTTGGAAGAAACTGCAGTGCTGTTGGAAGCAACTTCAGTGCTCATGGAAGAAACTACAGAGCTGTTGGTAGAAACTGCACTGCTGTTGGAAGAAACTACAGTGCTGTTGATAGAAACTACAGCATTGCTGGTAGAAACTACAGCATTGCTGGTAGAAACTACAGTGTTGCCGGCAGACACTACAGTGCAGGTGGTAAAAACTACAGTGCTGGTTGTATAAACTACAGTGTTGCTGGTAGAAACTACAGTGTTGCTGGTAGAAACAACAGTGCTGGTTGTAGAAACTGCAGTGTTGCTGGTAGAAACTACAGTGCTGGTGGTAGAAACTACAGTGCTGGTGGTAGAAACTACAGTGCTACTGGAAGAAACTACAGTGTTGCTGGTATAAACTACAGTGTTGCTGGCAGAAATTACAGTTCTGGTGGTAGAAACTACAGTGCTGCTGGAAGAAACTACAGTGTTGACGGAAGAATGTACAGTGCTGTTTGTAGAAACTACAGTGCTGGTGGTAGAAACGACAGTGCTGTTGAAAGAAACTGCTGTGCTGTTAGAAGAAACTGCAGTGCTCTTGGAAGAAACTACAGTGCTGCTGGAAGAAACTGCAGTGCTGTTGGAAGAAACTGGAATGCTGTAGGAAAAAACTAAAGTGCTGTTGGAAGAAACTACAGAGCTTCTGGAAAAACTACAGTGCTGTTGAAAGAAACTGTAGTGCTGTTAAAAGAAAGCAGTGTGTTGGAACAACGCATTGTTTTGGAAGAAACTCAAAAGTTTTGGTAAAAATGCATGTCTTGGAAGAAACTACTTTCGGGGGGGAAGAAACTGCAGTGCTGTTGGAAGAAATGCTGCTGCAGGAAAACTGCAGTGCTTTGGGAAAAAAACTACAGTGCGTTGGAAGGCTACAGTGATGGGGAAAAAAAACTGCATGCTGTTGGAAGAAACTGCAGTGCTGTTGGAAAAAAACTACAGTGCTTTTGGGAAGAACTACAGTCCCGTTGGAAGAATTCAGTGTGTGGAAGAAATGCAGTGCTGTTGGAAGAAACACAGTGCTGTTGGAAAAAAAACTACGCTCTTTAAAAGAACTGCGTGCTCCGGGAAAAAAAACTACAGCCCTTTGATAGAAACTACGTTTTCCTGGTACAAATACAGTTTTTCTGGTAGAACTACAGTGCTGGTGGTAGAAACTGATTGTTGGTGGTAAAAAATTTTACTTGGGGTGGAGAAACTACATTTGTGGTAGAAACTACAATTTTTGTGGCAGAAACTAAGTGTGGTGCCAAAAAATACAGTGTACTATAAAAAACTACGTGTTGCTGGTAGAAAAACAGTGCCGGTGGAATAAACTACAGTGTTGCTGGCAGAAACTACAGTGGGGGTAGAAACTCAGTGGGGTTTGAAAAAAATACAGTGTTTTTGGAAAAAAACACAGTGTTGGGGGTAGAAACACAGTGCTGGTGGTAAAAAACTACAGTGTTTTTGGTAAAAAAAACGTGCTGGTGGTAGAAAATCGTGCTGGTGGTAGAAAATACAGTGTGTTGGTAAAAAAACAGGTGGTGGAGAAACACAGTTGGTGGTAAAAAATTTCGTGTTGTTGGTAAAAAAAACAGTGTTGTGGTGAAAAAAAAGGCGGGGTGGTAGAAACTCAGTGTTGTTCGTAAAAACAACGTGGGGGTGGTAGAAAAACTACAGTGCTGGTGATAAAAAACTACGTGTTTTTGGGTTTAAAAAAAAACAGTGTTGCGGGGTGAAACAACATTGCTGGGGTGAAACTACAGTGCTGGGGGTAGAAACTCGTGTTGTTGGTAAAAACAACGTGTTGCTGGTAGAAAAACAGTGTGGGGGTAGAAACTACGTGCTGGTTGAAGAAATACAGTGTGTTGGTAAAAAAAAAACATTGCTGGGGGAAAAGAAACAACAGTGTGGGGTAAAACTGCAGTATTTGTGGTGAACTACAGTGACTAAGAAACTACGTGTTGGGGTAGAAACTACAGTGTTGTGGTAGAAAAAAAGTGGGGTAAAAAAACACAATGTATGAAAGAAACTTCATTTTTGCTGGTTTTCCTATGTGTTGCTAGTAGAAATACATGTAGGGGTGAAACTACAGTGCTAGTGGTAGAAAAAATACTGTGTATGGAATAAACTACAGGTTGCGGGAGAAAACTACAGTGCTGTTGTAAAAAACTACAGTGTTGCTGGTAGAAATACGGTGGTGCTGGTAGAAACTACAGTGTTGCTGGTAGAAACTACGTCCCGTTGTAAAATCTACAGTGTAGTGGTTGAAAATACGTGCGCATGGAATAAACAAAAGTGCTGCTGGAAGAAAGTACAATGTAGTGGTAGAAACTACGAGGGTGTTGAATCACGGTGTTGACTGTAGAAATTACATGCTGCGGGTAGAAACTACGTGCTGGTGGTAGAAAGTAAGTGTGGTGGTGAAACTACAGTGCGCTGGAAAAACTGATGTGGGTAGAAACTACGTGTGCTCGTAGAAATACATTGGTGTGGTGGGGAATACGTGTTGCTGGTATAAATCAGTTTTTGCTGGTGAAACTACAGTTTTTGGGGCTAGAAACTACAGTGTGTTGAAGAAACTGCTGTGCTGTTAGAAGAAATGCATTGCTTTTGGGAAAGAAACTCAGGCTGCTGGAAGAAACTGCAGTGCTGTTCAAAGAAACTGAAAAGCTTTTGGGAAAGAAACACGTGCTGTTGGAAAAAAACTAAGTTCTTTTGGAAGAAACGCAGTGCTGTTGATAAAAAAATACGCATTGCTGGTAAAAACTTAGTTTGATGGTAGAAAACTACAGTGTTCCCTGTAGAAACTACAGTGCTGGTAGTAGAAACTAAGTGTGGTGGTAGAAACTACAGTGTGGGGTTTAGAAACTCAGTGTGGCGGTAGAAACTACAATGTGGTGGTAAAAAAAAAATTTTGCTGGTAGAAACTACAGTGTTGCTGGTGAAATACATGCGGTAGTGAAACTACAGTGTTGCGGTAAAAATACGTGTTACGGTGGAAATCAGTTCTGGTGGTAGAAATACATTTTCTGGTCGTATAAACTACAGTGTGCTTTAGAAATATAGTGTGCAGGAAGGAAACTCATTGTTGTGGTAGAAACACTCTGTGGGGGTAGAAAACCACAGTCTGTGTAGAAACTCTGGTGGTTAAAAAAAATACAGTGCTGGGGGTAGAAACACAATGCGGCTTGAAGAAACTACAGTGCTGTTGGTAGAAACTACAGTGTTGCTGGTAGAAACTACAGTTTGCGGGTGAAACTCAGTTTTTGCTGGTAGAAACTGAGTGTTGGGGAAACTACATGCAGGTGGTAGAAATACGTGTTGCTTTGTAGAAACTCAGTTTTGTGGTAGAAACTACTTGTTGGGGGAAGAAACTACAATGCCGGTGTAGAAACTCATTGCTGGTAGTAGAACTACAGGTGGTGGAGAAATACAGTGTTGATGGTAGAACTGCAGGTTTTTGGTAAAAAAGAAAAGGTTAGGGGTAAAAAATACATTTTGCTGTAAAAAACTCAGTGTTGTGGTAAAAACCAGTTTTGCTTGTAAAAAAACCCTTTTGTTTGGTAGAAAACTACAGTGCTGGTGGTAGAAATACAGTGTTACTGGAGAATACAGTTTTGCTTGTAAAAAATACAGTGTGGTGGTAGAAACACAGTTTTGTTGGTAGAATTACGGGGTTGTGGTAAAAAATACACGTTGCTGGTAAAAAACTACGTGTTGCTTTTAGAAACTACAGTGTTGTTGGAAAAAACAAAAGTGCTGGTGGTAGAAAATACGTGTTGTGGCGAAAAACTGCAGTGTTGCTTGTAGAAACTACGTTGGAGGTAGAAAATACAGTGATGCTGGTAGAAAAACGTGTTGGGGGGTAGAAATTACGTGTTGCTGGTAGAAATACAGTGTGCTTGAGAAACTCAGTGCTGATGGTAAAAACTACAGTGCTGAGGGGAAAGAAAGCAGTGTTTTGGGAAGAAACTGCAGTGTAGTTGGAAGAAAAAGTGCAGTTTGAGGAAATACAGTCTGCTAAAAAAACTACGTGCTTTTGGAAGCACTGCAGTCTGTTGGAAAAAAAACTGCGTGTAGTTGGAAGAAAGCTGTGTCCTGGAGAATACAGTGGTTGATAAAAAAATACAATATTGCGGGTTAGAAACTACAGTTTTTGCGGTGAAATTTCAGTGATGGGGTGAAACTACAGTGTTGCGGGTAAAAACAACAGTGCACGTGGTATAAACTCAGTGATGCTGGTAGAAACTAGGGTGCTGGTGTGAAACTACGTGCGGTTTTAGAAGCTAGAGTGTATGGAAAAAAACTCAGTGTGTTTGTAAAAACTACAGTGTTGACCGTAGAATCTGCAGTGTTTGTTGAAGAAAACTGCAGTGCTGGTTGTAAAAAATACGTGCGGGCCCTTTAAAAATACATTTGAGGCAAAAAGTACAGTGTTGCGGGAGAAAGGGCAGTGTTGCGGGTAAAAAACAACAGTGTGGAGGTAGAAAACAGTGTTGCTGGTAGAAATACAGTGTTTTTGGGTAGAAATACTGTGCTGGTGTGAAACTACAGTGCTATGGAAAAAAACTTCGTGTTGCTGGTATAAACTACATTTTGAATAGAATCTACAGTGCTGTTGGTGAAATACTTGTCGTGGTATAAATACAGTGTGCTGGAAGAAAAAACAGTGCTTTTTGGTAGAAAAATACGTGTTGCTGGTAAAAAATAAGTTTTGCGGTAAAAAAACTCATGTTGCGGGTAAAAACTACAGTGGTTCGAAAAAAACTAAAAAGTTTTGGGAAAGAAATACAGTGCGTTGGGAAGAAACTACAGGCGTTGGAAAAAACGCTGTTTTGGAAGCAATTCATGTCATGGAAGAAACTCAGTGCGTTGATAGAAACTACAGCATTGCTGGTAGAAACTTCAGTTTGCTAGTAGAAACTACAGGTGCGCAGAAACTACAGTGCAGGTGGAAAAAAAATACAGGCTTGTTGTATAAACAACGTGCGTGGTAAAAAATACGTGCGGGCGGTAGAAACACAGTGTCCTGTAGAATCTGAGTGTTGTGGTAAAAAATTTAAGTGCTGGTTGTAGAATCTACATGTGCCGTAGAAATACAGTGCTGATGGAAAAAAAAGTCAGTTTTGCTGGAGAAACGACAGTGCTGGTGGTAGAAAAAACATGTTGCTGGTAGAAACTACTTTTGTTGCTGGGAAAAAAACTACACTGAGCTGGTAAAAAAATACAGTGCTGTTCGAAAAAAAAATAAAAAAGTGTTGGAAGAAAACTCAGGCTGTTGGAAGAAATAAGTGCTGTTGGAAGAAACTGCACTGTTTGGAAGCAATTCTTGTCATGGAGAAATACAGGGTTTTTTTGATAGAAACTACAGCATTGTGGTAGAAACTTAGTGTTGTAGTAGAAACTACGTGTTGCCGGAAAAACTACAGTGAAAGGTGGAAAAAAAATTACAGAGTTGTTGTATAAACAACAGTGCTGCTGGTAAAATACAGGTGGGGGTAGAAACTACAGGCCCCTGTAGAATCTGCAGTGTTTTTGGTTTAGAAATACGTGCTGGTTGTAGAATCTACAGTGCGGGCCGTAGAAAACTACGTGGAGGGTAAAAAGTACAGTGTTGCGGTAAAAAACGAAGTGGGGGGTAGAAAAAACAGTGTTGCTGGAAAGAAATACAGTGTGGTGGTAAAAAACTCAGTGTGGTGGTGAAATTTCAGTGGTATGGAAGAATTACAGTGTTGTGGTATAAATACTTTTGTTGACAAAGATCTACATTGCTGTTGTAGAATCTACTTTGCTGTGGTATAAATACGTGCTGGGGAAGAAATCAGTGCTTTTGGTGGGAAAAAACTACGTGATGGGGGGTAAAAAATACAGGTTCGTTGTAGAAACTACGTGCTAGTGGTAAAAAACTACTGGGGTCGGGGGTTTTTAAACTACAGTGCTGCTAAAAGGGGAAAACTACAGTGTTGTGGTTTGAAACTGCAGTGCTGGTGCTAGAAATAATAGTGTTGGGGTGGGAAAAACTACAGAGATGTTGGTAGAAATTTCATTTGTTCCGGTAAAAAATACATTTTTTGCTGGAAAAAAAACTACAGGGGTTGCTTGTAGAAAAAACCCCAGTGTTTGTTTTTGAAATACATTTGTTGGGGTTTAGAAAACTAAAATTTTTGCAGGTAAAAAATACGTGTTGTGGTTAAAAAAACTACAGTGTTGGGGTTTTAGAAATTTAAGTGTTGTTTGGTTTGGGAAAAAATAAAAGTGCAGTTGATAGAAACAAACAGTTTTTGGTGGTAGAAACTACAGTCCTTTTTTGAACAAACGAAGTGTGTTGGAAGAAACTGAAATTGCTTTTGAAAAAAACAGCAGTGCTTTTTGGGAAAAAATAAATTGCTTTTTGGAAAAAAACTACAGTGCTTTGGAAAGAAACTACAGTTTTCGGAAAACCAGTGTGTTAAAAAACACTTGCAGTGCTATATTTTTTAAAAACCCTACATGCATTGTTAAAACTCAGTTTGGAAAAAAAAAAAAAAAAAAAAAAAAAAAAAAAAAAAAAAAATACAAAAAAAAAAAAAAAAAAAAAAAAAAAACCCCAAAAAAAAAAGAAAAAAAAAAAAAAAAAAAAACTCAGGGGGAGAAATACTTGCGGGGGGAAAACAAGGGTCTTTGAAACACAGGCTGGTGAGAAACACATTCTGGTGGAAAACTTACCTTTTTGTGTAAAACTACAGTGTTGTAGAAACACATCCTTTAGAAACAAAGTGTGGGGGTAGAAACAAGTTGGTGGAAAACTAAGGGGCTTTTAAAAATTCAGTGTTGGAAGAACACAGGTTGTGGTAAAAACAAGTGTTCTGGTAAAACAACGTGCTGGGGGTAAAAACTACAGTGTTAAAAGGTAAAAAAAAAAAAAAAAAGAAACAAGTGTGGTGAAAACCCAATTTGTTTGGTGAAAAAACAGTGCTTTTAAAACTACAGTTTTTGCGTGAAACTACAGTTTTCCCTGTGGGAACACATTTTGGGGTGGAAACTACAGTGCTACTAAAGAACTCAGGGTTTTGCTCGTAGAAACAAGTGCGGGTAAAACGCAGGCTGGTTTTAGAAACTAAGGGCAAACTGGGAAGATACACAGGTTGCGGGTAAAACTACAGGGGTGCGGGAAAACTACGGTTGGTAAAAAACAGTGCTGGTGGTAGAAACTACAGTTTCTGGTAAAACCAGGGGCTAGTGGTTGAAACTACAGTGTTGGGGTGAAACTACAGTGTTTGGGAAAAAAATTTCAGTGTTGGGGAAAAAACTACAGTGTTCGGTAAAACACATCTGGGAGAAACTACATGTTCGGGTAAAACTACGTGTTTGTAAACTAAAGTTTTGTAAAACACATTTTGTTTAAAAACAGTGCTTTTTAAAACAAGTGCGGGGAAAACTAAGTGTTGGAGAAAACTACCTTGGTGGTAAAATACAGGTAGTGGTAGAAACTCTTCTGCGGAGAAACTACGTGTTTGTAGAAATACTGGCTTTGAAAACAACGTTTTCGGTAAAAACTCAGGGGCAGTTGTAGAAATACAGTGCGGTAAAAAAAAAGTGTGTGGTAAAACTACAGTTTTGGAAAAACTGTTGCTTTAGAAAAACTCAGTGGGGAAATAGGTAGAAACACAGTGTGCTGGAAAAAAACAGGGGCTGTTGAAAAACTCATTTTGCGGTAAAATACAGGTGCTGGAGAAACCAGTTTGTGGAAAACTACATTTTTGGTTGAGAAATACAGTTTGCGTTTAGAAACTACAGTTTTGTGGAAAAAACACAGTGTGGGGAGAAAACTCAGGGGGTTTGGGAGAAAACAGGTTCGGTAAAACTACATGTGTGGAAAATTTCATGCGTTGATAGAAACTACAGTGTTGGTAGAAACTACTGCGTGAGAAACTACATTTGTGGAAGAAAAACGCAGGCTTTTGGAAGAAACTGCATGTTTTGGAAGAAACGCAGTGCTGTTGGAAAAACTCAACTGTTTGGAAGAAACTACGGCTGTGGAAGAAACTACAGGCGGTGGAGAAAACCCTGCTTTTGGGGAAAAATCAGTTTTCGTGGAAAAACTCATCTTTGGGAAAAATATGCTGCGGAAGAAACTCAGTGCTGTTTGAAAAACTTATCTTGGAAAAACTACGGCTTTGTAAGAAACTACAGTCGGGTAAAAAACCCCTTTCGTTGGGGAAAAAACCAGGCTTTGGAAAAAACTACATGTTTGGTAAAACAATTGCGCGGAAAAACTACATTTGTTGGGGCAATTAGTGCCCCGGGGGAAAACTACAGGGTTATAAAACACGTTCCGGAAAAACATGTTGTGGTAAAAACTAAAATGTTGTGAGAAACTACATTTTTTTTGTGGTAGAAAACGGCAGCTTGTAGAAATACGTGTTGGTGGAAATCAGTCTGGTGCGAAACACTGCTACATAAGAAACACAGTGTTGCGAAAAACAACAGTGCTGGTGAAAACTAAGTTTTCTGGTAAAACTACAGGCTGGTGGAAAACTGCAGACTGGTGGAGAAACTACAGTGCGGGTGGGGGAAAATGCAGTACTGTGGCAAAAACTACAGTGTACTAAAGAAACACAGTGTTGCGGGTAAAAAACAACTGCTGGTTGTGAAACATAGTGTTGCGGGTAAAAACAAGTGCTGTGTAGAAACAAAGTGCTATTTGAAGAAACTTCAGTGTTGTGGAAAAACTAGGGGGCTGGTAAAACTACAGTGCGGTGTAGAAACTACAGTCTGGTGGTAAAAACACAGTTTGCTAGGACAAAAACTGCTGGGGTAAAATCAGACGGGTGTTAGAATCTACAGTGTTGACGGTAGAATCTACAGTGCTGTTGGTAGAAACTACAGAGGTGGTGGTAGAAATTACAGTGCTGCTGGAAGAAATTACAGAGCTGTTGGTAGAAATTTCAGTGTTGCTGGTAGAAACTACAGTGGTGCTGGTAGAAACTAAAGTGTTGCTGGTAGAAACTAGAGTGCTGGTGCTAGAAACTACAGTGCTGTTGGAAGAAACTGCTGTGCTGTTAGAAGAAACTGCAGTGCTGTTGGAAGAAACTACAGTGCTGCTGGAAGAAACTGCTGTGCTGTTAGAAGAAACTGCAGTGCTGTTGGAAGAAACTGCAGTGCTGTTTGAAGAAACTGCAAAGCTGTTGGAAGAAACTACAGTGCTGTTGGAAGAAACTACTGTGCTGTTGGAAGAAACTGCAGTGGTGTTGGAAGCAACTTCAGTGCTCTTTGAAGAAACTACAGTGCTGTTGATAGAAACTACAGCATTGCTGTAGAAACTACAGTATTGCTAGTAGAAACTACAGTGTTGCCGGTAGAAACTACAGTGCTCCTGTAGAAACTTCAGTGTTGCTGGCAGAAACTACAGTGTTGCTCGAAGAAACTACAGTTTTGCTGGTAGAAACAACAGTGCTGGTTGTAGAAACTACAGTGTTGCTGGTAGCAACTACAGTGCTGGTGGTAGAAACTACAGTGCTGGAGGTAGAAACTACAGTGCTACTGGAAGAAACTACAGTGTTGCTTGTAGAAACAACAGTGCTGGTGGTAGAAACTACAGTGCTGCTGTTAGAAACTACAGTGGTGCTGTTAGAAACTGCAGTGCTGCTGGAAGAAACTGCAGTTTTGCTGGTAGAAACTGCAGTGTTGCTGGTAGAAACTACAGTGTTGCTGGTAGAAACTACAGTGTTGCTGGTAGAAACTACAGTTTTGTTGGAAGAAACTACACTTTTGCTTTTAGAAAATACAGTGTTGCTGGTAGAAACTACTGTGTTGGTGGTAGAAACTACGGTGTTGGTTGCAGAAACTACAGTGCTGGTGGTAGAAATTACAAGGCTCCTGGTAGAAACTACAATGCTGGCGGTAGAAACTACAGTGCGGGGTGTAGAAACTAGTGTTGCTGGTAGAAACTACAGTGTTTCTGATAGAAACTACAGTGGTGCTGGTAGAAACAACAGTGCTGGTTGTAGAAACTACAGTGTTGCTTGTGGAAACTACAGTGCTGGTGGTAGAAACTACAGTGTTCTGGTATAAACTACAGTGTCCTTGTAGAAACTACAGTTCTGGTCTTAGAAACTACAGTGCTGCTGTTAGAAACTTCAGTGCTGCTGGAAGAAACTACAGTTTTGACGCTAAATTATACAGTGCTGTTGGTAGAAACTACAGTGATGGTGGTAGAAACTGCTGTGCTGGTGGTAGAAACTACAGTGCTGGTGGTAGAAACTACAGTGCTGGTGCTAGAAACTACAATGCTACTTGAAGAAACTACAGTGCTGTTGGTAGAAACTACAGTGTTGCTGGTAGAAGCTACAGTGCTGCTGGTAGAAACTACAGTGTTGATGTTGGAAACTAAAGTTTTGCTTTTAGAAACTACAGTTTTATTTGTAGAATCTACAGTGTTGCTGGTGGAAACTGCACTGTTGCTCGTAGAAAATACAGTGTTGCTGGTAGAAACTACAGTGTTGTTGGTAGAAACTATAGTGTTGGTGGTAGAAACTACAGTGCTGGTGGTAGAAACTACAGTGCTGCTGGTAGAAACTACAGTGCTGGTGGTAGAAACTACATTGCTCTTTGAAGAAACAGCAGTGCTGTAGGAAGAAACTGCAGTGCTGTTGGAAGAAGCCACAGTGCTGTTGGAAGAAACTACAGTGCTGTTAGAAGAAACTGCAGTGCTCCTGGAAGAAACTACAGTGCTGTTGATAGAAACTACAGTATTGCTGGTACAAACTACAGTGTTGCTGGTAGAAACTACAGTGCTGGTGGTAGAAACTACATTGTTGGTGGTAGAAACTACATTGCTGGTGGTAGAAACTACAGTGCTGCTGGTAGAAACTACAGTGCTGTTGGCAGAAACTACAGTGCTACTATAAGAAACTACAGTGTTGCTGGTAGAAACAACAGTGCTCGGTGGTAGAAACTACAGTGTTGCTGGTAGAAACTACAGTGCTGGTGGTAGAAACTACAGTGCTGGTGGTAGAAACTACAGTGTTGCTAGGACAAACAACAGTGCTGGTGGTAGAAACTACAGTGCTGGTGATAGAAACTATAGTGCTGGTGGTAGAATGTACAGTGCTACAATGAGAAACTACAGTTTTGCTGGTGGAAACTATAGTGTTGCTGGTAGAAACAACAGCGCTGGTGGTAGAAACTGCTGTACTGGTGGTAGAAACTACAGTGCTACTATAAGAAACTACAGTGTTGCTGGTAGAAACTACAGAGTTGCTGGTAGAAACAACAGTGGTGGTGGTAGAAACTATAGTGTTGCTTGTAGAAACTACAGTGCTGGTGGTAGAAACTACACTGCTGTTGGAAGAAACTGCTGTCCTGATAGAAGAAACTGCAGTGCTGTTGGAAGAAACTACAGTGCTGCTGGAAGAAACTGCTGTGCTGTTGGAAGAAACTGCAAAGCTGTTGGAAGTAACTACAGTGCTGTTGGAAGAAACTACAGTGCTGTTGGAAGAAACTGCAGTGCTGTTGGAAGCATCTTCAGTGCTCTTGGAAGAAACTACAGTGCTGATCATAGAAAGTACAGCATTGCTGGTAGAAACTACAATATTGCTGGTAGAAACTACAGTGTTGCCTGTAGAAACTACAGTGCTGGTAATAGAAGGTACAGTGCAGGTGGTAGAAACTACAGTGCTATTGGTAGAAACTACATTGCTAGCTGTAGAAACTACAGTGCTGGCGGTAGAAACTACAGTGTTGCTGGTACAAACTAGAATTTGCTTGTTAATACTACAGTGTTGCTGGTAGACACAACAGTTCTAGTGGTAGAAACTAGAGTGTTGCTGGTAGAAACTACAATGCTGTTGGTAGAAACTACAGTGTTGCTGGAATAAACTACAGTGTTACTGGTAGAAAATACAGTTCTGGTTGTAGAAACTATAGTGCTGCTGTTAGAAACTACAGTGCAGCTGGAAGAAACTACTTTGTTGACGGTACAATCTACAGTGCTGTTGGTAGAAACTACAGTGCTGGTGGCAGAAACTACAGTGCGGCTTGAAGAAACTACAGTGTTGCTGGTAGAAACTACAGTGTTGCTGGTAGAAACTACAGTGTTGCTGGTAGAAACTACAGTGTTGCTGGTAGAAACTACAGTGTTGCTGGTAGAAACTACAGTGTTGCTGGTAGAATCTACAGTGTTGCTGGTAGAAACAACAGTGCTGGTTGTAGAAACTACAGTGTTGCTGGTAGAAACTACAGTGCTGGTGGTAGAAACTGCAGTGTTCTGGTATAAACTGCAGTGTTGCTGGTAGAAACTTCAGTTCTGGTCTTAGAAACTACAGTGCTGCTGGAAGAAATTACAGTGCTGGTGGTAGAAACTACAGTGTTGCTGGTAGAAACTGCAGTGTTGCTGGTAGAAACTACAGTGTTGCTGGTAGAAACTACTGTGTTGCTTTTAGAAACTACAGTTTTATTTGTAGAATCTACAGTGTTGCTGGTGGAAACTACACTGTTGCTTGTAGAAAATATAGTGTTGCTGGTAGAAACTGCACTGTCGCTGGTAGAAACTACAGTGTTAGTCGTAGAGACTACAGTGCTGCTGGTAGAAACTACAGTGCTGGTGGTAGAAACTACAGTTCTCTTTGAAGAAACTGCAGTGCTGTTGGAAGAAGCTACAATGCTGTTGCAAGAAACTGCAGTGCTGTTGGAAGAAGCTACAATGCTGTTGGAAGAAACTGCAGTGCTGCTGGAAGAAACTGCAGTGCTGTTGGAAGAAACTGCAATGCTGTTGGAAGAAACTACAGGGCTGTTGGAAGAAACTAGAGAACTGTTGGAAGAAACTGCAGTGCTGCTGGAAGAAACTGCAGTGCTGTTGGAAGAAAGTACGGTGCTGTTGGAAGAAACTACAGTGCTTATGGAAGAAACTACAGTGCTGTTGGAAGAAACTGCAGTGCTGTTGGAAGAAACTACAGTGCTGTTGTAAGAACCTACAATGCTGTTGGAAGAAACGGCAGTGCTGTTGGAAGAAACTACAGTGCTGATAGAAGCAACTTCAGTGCTCCTGGAAGAAACTACAGTGCTGTTCATAGAAACTACAGTATTGCTGGTAGAAACTATAGTGTTTCTGGTAGAAACTACAGTGTTGGTCGTAGGAACTACATTGCTGGTATTAGAAACTAGAGTGTTGGTGGTAGAAACTACAGTGCTGGTGGTAGAAACTACAGTGCTTGTGGTAGAAAGTACAGTGCTAATGGAAGAAACTACAGTGTTGCTGGTAGAAACTACAGTGTTCCATGTAGAAACAACAGTGCTCAGTGGTAGAAACTACAGTGCTACTGGAAGAAACTACAGTGTTGCTGGAAAGAAACTACAGTGTTGCTGGTAGGAACTACAGTACTGGTGGTGGAAACTACAGTGCTACTAGAAGAAAACTACAGGTTGCTCGAAGAAAACTATAGTGCCGGTGGTAGAAACTGCAGTGCTGGTTTTAGAAACTAGAGTGCTACTGGAAGAAAACTACAGTGTTGCGGGTAGAAACTACAGTGTTACTGGTGAAAACTACAGTGTTGCTGGTTGAAACTACAGTGCTGGTGGTAGAAAGTACAGTGCTACTGGAAGAAACTTCAGTGTTGCTGGTAAAAAACAACAGTGCTGGTGGTAGAAACTACAGTGTTGCTGGTAGAAAACTACAGTGCTAGTGGTTGAAACTACAGTGCTGGTGGTGGAAACTACAGTGCTACTGGAAGAAACTACAGTGTTGCTGGTATAAACTACAGTGTTGCTGGTAAAAACTACAGTGCTGGCGGTAGAAAACATTACAGTGTTACTGGTAGAAACTACAGTGTTGCTAGTCGAATCTAAAGTGTTGCTGGTACAAACTACAGTGTTGCTGGTAGAAACGACAGTGCTGGTGGTAGAAACTACAGTGCTGGTGGTAGAAACTACAGTGCTACTGGAAGAAACTGCACTGCTGCTTGAGGAAACTACAGTGTTGACGGTAGAATCTACAGTGCAGTTGGTAGAAACTACAGTGACGGTGGTAGAAACTACAGTGCTGGTGGTAGAAACTACAGTGCTGCTGGAAAAACTACAGTGCTGTTGGAAGAAACTACAGTGCTATTGGAAGAAACTGCAGTGCTGTTGGAAGCAACTGCAGTGCTTATTGAAGAAACTACAGTGCTATTGATATAAACTACAGTATTGCTGGTAGAAACTACAGTATTACTGGTAGAAACTACAGTGTTGCCGTAGAAACTACAGTGTTGCTGGCAGAAACTACAGTGCTGGTGCTATAAACTACAGTGCTGCTGGTAGAAACTACAGAGCTGGGGAAAGAAACTACATTGCTGGTGGTAGAAACTTGAGTGTTGCTGGTAGAAACTACAGTGTTGCTGGTAGAAACTTCAGTGTTGCTGGTAGAAACTACAGTGTTGCTGGTCGAAACTAAAGTTTTGCTGGTAGAAACTACAGTGCTGGTTGTAGAAACTACCGTGCCGGTGTTAGACACTGCAGTGCTACTGGAAGAAACTACAGTGTTGCTAGTAGAAACTATAGAGTTGCTGGTGGAAACAACAGTGCTGGTAGTAGAAACTACAGTGTTGCTGGTAGAAACTACAGTGCTTGTGATAGAAACTACAGTGCTGGTGGTAGAAACTACGTTGTTACTGGAAGAAACTACAGTGTTGCTGGTAGAAACTACAGTTCTGGTGGTAGAAACTACAGTGCTGCTGTTAGAAACTACAGAGCAGCTGCAAGAAATTACAGTGTTGACCGTAAAATCTACAGTGCTGTTGGTAGAAACTACAGTGATAGTATTAAACACTACAGTGCTGGTGGCAGAAGCTACAGTGCTGCTGGAAGAAACTGCTGTGCTGTTAGAAGAAACTGCAGTGCTGTTGGAAGAAACTACAGTTCTGCTGGAAGAAACTGTAGTGCTGTTGGAAGAAACTGCAATGCTGTTGGAAGAAACTACAGTGCTGCTTGTAGTAACTACAGTGCTGCTGGAAAAACTAGTGCTGTTGGAATAAACTACAGTGCTGTTGGAAGAAACTGCAGTGCTGTTGTAAGAAACTGCAATGCTGTTGGAAGAAACTACAGTGCTCTTGGAAGAAACTATAGTGCTGTTGGAAGAAACTGCAGTGCTGTTGGAAGAAACTGCAATGCTGTTGGAAGAAACTACAGTACTGGTGGTAGAAACTACAGTGCTGATCTTAGAAACTACAGTGCTACTAGAAGAAACTACAGTGTTACTCGTAGAAACTACAGTGTAACTTGTAGAAACTACAGTATTGCTGGTCAAAACTACAGTGTTGCTTGTAGAAACTACAGTGCTGGTGGTAGAAACTGCATTTCTGGTTGTAGAAACTACAGTGCTACTGGAAGAAACTACAGTGTTTTCTGTAGAAACTACAGTGTTACTTGTATAAACTACAGTATTGCTGGTCAAAACTACAGTGTTGCTTGTAGAAACTACAGTGCTGTTTGTATAAACTGCAGTGCTGGTGGTAGAAGCTACAGTACTACTGGAAGAAACTACAGTGTTGCTGCTATAAACTACAGTGGTGCTGGTAGAAACAACAGTGCTGGTGGTAGAAACTACAGTGTTCCTATTAGAAACGACAGTCCTGGTGGTAGAAACTGCAGTGCTTCTGGAAGAAACTACAGTGTTGCTGGAATAAACTACAGTGTTGCTGGTAGAAACTAGAGTTCTGGTGGTAGAATCTACAGTGCTTCTTTTAGAAACTGCAGTGGTGCTGGAAGAAACTACAGTGTTGACGGTAGAATCCACAGTACTGTTGGTAGAAACTACAGTGATGTTGGTAGAAACTACAGTGTTGTGGTAGAAACTACAGTGCTGCTGGAAGAAACTGTTGTGCTGTTAGAAGTAACCGCAGTGCTGTTGGAAGAAACTGCAATGCTGTTGGAAGAAACTACAGTGCTGTTGCTAGAAACTACAGTGCTGCTGGAAAAACTACAGTACTGTTGGAAGAAACTACAGTGCTGTTGGAAGAAACTGCAGTGATGTTGGAAGCAACTGCAGTGCTCATTGAAGAAACTACAGTGCTGTTGATAGAAACTACAGTATTTCTGGTAGAAACTACAGTATTGCTGGTAGAAACTACAGTGTTGCCAGAAGAAACTACAGTGCTGCTGGTAGAAACTACAGTGCTGGTGCTATAAACTACAGTGCTGCTGGTAGAAACTACAGTGATAGCGAATGAAACTACATTGCTGGTGGTAGAAACTAGAGTGTTGCTGGTAAAAACTACAGTGTTGCTGGTAGAAACTAGTGTTGCTGGTAGAAGCAACAGTGCTGGTGGTAGAAACTACAGTGTTGCTCGTAGAAACTACAGTGCTAGTGGTTGAAACTACAGTGCTGGTGATAGAAACTACAGTGCTACTTAAAGAAACTACAGTGTTGCTGGTATAAACTACAGTGTTGCTGGTAGAAACTACAGTGTTGCTGGTAGTAACTACAGTGTTGCTTGTAGAAACAACAGTGCTGGTGGTAGAAACTACAGTGTTGCTGGTAGAAACTACAGTGCTGGTGGTAGAAACTACAGTGTTGCTGGTAGAAACTACACTTCTGGTGGAAGAAACAAAAGTGCTGCTGTTAGAAACTACAGTGCTGCTGGAAGAAACTACGGTGTTGATTGTAGAAACTACAGTGATTGTGGTAGAAACTACTGTGCTGGTGGTAGAAACTACATTGTTGGTGGTAGAAACTACATTGCTGGTTGTAGAAACTACAGTGCTGCTGGTAGAAACTAGTGTTGGTAGTAGAAACTACAGTGAGGATGGCAGAAACTACAGTGCTACTATAAGAAACTACAGTGTTGCTGGTAGAAGCAAGAGTGCTCGGTGGTAGAAACTACAGTGTTGCTGGTAGAAACTACAGTGCTGGTGGTAGAAACTACAGTGCTGTTGGTAGAAACTACAATGCTTGCGGTATAAACTACAGTGCTGGGTGTAGAAACTACAGTGTTGCTTGTAGAAACTACAGTGCTGGTGGTAGAAACTACAGTGCTGCTGGTAGAAACAACAGTGCTGGTTGTAGAAACTACAGTGTTGCTGGTAGAATCTACAGTGCTGGTGGTAGAAACTACAGTGTTCTTGTATAAACTACAGTGTTGCTGGTAGAAACTACAGTTCTGGTCTTAGAAACAACAGTGCTGCTGTTAGAAACTACAGTGCTGCTGGAAGAAACTACAGTTTTGACGGTAAAATCTACAGTGCTGTTGGTAGAAACTACAGTGCTAGTGGTAGAAACTGCAATGCTGGTGGTAGAAACTACAGTGCTGCTTAAAGTAACTACAGTGCTGTTGGGAGAAACTACAGTGTTGCTGGTAGAAACTACAGTGATGCTGGTAGAAACTACAGTGTTGCTGGTAGAAACTACAGTGTTGCTTTTAGAAACTACAGTTTTATTTGCAGAATCTGCAGTGTTGCTGGTGGAAACTACACTGTTGCTGGTAGAAAATAGTGTTGCTGGTAGAAACTACAGTGTTGGTGGTAGAAACTACAGTGTTGGTGGTAGAAACTACAGTGCTGGTGGTAGAAACTACAGTGCTGCTGGTAGAAACTACAGTGCTGGTGGTATATACTACAGTGCTCTTTGAAGAAACATCAGTGCTGTTGGAAGAAACTGCAGTGCTGTTGGAAGAAGCTACAATGCTGTTGGAAGAAGCTACAATGCTGTTGGAAGAAACTGCAGTGCTGTTGGAAGAAGCTTCAATGCTGCTGGAAGAAACTACAGTGCTGATGGAAGAAACTGCAGTGCTGTTGGAAGAAACTGCAGTGCTGTTGGAAGAAGCTACAATGCTGTTGGAAGAAACTGCAGTGCTGTTGGAAGAAGCTTCAATGCTGTTGGAAGAAACTGCAGTGCTGTTGGAAGAAGCTTCAATGCTGCTGGAAGAAACTACAGTGCTGCTGGAAGGAACTGCAATGCTAGTGGAAGAAACTGCATTGCTGTTGGAAGAAACTACAGGGCTGTTGGAAGAAACTGCAGTGCTGTTGGAAGAAACTACAGGGCTGTTGGAAGAAACTGCAGTGCTGTTGGAAGAAACTACAGGGCTGTTGGAAGAAACTGCAGTGCTATTGGAAGAAACTGCAGTGCTGTTGGAAGAAAGTACGGTGCTGTTGGAAGAAACTACAGTGCTGATAGAAGAAACTACAGTGCTGTTAGAAGAAACTGCAGTGCTCTTGGAAGAAACTGCAGATCTGTTGGGAGAAACAGCACTGCTTCTGGAGGAAACTACAGTGCTGTTGGTAGAAACTACAGTGCTGTTGGAAGAAACTACAGAGCTGTTGGAAGAAACGGCAGTGCTGCTAGAAGAAACTGCAGTGCTGTTGGAAGCAACTGCATTGCTCCTGGAAGAAACTACAGTGCAGTTAATAGAAACTTCAGCATTGCTGGTAGAAACTACAGTATTGATGTTAGAAACTACAGTGTTACCTTTAGAAACTACAGTGCTGGTAGTAGAAACTACAGTGCTGGTGGTAGAAACTACAGTGCTGCTGGTAGAAACTACAGTGCTGGCGGTAAAAACTACAGTGCTGGTGGTAGAAAATACAGTGTTGCTGGTACAAACTAGAGTGTTTCTGGTAGAAACTACAGTGTTGCTGGTAGACACAACAGTGCTAGTGGTAGAAACTAGTGTGTTGCTGGTAGAAACTAAAGTGCTGGTGGTAGAAACTACAGTGTTGCTAGTATAAACTACAGTGTTACTGGTACATACTACAATTCTGGTGGTAGAAACTACAGTGCTGTTGTCAGAAACTACAGTGCTGCTGAAAGAAACTGCAGTGTTGACGGTGAAATCTAGGGTGCTCATTGTAGAAACTGCAGTGATGGTGGTAGAAACTACTCTTCTGGTGGTAGAAACTACCGTGCCGCTTGAAGAAACTATAGTGCTGTTGGTAGAAACTACTGTGTTGCTGGTAGAAACTACAGTGTTGCTTGTAGAAACTACAGTATTGCTGGTAGAAACTCAGTATTGCTGGTAGAAACTACAGTTTTGTTGGTAGAAACTACAGTGTTGCTGGAGGAAACTACACTGTTGCTTCTAGAAAATACAGTGTTGCTCATAGAAACTACAGAGTTGGTGGTAGAAACTACAGTGTTGTTGGTAGAAACTACAGTGGTGGTGTTAGAAACTACAGTGCTGTTGGTAGAAACTACAATGCTTGCGGTATAAACTACAGTGCTGGGTGTAGAAACTACAGTGTTGCTTGTAGAAACTACAGTGCTGGTGGTAGAAACTACAGTGCTGCTTGTAGAAACAACAGTGCTGGTTGTAGAAACTACAGTGTTGCTGGTAGAATCTACAGTGCTGGTGGTAGAAACTACAGTGTTCTTGTATAAACTACAGTGTTGCTGGTAGAAACTACAGTTCTGGTCTTAGAAACAACAGTGCTGCTGTTAGAAACTACAGTGCTGCTGGAAGAAACTACAGTTTTGACGGTAAAATCTACAGTGCTGTTGGTAGAAACTACAGTGCTAGTGGTAGAAACTGCAATGCTGGTGGTAGAAACTACAGTGCTGCTTAAAGTAACTACAGTGCTGTTGGGAGAAACTACAGTGTTGCTGGTAGAAACTACAGTGATGCTGGTAGAAACTACAGTGTTGCTGGTAGAAACTACAGTGTTGCTTTTAGAAACTACAGTTTTATTTGCAGAATCTGCAGTGTTGCTGGTGGAAACTACACTGTTGCTGGTAGAAAATAGTGTTGCTGGTAGAAACTACAGTGTTGGTGGTAGAAACTACAGTGTTGGTGGTAGAAACTACAGTGCTGGTGGTAGAAACTACAGTGCTGCTGGTAGAAACTACAGTGCTGCTGGTATATACTACAGTGCTCTTTGAAGAAACAGCAGTGCTGTTGGAAGAAACTGCAGTGCTGTTGGAAGAAGCTACAATGCTGTTGGAAGAAGCTACAATGCTGTTGGAAGAAACTGCAGTGCTGTTGGAAGAAGCTTCAATGCTGCTGGAAGAAACTACAGTGCTGATGGAAGAAACTGCAGTGCTGTTGGAAGAAACTGCAGTGCTGTTGGAAGAAGCTACAATGCTGTTGGAAGAAACTGCAGTGCTGTTGGAAGAAGCTTCAATGCTGTTGGAAGAAACTGCAGTGCTGTTGGAAGAAGCTTCAATGCTGCTGGAAGAAACTACAGTGCTGCTGGAAGGAACTGCAATGCTAGTGGAAGAAACTGCATTGCTGTTGGAAGAAACTACAGGGCTGTTGGAAGAAACTGCAGTGCTGTTGGAAGAAACTACAGGGCTGTTGGAAGAAACTGCAGTGCTGTTGGAAGAAACTACAGGGCTGTTGGAAGAAACTGCAGTGCTATTTTAAGAAACTGCAGTGCTGTTGGAAGAAAGTACGGTGCTGTTGGAAGAAACTACAGTGCTGATAGAAGAAACTACAGTGCTGTTAGAAGAAACTGCAGTGCTCTTGGAAGAAACTGCAGATCTGTTGGGAGAAACAGCACTGCTTCTGGAGGAAACTACAGTGCTGTTGGTAGAAACTACAGTGCTGTTGGAAGAAACTACAGAGCTTTTGGAAGAAACGGCAGTGCTGTTGGAAGAAGCTACAGTGCTGTTAGAAGCAACTGCAGTGCTCCTGGAAGAAACTACAGTGCTGTTGATAGAAACTACAGTATTGCTGGTAGAAACTACAATGTTGCTGGTAGAAACTACAGTGCTGGTTGTAGAAACTACAGTGCTGGTGGTAGAATCTACAGTGCTACTTTAAGAAACAACTGTGTTGCTGGTAGAAACTACAGTGTTGCTGGTAGAAACAACAGTGCTCAGTTGTAGAAACTACAGTGCTCATGGTAGAAACTATAGTGATGGTTGTAGAAACTACAGTGCTTGTGGTAAAAAGTACAGTGGCACTGGAAGAAACTACAGTGTTCCTTGTAGAAACTACAGTGTTGCTTGTAGAAACTACAGTACTGGTGGTAGAAACTACAGTGCTGGTTGTAGAAACTACAGTGCTACTAGAAGAAACTACAGTGTTGCTCGTAGAAACTACAGTACTGGTGGTAGAACTGCAGTGCTGGTTGTAGAAACTACAGTGCTACTGGAAGAAACTACAGTGTTGCTGGTAGAAACTACAGTGTTACTGATAGAAACTACAGTATTGCTGGTCGAAACTACAGTGCTGCTGGTAGAAACTACAGTGTTGCTGCCATAAACTACAGTGTTGCTGGTAGAAACGACAGTGCTGGTGGTAGAAACTACAGTGCTGGTGATAGAAACTACAGTGCTTCTGGAAGAAACTACAGCGTTGCTGGAATAAACTACAGTGTTGCTAGTAGAAACGTCAGTGCTGCTGGAAGAAACTACAGTGCTGGTGGTAGAAACTACAGTGCTGGTGGTAGAAACTACAGTGCTGTTGGAAGAAACTGCTGTGCTGTTAGAAGGAACTGCAATGCTGTTGAAAGAAACTACAGTGCTGTTGGTAGAAACTAAGTGCTGCTGGAAAAACTACAGTGCTGTTGGAAGAAACTGCAATGCTGTTGAAAGAAACTACAGTGCTGTTGGTAGAAACTACAGTGATGGTGGTAGAAACTACAGTGATGGTGGTAGAAACTACAGTGCTGGTGGTAGAAACTACAGTGCTGTTGGAAGAAACTGCTGTGCTGTTAGAAGGAACTGCAATGCTGTTGAAAGAAACTACAGTGCTGTTGGTAGAAACTAAGTGCTGCTGGAAAAACTACAGTGCTGTTGGAAGAAACTGCAATGCTGTTGAAAGAAACTACAGTGCTGTTGGTAGAAACTAAGTGCTGCTGGAAAAACTACAGTGCTGTTGGAAGAAACTACAGTGCTGATGGAAGAAACTGCAGTGCTGTTGGAAGCAACTGCAGTGCTCATTGAAGAAACTACTGTGCTGTTGATATAAACTACAGTATTGCTGGAAGAAACTACAATATTGCTGGTAGAAACTACAGTGCTGGTGCTATAAACTACAGTGCTGCTGGTAGAAACTATAGTGCTGGCGAAAGAATCTACATTGCTGGTGGTAGAAACTAGAGTGTTGCTGGTAGAAACTACAGTGTTGCTCGTAGAAATTACAGTGTTGATTGTAGAAACAACAGTGCTGGCTGTAGAAACTACAGTGTTACTGGTAGAAACTACAGTGCTACTGGTAGAAACTACAGTGTTGCAGGTATAAACTACAGTGTTACTGGTAGAAACTACAGTGCTGGTGGTAGGAACTACAGTGCTTGTGGTAGAAAGTACAGTGCTGGTAGAAACTACAGTGTTGCTGGTAGTAACTACAGTGTTGCTGGTAGAAACAACAGTGCTGGTTGTAGAAACTACAGTGTTTCTGGTAGAAACAACCGTGCTGGTGGTAGAAACTACAGTGTTGCTGATAGAAACTACCGTTCTGGTCGTAGAAACTACACTGCTGCTGTTAGAAACTACAGTGCTTCTGGAAGAAACTACTGTGTTGATGGTAGAAACTACAGTGATTGTGGTAGAAACTACTGTGCTGGTGGTAGAAACTAAAGTGCAAGTGGTAGAAACTACAGTGCTCGTGGTAGAAAGTAAAGTGCTGCTGGTAGAAACTACAGTGTTGCTAGTAGAAACTACAGTGTTGCTGGAAGAAACTACAATTTTGTTGGTAGAAACTACAGTGTTGCTTGTGGAAACTACACTGTTGCTTGTAGAAAATAGAGTGTTGGTGGTTGAAACTACAGTGTTCGTGTTAGAAACTACAGTGTTGGTTGTAGGAACCACAGTGCTGGTGGTAGAAGGGCTACAGTGCTGCTGGTAGAAACTACAGTGCTGGTGGTAGAAACTACAGTGCTGTTTGAAGAAACAGCAGTGCTGTTTAAAGAAACTGCAATGCTGTTGGAATAAACTGCAGTGCTGTTGGAAGAAACTACAATGCTGTTGGAAGAAACTGCAGTGATGCTGGAAGGAACTACAGTGCTGCTGGAAGAAACTGCAGTGCTGTTGGATGAAACTGCAGTGCTGTTGGAAGAAGCTGCAATGCTTTTGTAAGAAACTACGGTGCTGTTAGAAGAAACTACAGTGCTATTGGAAGAAACAACAGTGCTGTTAGAAGCAACTGCAGTGCTCCTGGAAGAAACTACAGTGCTATTGACAGAAACTACAGCATTGCTGGTAGAAACTACAGTGTTGCTGGTAGAAACTAGAGTGCTACTGGAAGAAACTTCAGTGCTGATGTTAGAAACTTCAGTGCTGGTGGTAGAAACTGCAGTGCTGTTGGTAGAAACTACAGTGCTACCGGAAGAAACTACAGTGTTGCTGGAAGAAACTACAGTGTTGCTGGTAGAAACTACAGTGTTGCTGGTCGAAACTACAGTGCTGGTTATGGAATCTACAGTGCTGATGTTAGACACTACAGTGCTACTGGAAGAAACTACGGAGTTGCTAGTAGAAACTAGAGTGTTGCTGGTAAAAACAACAGTGCTGGTGGTAGAAACTACTGTGTTGCTGGTAGAAACTACAGTGCTTGTGATAGAAACTACAGTGCTGGTGGTAGAAACTGCGGTGTTACTGGAAGAAACTACAGTGTTGCTGGTATAAACTACAGTGTTGCTGGTAGAAACTACAGTTCTTGTTGTAGAAACTACAGTGCTGCTGTTAGAAACTTCAGTGCTGCTGGAAGAAACTACAGTGTTGACGGTAGAAACTACAGTGCTGTTGGTAGAAATTACAGTGATGGTGGTAGAAACTACAGTACTGGTGGCAGAATCTACAGTACTGCTGGAAGAAACTGCTGTGCTCTTAGAAGAAACTGCAGTGCTGATAGAAGAAACTACAGTTCTGCTGGAAGAAACTGCAGTGCTGTTGGAAGAAACTGCAATGCTGTTGGAAGAAACTACAGTGCTGTTTGTAGAAACTACAGTGCTGCTGGAAAAACTACAGTGCTGTTGGAAGAAACTGCAATGCTGTTGGAAGAAACTACGGTGCTGTTGGTAGAAACTACAGTGCTGCTGGAAAAACTACTGTACTGGTGGTAGAAACTACAGTGCTGGTGGTAGAAACTACAGTGCTACTAGAAGAAACTACAGTGTTGCTCATAGAAACTATAGTCCTGGTGGTAGAAACTGCAGTGCTGGTTGTAGAAACTACAGTGATACTGGAAGAAACTACAGTGTTGCTGGTAGAAACTACAGTGTTACTTGTAGAAACTACAGTATTGCTGGTCGAAACTACAGTGTTGCTGGAAGAAACTACAGTGTTTCTGGTAGAAACCACAGTGCTGGTGGTAGAAACTGCAGTGCTGGTGTTAGAAGCTACAGTGCTACTGGAAGAAACTACTGTGTTGCTGCAATAAACTACAGTGTTGCTGGTAGAAACTACAGTGTTGCTGTTTGAAACGACAGTGCTGGTGTTGCAAACTACAGTGCTTCTGGAAGAAACTACAGTGCTGCTGGAAGAAACTACAGTGTTGACGATAGAATCTACAGAACTGTTGATAGAAACTACAGTGATGGTGGTAGAAGCTACAGTGCTGGTGATAGAAACTACAGTGCTGTTGCAAGGAACTGCTGTGCTGTTAAAAGGAACTGCAGTGCTGTTGGAAGAAACTGCAATGCTGTTGGAAGAAACTACAGTGCTGGTGGTAGAAACTACAGTGTTGCTGGTAGAAACTACAGTGCTGGTGGTAGAAACTACAGTGTTGCTGGTAGAAACTACAGTTCTGGTGGTAGAAACTACAGTGCTGCTGTTAGAAACTACAGTGCTGCTGGAAGAAACTTCAGTGTTCATGGTAGAAACGTACAGTGATTGTAGTAGAAACTAAAGTGCTAGTGGTAGAAACTACAGTACTCGTGGTAGAAACTACAGTTCTGTTTGTAGAAACTGCTGTGTTGCTGGTAGAAACTACAGTTTTGTTGGTAGAAACTACAGTGTTGCTGGTGGAAACTGCATTGTTACTGTTACGAAATACAGTGTTGCTGGTAGAAACTACAATGTTGGTGGTAGAAACTACAGTGTTGGTGGTAGGAACTACAGTGCCGGTGGTAGAAACTACAGTGCTGCGGGTAGAAACTACAGTGCTGCTGGAACAAACTACAGTGCTGCTGGAAGAAACTGCAGTGATGTTGGAAGAAATTGCAGTGCTGTTGGAAGAAACTGCAATGCTGTTGGAAGAAACTACAGTGCTGTTGGAAGAAACTGCAGTGCTGTTGGAAGAAACTGCAGTGCTGTTGGAAGAAACTGCAGTGCTGTTGGAAGAAACTGCAGTGCTGTTGGAAGAAACTAGAGTGCTGCTGGAAGAAACTACAGTGCTGTTGGAAAAAACTGCAGTGCTGTTGGAAGAAACTACAGTGCTGTTGAAAGAAACTACAGTGCTGTTGGAAGAAAATACAATGCTGTTGGAAGAAACTGCAGTGCTGTTGGAAGAAACTTCAGTGCTGTTAGAAGCAACTGCAATGCTCCTGGAAGAAACTACAGTGCTGTTGATAAAAACTATAGTATTGCTTGTAGAAACTACAGTGTTGCTGGTAGAAACTGCAGTGCTGGTGGTAGGAACTACATTGCTGGTGGTAGAAGCTACAGTGCTGGTGGTAGAAACTACAGTGCTGGTGGTAGAAACAACAGTGTTGCTGGTAGAAACTGCAGTGCTAGTGGTTGAAACTTCAGTGCTGGTGGTAGAAACTACAGTGCTACTGGAAGAAACTACAGTGTTACTGGTATAAACTACAGTGTTGCTCGTAGAAACTACAGTGCTGGCGGTAGAAACTATTGTGCTGGTGGTAGAAAATACAGTGTTGCTGGTAGTAACTACAGTGTTGCTGGTAGAAACAACCTTGCTGGTGGTAGAAACTACATTGTTGCTGGAGGAAACTACAGTGCTGGTGGTAGAAACTACAATGTTGCTGGTAGAAACTACAGTTCTGGTGGTAGAAACTACAGTACTGCTATTGGAAACTACAGTGCTGCTGGAAGAAACTACAGTGTTGATGGTAGAAACTGCAGTGATTGTGGTAGAACCTGCTGTGCTGGTGGTAGAAACTAAACTGCTAGTGATAGAAACTACAGTACTCATGGTAGAAACTACAGTGCTCTTGGTAGAAACTACTGTGTTGCTGGTAGAAACTACAGTGTTGCTGGTAGAAACTACAGTTTTGTTGGTAGAAACTACAGTGTTGTGGTGGAAACTACACTGTTACTGGTAGAAAATACAGTGTTGCTGGTAGAAACTACAGTGTTGGTGGTAGAAACTACAGTGTTGGTGGTAGGAACTACAGTGCTGCTGGTAGAAACTACAGTGCTGGTGGTAGAAACTACAGTGCTGTTTGAAGAAACAGCAGTGCTGTTGGAAGAAACTACAATGCTGTTGGAAGAAACTGCAGTGCTGTTGGATGAAACTACAGTGCTATTGGAAGAAACTGCAGTGCTGTTGGAAGAAGCTGCAGTGCTGTTGGAAGAAAGTACGGTGCTGTTGGAAGAAACTACAGTGCTGCAGGAAGAAACTATAGTGCTATTGATAGAAACTACAGTATTGCTATTAGAAACTACAGTGTTGCTGGTAGAAACTACACTGCTGATGGTAGAAACTGCAGTGCTACTGGAAGAAACTACAGTGCTGCTCGTAGAAACTACACTGCTGATGGTAGAAACTGCAGTGCTGGTGGTAGAAACTACAATGCTACTGGAAGAAACTGCAGTGTTGCTGGTAGAAACTACAGTGTTACTGGTAGAAACTACAGTGTTGCTTGTATAAACTACAGTGTTGCTGGTCGAAACTAAAGTGTTGCTGGTAGAAACTACAGTGTTGCTTGTAGAAACTTCAGTGATGGTTGTAGAAACTACAGTGCTGGTGGTAGAAACTACAGTGCTACTGGAAGAAACTACAGTGTTGCTGGTATAAACTACAGTGTTGCTGGTAGAAACTACAGTTCTGGTGGTAGAAACTACAGTGCTGCTGTTAGAAACTACAGTGCTGCTGGAAGAATCTACAGTGTTGACGGTAGAATCTACAGTGCTGTTGGAAGAAACTACAGTGCTGCTCGTAGGAACTACAGTGCTGGTGGTAGAAACTACAGTGCTGGTGGTAGAAACTACAGTGCTACTATAAGAAACTACAGTGTTGTTGGTAGAAACTACACTTCTCTGTGGTAGAAACTACAGTGCTGGTGGTAGAAACTACAGTGCTGGTAGTAGAAACTACAGTGCCACAGGAAGAAACTACTGTGTTGCTTGTAGAAACTTTAGTGTTGCTGGTAGAAACTACAGTACTGGTGGTAGAAACTACAGTGCTACTCGAAGAAACTACAGTGTTGCTGGTAGAAACTAGTTTTGCTTGTCGAAACTACAGTGTTACTGGTCGAAACTACAGGGCTGGTGGTAGAAACTACTGTGCTGGTGGTAGAAACTACAGTGCTACTGGAAGAAACTACAGTGTTGCTTGTGGAAACTACAGTGTTGCTGGTAGAAACTACAGTGTTTCTGGTAGAAACTACAGTGTTGCTTGTAGAAACTACAGTGTTGCTGGTAGAAACTACAGTGCTGGTGGTAGAAGCTACAGTGCTGGTAGTGGAAACACAGTGCTTGTGGTAGAAACTACAGTGCTGGTGATAGAAACTACAGTGCTGGTGGTAGAAACTACAATGCTGATGTTAGAAACTATAGTGCTGGTGGTAGTAACTACAGTGCTGCTGAAATAAACCACAGTGCTGCTGTAGAAAGTACAGTGCTGTTGAAAGTTTGCAAGTGTTTTGCCATAATTATGTGTTTAATATAGTGCTTGTAATGATGACATAAATGCTACACTTTGTTGGTCTGCGCGGTTTTCAGATGGAATGAAAAAAGTTTCTGCATTCTTCCCCTCCTCCCTTCTTTCATTTAGTGTTTTTTTCAGAATTTTATTCATTTCCTTTTGATCGTCCGTATGCGAACGTCCTGTTATTAGTGAATCGACCTAAAGGTTTGCTCTTACCCGGAAACTCTGATGTTTGTATACCTTCAGTCTTAAATGGCCTCAGTAGTACGCAGAAGAACGCTTTTGGTTGCAGCTTAGCATCTGCGTTTATCCTGCTACTGACCATGAGTTCTGTGCCCTGACCGATAAACAAGAACCACCACTCACCCCAGCCTTCCACTAGTTTTTCCATTTTCCAGTCGTTGACTTTTATCTTTGAGTAGTGCAGACCTATCTGCACGGTCGCTTACACAGATTTCCATGTTGCCATTCCTCCCTGCCCCTCTAGCAAGTACACACATACACATACACACACAGGAGCAAAGAAATCTTGTGGATAAAATGAGAAAATAACAAAACTGTAACATAATAAGGTGAGGTAGGAATGATTAAAAGAGAAATTAATTAAAAAATGTAGCTTAGAAATTTGACATAGAAGTAATGAAGGTGATATAATAATGAAAAGATAATGCATAGATTAGGAATTAGTACTAAAACAGGAATGACAAAGGAGATCAATTTGGAAGAGTAAAACTAAAATAAAAGATGGTTATGTTTTTATAACGAGGCTAGAGACAGAACAAGATAAACAGGAGCAGGTATCTCGGAACATCTTTCAAAATATCATCCAAAGGTTTGACAAAGAGATGAGAGGGATAAAAGAGTATAAAACTAAAATAGAAGATAGTTATACCAAAATCACAAAAGAAAAGACAGATGGAATCGCAGGTGCCTCACGAGATTAATGCTAAAACAGGCATTAGTAATGAAATTAAACCTTGCAAACAGTTCTATATTTTTGTAAGGCTTGAAAGAGAGAAAAAAAAGGTTTATTATTTTTGGCAGTGTTGGAAAGGAAATAAACTCAAGAAGATAAATAAATAATTGATTAGAGCAACACTTAATTGAGATGACGAAATTCTGAGTGGATGTTATCCTTCGAATGCACATTGTGTGATACAGAAAATTTGGTAAATATGAGAAAGATAAGAACAGGCCGCTAAGAAAAATGTTTAGATAAGTAAAGTATAAGAACAAATATCTAACGAGAGTGAGTGATAAAGAAAGTGTCAGTCTGAAAGAATATTCAAACTGGACAAGATCTTTTAAAGAAGGATAGGAGTGAAAATAATAGGATTATTAATTACTTCTAAGACGCTAAATGAGAATTGAAGTATAAAAGATGAAAAGTTTTGTACAGAGTAACAGACCAGTACCAGCCTATCAGAAGTTTTGTACAGAGTAACAGACCAGTACCAGCCTATCAGAATATTTGTACAGAGTAACAGACCAATACCAGCCTATCAGAAGTTTTGTACAGAGTAACAGACCAGTACCAGCCTATCAGAAGTTTTGTACAGAGTAACAGACCAGTACCAGCCTATCAGAATATTTGTACAGAGTAACAGACCAATACCAGCCTATCAGAAGTTTTGTACAGAGTAATAGACCAGTACCAGCCTATCAGAAGTTTTGTACAGAGTAACAGACCAGTACCAGCCTATCAGAAGTTTTGTACAGAGTAACAGACCAGTACCAGCCTATCAGAAGTTTTGTACAGAGTAACAGACCAGTACCAGCCTATCAGAAGTTTTGTACAGAGTAACAGACCAGTACCAGCCTATCAGAATTTTTTTTACAGAGTAACAGACCAGTACCAACCTATCAAAAGTTTTGTTAAGAGTAACAGACCAGTACCAGCCTATCAAAAGTTTTGTAAAGAGTAACAGACCAGTACCAGCCTATCAGAAGTTTTGTACAGAGTAACAGACCAGTACCAGCCTATGAAAAGTTTTGTGCAGAGTAACAGACCAGCACCAGCCTATCAGAAGTTTTGTACAGAGTAACAGACCAATACCAGCCTATCAGAAGTTTTGTACAGAGTAACAGACCAGTACCAGCCTATCAGAAGATTTGTACAGAGTAGCAGACCAGTACCAGCCTATCAGAAGTTTTTTACAGAGTAACAGACCAGTACCAGCCTATCATAAGTTTTGTAAGGAGTAACAGACCAGTACCAGCCTTTCAAAAGGTTTCTAATGAGTAACATACCAGTATCAGTCTATCAAAAGTTTTCTACAGAGTAACAGACCAGTATCAGCCTATCAAAAGTTTTGTACAGAGAAATAATCAGTGCCAGCCTATCAAAACGCTTCTCAAAGAGACGAACACATGAAAGAAGACAAACAAATAGTAAAGAGTAATTAGATAATAACTCTTAACACAATATTTTAGAGTGTGATGTAAATGGTTTAAAAAAACGACAGATTGAGGAATAGAACAACTGTGTACCATTTAAGAATCTTTATTACAGAAACATTTCGCTTTCAAAACATGTCCGAAATAAAGATGCAGAAATGTTGCACAGATGTCTCGTTCTTCAATTATTTTAGAAAAACTAAAATAATTTGCACAAAACGTTTAGTACCAAAAAAAAAAAAAAAAAAAAGGAATTAAACAGTTCATTCCAAAAAACGAATATAAGACAAACAAACAAAAGATAATTTAATGGAAGGTGCTGGATAGCTATGAAAAAAAAGACTGAACTAATGCATCAATATGGAAATGAAAATACAAATGTAAGAAGAAAGGAAGAAAGAGTCTTCATAAAAGAAATACTGTATAGGAGAAAAGTAAAACCAAATCTTTCATTTAGGTTTGCAACAAGTAAAATAAACGTTAAAGACAATATTTAATAAATGAAGGACAATGAGAAAGTCACTGGAAATCAGGAAAAATTGTGTGAGGTATTAAACGGAAAATTTCAGCTAATGTGTTTACAAAAGAAGATTCTTTAAAATGCAAATGATCTGAATTCAAAACAAGATGTTGTAATAAAGGATGAGGAATTAACTAAAGAGGATAATAGCAAATAGCAAACTAAGGACTAGACAGAATATCATCATGGAATTTAAAAGAATGTGCAGAAGAGCTATGGCAAACAGTTTGGAGTTATTTAGGCTTTCACTGCGAGTAGATAAATAGGCAAAGCTGTGGATGATGGTGCACATTTTTGTCAATATTTAAAAAAAATAGAGTGAGAAGATCTTATAGGCTATACGCCAGTTTTGGTGGTTAAATTATCTTAAAAATGTTAAATAAAGTCTCTGAAGAAAAGTGGATGAAATATTCGGACAAAAAAAAATTCATATATTAGTAAACAATTTAGTTTCCCGTCCGAAAATTAATGTTTATCAAGTCATTTAAGCTATTACGAGTCATGGAAATAGGTCTACAAAAAATAGATAGGCTGATTGTATTTTTATAGCCTATAGGAAAGCTTTTGATAGAGCTCCCATGAAAGACTAGTCTGGAAACTGCACAATGTAGGACTATAAGGTAAACTATATAATTAGTTGAAAAACTTTCTGTTTGGGAAGAAAATACGAGCAGTTATAAGAGAAAAATTTCCAAGTGTAGAACTATCACTAGTGTTGTGCTACAAGCATCTCTACTTTCTCCGATAATAATTTTAACATTGCAAATACAGTTGAAAATCTGTATATGCAAAAACTCTTGGGTAAAATAAGTACTTAATGTCACTAAATCACTACAGGAAAACTTGGACAAATTGAGAAAATAGTGGTAGATGATGAAGAAATTTAATGTTTATTAATGTCATGTAATGCAAACAGAAAAAAAATTCAGGACACATGAAGCCTATTAACGTAAGAAAAAATTAAATTATGAAAGATAGATGGATCTTGGAACTATAATTAACTAAATATTGTCACCGGAAAATCATATACATGATTCTGTGAGAAGCTCATTTGCTACAGTAACATTTTATAAAATAGCTTTCACATAAATGGATGCAGAAATGCTAAAAAAAAAGTTAATTACAATATGTATGTGGCCAAGTTGATTATGTACAGCAGTAGTGTGGTACCTCTACCACAAAAACTTAAGTGTCCTGGTAAGAGAGGGTCTGAAGAAAAACTTCAAAACAGATACCAGAGGTGAAAAAATGAGCCATGATGAAAGGCTGTCAAGACCAAAGATGCCCACGATAACTGATGGTAGGAAAAGACGTGATAAACACATGCAAGTTTATAACAGAATATGAAAGAATGGAAAACAAGACTTTTTAATTCATTCAATAGGGGAAACAAAAGCCCACGATGGAAACAGAGAAAGTTGGAGCCGAAGGAATACAAAAAAAAATTCTTGAAAAAGAGCGTAGTAGACCCACGGGATGAATCAGAATAAATGTTAAAATCACTGGAATTTTAAATGATTATGTGACGATAAAAATACTAAAGACGGGACACCACGAGTATGGTCCTACTCTTGTAGGTACTAGTAGGTAATTACAAACACACACACACGCACCACAGTTACAGTATTAGAACAGAAGTTGAAGGTTTGGTACACAAATGCAGATGGATTAACGAATAAGCATGAGGAATGGCAAGAAAGAATCAATGAGAAGTCCCCAGACATCATAGCAGTTACAGAAACAAAACTCATGGAGACAATAACAGATGCAATCTTCCCACCAGGATACCAGATCATGAGGAAAGATAGAAGGGGCAAGGGGGGAGGTGGGGTTGCTCTGCTCGTAAAAAACAGATGGAAATTAGAGAAAATTGAAGGAATAGATGAGACGGGAGAAAGAGACTACATAGCAGGTACACTTCAGTCTGGGGAACACAAAGTGGTCATTGCAGTGATGTATAATCCACCACAGAACTGCAGGAGGCCAAGAGAGGAATAAGAAGAGAGCAACAGAGCAATGGTGGACACACTTGGTGAGGTGGAAAGAAGAGCTCACTCCAGCAGAGCAAAGTTGCTGGTTATGGGGGATTTCAACCACAGGGAGATTGACTGGGAAAACCTGGAGCCACATGGGGTCCCGAAACATGGAGAGCCAAGATGTTGGACGTGGTGCTGGAAAACCTCATGCACCAACATGTTAAGGACACTACCAGAGTGAGAGGGGAGGATGAACCAGCAAGATTGGACCTTGTGTTCACCCTGGGCAGCTCAGATATTGAGGACATCAAGTATGAGAGTCCCCTAGGAGCTAGCGACCACGTGGTTCTGTGCTTTGAATACATAGTAGAGCTGCAAGTGGAGAGAATAACAGGAGTAGAATGGGAAAAGCCTGACTATAAAAGAGGGGACTACATAGGGTTGAAGAACTTCCTGCGGGAGGTCCAGTGGGACAGAGAACTGGCAGGAAGCCAGTAAATGAAATGATGGAATATGTAGCAACAAAATGCAAGGAGGCAGTGGAAAGGTTCATTCCCAAGGGCAACAGTAACAACGGGAAGACCAAAACAAGCCCCTGGTTTACCCGACGGTGTAAGGAGGCAAAAACAAAGTGCAATAGAGAATGGAAAAAGTACAGAAGGCAGAGAACACACGAAAATAGGGAGATCAGTCGCAGAGCCAGGAATGAGTACGCACAGGTAAGGAGGGAGGCCCAGCGACAGCATGAAAATGACATAGCATCGAGAATCAAGACTGACCCGAAACTGTTGTATAGCCACATCAGGAGGAAGACAACAGTCAAAGACCAGGTGATCAGATTAAGGACAGAAGGTGGAGAACTCACAAGAAATGATCAGGAGGTATGTGAGGAGCTGAACAGGAGATTTAAGGAAGTTTTTACAGTAGAGACAGGAAGGGCTGTGGGAGGACACCACAGAAGGGAACATCAAGAGGGAATATACCAACAAGTGTTGGATGACATACGAACAACTGAGGAGGAGGTGAAGAAGCTCTTAAGTGACCTTGACACCTCAAAGGCGATGGGACCGGACAACATCTCCCCATGGGTCCTTAGAGAAGGAGCAGAGATGCTGTGTGTGCCTCTAACCACAATCTTCAACACATCCCTTGAAACTGGGCAACTACCTGAGAAATGGAAGACAGCTAATGTAGTCCCCATATTTAAGAAAGGAAACAGAAACGAGGCACTAAACTACAGACCTGTGTCTCTGACATGTATTGTGTGCAAAGTCATGGAGAAGATTATCAGGAGGAGAGTGGTCGCGCACCTGGAAAGGAACAAGATTATAAATGAAAACCAGCATGGGTTCATGGAAGGCAAATCTTGTATCACAAACCTCCTGGAGTTTTTATGACAAGGTAACAGAAGTAAGACACGAGAGAGAGGGTTGGGTAGATTGCGTTTTCCTAGACTGCAGGAAGGCCTTTGACACAGTTCCCCACAAGAGATTAGTGCAGAAGCTGGAGGATCAGGCACACGTAAAAGGAAGGGCACTGCAATGGATAAGGGAATACCTGACAGGGAGGCAGCAACGAGTCATGGTACGTGAAGAGGTATCACAGTGGGCGCCTGTTACGAGCGGGTCCCACAGGGGTCAGTTCTAGGACCAGTGCTATTTTTGATATATGTGAACGACATGATGGAAGGAATAGACTCTGAGTGTCCCTGTTCGCAGATGACGTGAAGTTGATGAGAAGAATTAAATCGGACGAGGATGAGGCAGGACTGCAAAGAGACCTGGAGAGGCTGGACATGTGGTCCAGTAACTGGCTTCTCGAATTCAATCCAGCCAAATGCAAAGTCATGAAGATTGGGGAGGGGCAAAGAAGACCGCAGACAGAGTATAGGCTAGGTGGACAAAGACTACAGACCTCACTCAGGGGAGAAAGACCTTGGGGTGACCATAACACCAAGCACATCACCGGAGGCACACATCAACCAAATAACCGCTGCAGCATACGGGCGCCTGGCAAACCTGAGAACAGCGTTCCGATACCTTAATAAGGAACGTTCAAGACACTGTACACTGTGTATGTTTTAGGCCCATACTGGAGTATGCAGCACCAGTCTGGAACCCACACCTGGTCAAGCACGTCAAGAAGTTAGAGAAAGTACAAAGATTTGCAACAAGGCTAGTCCCAAAGCTCAAGGGAATGTCGTACGAGGAAAGGTTAAGGGAAATCGGACTGACGACACTGGAGGACAGAAGGGTCAGGGGAGACATGATAACGACATACAAGATACTGCGGGGAATAGACAAGGTGGACAGAGATAGGATGTTCCAGAGAGGGGACACAGGGACAAGGGGTCACAACTGGAAGCTGAAGACTCAGACGAGTCACAGGGACGTTAGGAAGTATTTCTTCAGTCATAGAGTTGTCAGTAACTGGAATAGCCTAGCAAGTAAAGTAGTGGAGGCAGGAACCATACATAGTTTTAAGAAGAGGTATGACAAAGCTCAGGAAGCAGAGAGAGAGAGGACCCAATAGCGATCAGTGAAGAGGCGGGGCCAGGAGCTGAGTCTCGACCCCTGCAACCACAATTAGGTGAGTACAATTAGGTGAGTACACACACACTGGCTGCAGTGGCCATAAGGGCTCTTGCGTGCAGGGCAAAGCTACTGATCATGGGTGACTTTAACCAAATGGAAATCGATTGGGAGAACTTGGAACCACATGGGGGGGCCAAGATACATGGAGGGCTAAGATGATGGAGGTGGTACTGGAAAACTTCATGTACCAAAACGTAAGGGACACTACCAGAGAGAGGGGAGAGGATGAACCAGCGAGACTGGACCTAGTATTCACCTTGAGTAGTGCAGATATTGAGGACATCACATATGAAAGCCCCCTTGGGGCCAGCGATCATGTGGTTTTAAGCTTCGAATACACAGTAGAGTTACAAGTGGAGGGGAAAGCAGAAAGGGCCGGGCGAATGAAGCCAAACTACAAGAAAGGGGACTACGAGGGAATGAGGAACTTCCTGAACGGGGTTCAGTGGGACAGAGAACTGGCAGGGAAGCCAATAAACGAGATGATGGAATATGTAACACCAATATGCAAGGAAGCTGAGGAGAGGTTTGTACCCAAAGGCATAATGAAAAGGCCAGAATGAGCCCATGGTTTACCCAAAGGTGCAGGGAGGCAAAAAACAAGTGTGCTAGGGAATGGAAGAAGTATAGAAGGCAACGGACCCAGGAGAATAAGGAGAGAAGTCGTAGAGCCAGAAATGAATATGCACAGGAAAGAAGGGAGGCCCAACGACAATATGAAAATGACATAGCAGCGAAAGCCAAATCTGACCCGAAGATGTTATCAGCCACATGAGGAGGAAAACAACAGTCAAGGACCAGGTAATCAGGCTAGGGAAGAAAGGAGGAGAGACAACAAAAAACGATTGTGAAGTATGTGAGGAACTAAACATGACATTCAAAGAAGTGTTCACAGAGGAGACAGAAGGGACTCCAGAAAGACAGAGAGGTGGGGTACGAAACCAAGTGTTGGACACAGTGCACACAACCGAGGAAGAAGTGAAGAGGCTTCTGAGTGAGCTGGATACCTCAAAGGCAATGGGGCCGGATAACATCTCTCCATGGGTCCTGAGAGAGGGAGCAGTGACGCTATGTGTACTCCTAACAACAATATTCAACACATCTATCGAAACAGGGAGATTACCTGAGGCATGGAAGACAGCAAATGTAGTCCCAATTTTTAAAAAAGGAGACAGACATGAAGCACTAAACTACAGACCAGTGTCACTGACATGTATAGTATGGAAAGTCATGGAGAAGATTATAAGGATAAGAGTGGTGGAACACCTAGAATGGAATGATCTCATCAACAGCAGCCAACATGGTTTCAGGGACAGGAAATCCTGAGTCACAAACTTGCTGGAGTTCTCTGACAGGGTGACAACAGTAAGACAAGAGAGAGAGGGGTGGGTAGATTACATTTTCTTTGATTGTAAGAAGGCGTCTGACACACTTCCACACAAGAGATTAGTGCAAAAATTGAAGAAACAGGCAGGAATAACAGGGAAGGCACTACAATGGATCAGGGAATACTTGTCAGGAATACAGCAGCGGGTCATGGTATGTGTCGCGGTGTCAAAGTGGGCACCTGTGACGAGTGGGTTCCACAGAGGTCAGTCCTAGGACCAGTGCTGTTTCTGGTATTTGTGAACGACATGACAGAAGGAATAGACTTCGAAGTGTCCCTGTTTGCAGATGATGTGAATTGAATTAGACACATGTGCAACTCTTGGGTATCTTTATTGAGGAAACGTTTTGCCACACAGTGGCTTCATCAGTCCATACAAAGGAGAAACTTGAAGAACAGGAGGAGAATGAGGTAATCAGTCCCTCAGCCTTGAGTCGATGTGGTCAGTCCGTCAATCTTGAATAGAATACGGCATATGAGCGGAGAAGCAGCTTATAAACCGTAGACAGGTGAGGGGCAGAAGTCGTAGGTGGTGTCACATTTGTCCAGTGTGGAAGTAGGTCGTGCCCAAGGGTTAGGCAAGTGAAGAATTCCCAAGTATTAAGATCCCAAGAAGTTGCAGTGTCTGACAGGATGGTAGATGAATGGTTCAGAGAACCGATATGTTGTTGAATTAGACACATGTGCAACTCTTTGATATCTTTATTGAGGAAACGTTTCGCCACACCTGTCTACGGTTTACAAGCTGCTTCTCCGCTCATATGCTGTATTCTATTCAAGATTGATGGACTGACCACATCGACTCAAGGCTGAGGGACTGATTACCTCATTCTCCTCCTGTTCTTCAAGTTTCTCCTTTGTATGGACTGATGAAGCCACTGTGTTGCGAAACGTTTCCTCAATAAAGATACCCAAGAGTTGCACATGTGTCTAATTCAACAACATGTCGGTTCTCTGAACCATTCATCTACCAGATGATGTGAAGTTGATGAGAAGAATTCATTCGGAGGAAATCCAGGCAGAACTACAAAGGGATCTGGACAGGCTGCAGACCTGGTCCAGCAATTGGCTCCTGGAGTTCAACCCACCAAGTGCAAAGTCACGAAGATTGGGGAAGGGCAAAGAAGACCGCAGACGGAGTACAGTCTAGGGGCTAGAGACTGCAAACTTCACTCAAGGAAAAAGATCTTGGGGTGAATATAACACCAGGCACATCTCCTGAGGCACACATTAACCAAATAACTGCTGCAGCACATGGACGCCTAACAAACCTCAGAACAGCATTTCGACATCTTAATAAGGAATCGTTCAGGACCCTGTACACTGTGTACGTTAGGCCTATATTGGAGTATGCGGCACCAGTTTGGAACCCACACCTAGCCAAGCGCATAAAGAAACTAGAGAATGTGCAAAGGTTTGCAACAAAACTAGTCCCAGAGCTAAGAGGTATGTCCAACGAGGAGAGAACATAAGAACATAAGAACATAAGAAAGGAGGAACACTGCAGCAGGCCTGTTGGCCCATACTAGGCAGGTCCTTTACAATCCATCCCACTAACAAAACATTTGCCAACCCAATTTTAATGCTACCCAAGAAATAATCTCTGATAACTATCCACTCATTTGCAAGTCCCACTCAAATCCAACCCCTCTCACTCATATATTTATCCAACCTAAATTTGAAACTACCCAAAGTCCTAGCCTCAATAACCCAACTAGGTAGACTGTTCCATTCATCAACTACCCTATTTCCAAACCAATACTTTCCTATGGCCTTTCTAAATCTAAACTTGTCTAATTTAAATCCATTACTGCGGGTTGTCTCTTGGAGAGATATCCTCAAGACCTTATTAATGTCCCCTTTATTAATACCCATCTTCCACTTATACACTTCGATCATGTCTCCCCTCATTCTTCGTCTAGCAAGAGAATGTAATTTAAGACTCTTCAATCTTTCTTCATAAGGAAGATTTCTAATGCTATGTATTAATTTAGTCATTCTACGGAGGGGTGTTAATGTTGCAATTTAAAAACTGTAGTGTAAAGCACCCTTCTGGCAAGACAGTGATGGAGTGAATGATGGTGAAAGTTTTTCTTTTTTCGGGCCACCCTGCCTTGGTGGGAATAGGCCAGTGTGATAATAAAATAATAAAATATTCTACGCTGAATGTTTTCTAACGAATTTACATCCATTCTGTAATATGGAGACCAGAACTGAGGCCTTACTTGATATAAATCCCAATAATCTATTTGCCTTATTACGTACGCGTAGGCATTGCTGTCTTGGTTTAAGGTTGCTGCTCACCATAACCCCCAAGTCCTTTTCGCAATCTGTATGGCTAAGTTCTACATCATTTAACTTATAATTGCTAGGGTTATGGACACTCCCGAGCTTCAGAACCTTGCATTTATCTACATTGAACTGCATCTGCCACTTTTCTGACCAAGAATAGAGTTTGTCTAAATCCTTCTGAAGTTCCCTAACATCTACGTTTGAATCAATTATCCTACCTATCTTTGTGTCATCGGCGAATTTCCTCATATCACTAGTAATTACTTCATCAAGATCATTGATATATATTATAAACAACAACGGGCCCAAGACTGATCCCTGTGGAACTCCACTTGTTACAGATCCCCACTCGGATTTAACCCCATTTATGGACACTAGGTAGTAGGTTGGTAGACAGCAGCCACCCAGGGAAGTACTACCGTCCTGCCAGATGACTGTGAAACAGAAACCTGTAACTGTTTTGCATGATGGTAGGATAGCTGGTTTCTTTTTATGTCTCATAAACACGCTAGATTACAGGGATATCTTGCTACTCCTACCTACACTTTGGTCACACTTCACAGACACGTACATGCATTTATATATATACATACTTCTAGGTTTTTCTCCTTTTTCAAAATAGCTCTTGTTCTTCTTTATTTCTTCTATTGCCCATGGGGAAGTGGAAAAGAATCTTTCCTCCGTAAGCCATGCGTGTCGTATGAGGCGACTAAAATGCCGGGAGCAATGGGCTAATAACCCCTTCTCCTGTAGACATTTTCTAAAAAAGAGAAGAAGAACAACTTTATAAAACTGGGATGCTTGAATGTGCGTGGATGTAGTGCGGATGACAAGAAACAGATGATTGCTGATGTTATGAATGAAAAGAAGTTGGATGTCCTGGCCCTAAGCGAAACAAAGCTGAAGGGGGTAGGGGAGTTTCGGTGGGAGGAAATAAATGGGATTAAATCTGGAGTATCTGAGAGAGTTAGAACAAAGGAAGGGGTAGCAGTAATGTTGAAGGATCAGTTATGGAAGGAGAAAAGAGAATATGAATGTGAAAATTCAAGAATTATGTGGATTAAAGTAAAGGTTGGATGCCAAAAGTGGGTCATAATAAGCGTGCATGCACCTGGAGAAGAGAGTAATGTAGAGGAGAGAGAGTGATTTTGGGAGATGTTAAGTGAATGTATAGGAGCCTTTGAACCAAGTGAGAGAGTAATTGTGGTAGGGGATCTGAATGCTAAAGTAGGAGAAACTTTTAGAGAGGGTGTGGTAGGTAAGTTTGGGGTGCCAGGTGTAAATGATAATGGGAGCCCTTTGATTGAACTTTGTATAGGAAGGGGTTTAGTTATAGGTAATACATATTTTAAGAAAAAGAGGATAAATAAGTATACAAGATATGATGTAGGGCGAAATGACAGTAGTTTGTTGGATTATGTATTGGTAGATAAAAGACTGTTGAGTAGATTTCAGGATGTACATGTTTATAGAGGGGCCACAGATATATCAGATCACTTTCTAGTTGTAGCTACACTGAGAGTAAAAGGTAGATGGGATACAAGGAGAACAGAAGCATCAGGGAAGAGAGAGGTGAAGGTTTATAAACTAAAAGAGGAGGCAGTTAGAGTAAGATATAAACAGCTATTGGAGGATAGATGGGCTAATGAGAGCATAGGTCGAAGAGGTATGGGGTAGGTTTAAAAATGTAGTGTTAGAGTGTTCAGCAGAAGTTTGTGGTTACAGGAAAGTGGGTGCGGGAGGGAAGAGGAGCGATTGATGGAATGATGATGTAAAGAGAGTAGTAAGGGTGAAAAAGATAGCATATGAGAAGTTTTTACAAAGTAGAAGTGATGCAAGGAGGGAAGAGTATATGGAGAAAAAGAGAGAGGTTAAGAGAGTGGTGAAGCAATGTAAAAAGAGAGCAAATGAGAGAGTGGGTGAGATGTTATCAACAAATTTTGTTGAAAATAAGAAAAAGTTTTGGAGTGAGATTAACAAGCTAAGGAAGCCTAGAGAACAAATGGATTTGTCAGTTAAAAATAGGAGAGGAGAGTTATTATTAAATGGAGAGTTAGAGTTATTGGGAAGATGGAGGGAATATTTTGAGGAATTCTTAAATGTTGATGAAGATAGGGAAGCTGTGATTTCGTGTATAGGGCAAGGAGGAATAACATCTTGTAGGAGTGAGGAAGAGCCAGTTGTGAGTGTGGGGGAAGTTCGTGAGGCAGTAGGTAAAATGAAAGGGGGTAAGGCAGCCGGGATTGATGGGATAAAGATAGACATGTTAAAAGTAGGTGGGGATATAGTTTTGGAGTGGTTGGTTCAATTATTTAATAAATGCATGGAAGAGGGTAAGGTACCTAGGGATTGGCAGAGAGCATGCATAGTTCCTTTGTTAAGGCAAAGGGGACAAAAGAGAGTGCAAAAATTATAGGGGCATAAGTCTGTTGAGTATACCTGGTAAAGTGTATGGTAGAGTTATTATTGAAACAATTAAGAGTAAGACGGAGAATAGGATAGCAGATGAACAAGGAGGCTTTAGGAAAGGTAGGGGGGTGTGTGGACCAGGTGTTTACAGTGAAACATATAAGTGAACAGTATTTAGATAAGGCTAAAGAGGTTTTAGTAGCATTTATGGATTTGGAAAAGGCGTATGACAGGGTGGATATCAGATTGGAGGGAGAGAGTATGGAGGAGGTGAATGTATTCAGATATTTGGGAGTTGACGTGTCAGCGGATGGGTCTATGAAAGATGAGGTGAATCATAGAATTGATGAGGGGAAAAGGGTGAGTGGTGCACTTAGGAGTCTGTGGAGACAAAGAATTTTGTCCTTGGAGGCAAAGAGGGGAATGTATGAGAGTATAGTTTTACCAATGCTCTTATATGGGTGTGAAGCATGGGTGATGAATGTTGCAGCGAGGAGAAGGCTGGAGGCAGTGGAGATGTCATGTCTGAGGGCAATGTGTGGTGTGAATATAATGCAGAGAATTCGTAGTTTGGAAGTTAGGAGGAGGTGCGGGATTACCAAAACTGTTGTCCAGAGGGCTGAGGAAGGGTTGTTGGGGTGGTTCGGACATGTAGAGAGAATGGAGCGAAACAGAGTGACTTCAAGAGTGTATCAGTCTGTAGTGGAAGGAAGGCGGGGTAGGGGTCGGCCTAGGAAAGGTTGGAGGGAGGGGGTAAAGGAGGTTTTGTGTGCGAGGGGCTTGGACTTCCAGCAGGCATGCGTGAGCGTATTTGATAGGAGTGAATGGAGACAAATGGTTTTTAATACTTGACGTGCTGTTGGAGTGTGAGCAAAGTAACATTTATGAAGGGGTTCAGGGAAACAGGCAGGCCGGACTTGAGTCCTGGAGATGGGAAGTACAGTGCCTGCACTCTGAAGGAGGGGTGTTAATGTTGCAGTTTAAAAACTAGTGTAAAGCACCCTTCTGGCAAGACAGTAATGGAGTGAATGAAGGTGAAAGTTTTTCTTTTTCGGGCCACCCTGCCTTGGTGGGAATCGGCCAGTGTGATAATAATAAAATTTATGGACACTCTCTGCTTCCTGTCTGTGAGCCATGATTTGATCCACGAGAGCACCCTTCCCGCAATGCCATGAGCTGCCACTTTCTTTAAGTCTTTGGTGCGGAACTCTATCAAAAGCCTTACTAAAATCTAAGTAAATAATATCAAATTCTTTATCGTGGTCAACAGCCTCGAAAGCTTTACTGAAGAAAGTTAATAAATTAGTTAGACAAGAACGGCCTCTCGTGAATCCAGGCTGAGTATCATTAATCAAGCTATGCTTATCGAGATGGCGTCTTATAATCTCAGCTATAATTGACTCTAGTAATTTGCCTACAATTGAGGTCAGGTTTATTGGGCGGTAATTTGACGGTAACGACTTGTCCCCTGTTTTAAAAATAGGAATTACATTAGCCATCTTCCACATATCAGACACTACACCTGTTTGAAGAGATAAATTAAAAATATTAGTTAATAGTTCACAGAGTTCCATTTTGCATTCCTTAAGAACCCTTGAAAAAACCTCATCAGGACCCGGCGACTTATTTTGCTTCAGTCGGTCTATCTGCTTCACAACCATTTCACTAGTGACTGTGATGTTACATAATTTATCTTCTTCAGGCCCACGATAAAAATTAATTTCTGGAATATTGTTAGTGTCTTCCTGTGTAAAAACCGAGAGAAAATAATTATTTAAAATCGAGCACATTTCATTCTCTTTGTCAGTAAGATGCCTATAGCTATTTTTAAGGGGACTTATCTTATCTCTAACTTTTGTTCTATAGACCTGGAAAAAACTTTTTGGGTTACTTTTCGAATCCCTAGCAACTTTAATTTCATAGTCCCTTTTAGCTTTTCTTATCCCCTTTTTGATGTCCCTCTTAATGTCAATATACTGATTCATAAGATGACCCTCACCTCTTTTGATACGCCTATAAATTCCCTTCTTATGCCCTAGTAGATATTTCAGCCTATTATTCATCCATTTTGGGTCATTTCTATTTTATCTAATTTCTTTATACGGGATAAACGTTCTTTGAGCAGCATGTATAGTGTTCAGAAAACTGTCATATTGATAGCTCTCTTCGTTACCCCAGTCAACAGATGGTAAGTGTTCGCTAAGCCCATCGTAATCTGCTAAGCGAAAATCTGGGACTGTTACTGAGTTATCCCTACTATCATACTTCCATTCAATGCTAAATGTAATTGATTTGTGATCGCTAGCACCCAGTTCCACTGAAATTTTTAAATTATTCACAAGGGATTCATTGTTTGCCAGAACTAAGTCAAGCAGGTTATTACCCCTTGTAGGTTCTGTCACAAACTGCTTCAAAAAGCAATCCTGAACTACTTCTAAGAAGTCGTATGATTCTAAATTCCCAGTCAAGAAATTCCAATCAATATGACTAAAGTTAAAGTCTCCTAGAATTACTACATTATCGTGCCTTGTGGCCTTAACAATTTCCTCCCATAGTAGTCTCCCTTGGTCCTTATCTAAGCTTGGGGGACGGTATATCACACCTAAAATCAATTTTTCATGCCCCTCTGAAAATTCTATCCAAACAGACTCTGTATGAGTTACTTCAGACTTAATACCCGTTTTTATGCAACAGTTTTAAGCGATCTCGGACACACAATGCCACCCCACCCCCTTCCCTACACTTCTATCTACTTGGAACAATTTAAAACCCTGAATGTGACATTCTGCAGGCATGTCCCGATTTTTCACATTGAACCACGTCTCAGTTAAGGCAAATACATCAATGTTACCTGCACTAGCAACTAGTCTCAACTCGTCCATCTTATTCCTAGCACTACGACTATTTGTGTAATATATATTTAAGGACCCTCCTTTCTCTTTACCCTTCCTGCTCCTTTCTGTTATTCCACCAAACCTATTACTGTCCTTGTCAATTAGTGCCACTGGCTTTCCAATATCCACCTCATTTTGCCTATTACTAGTTCTCCTAGTACTCATATTACTACACTGCGACTTCACTGTTTTGTTTTCCCGCCAAAACCAATGCCACTAACTATTCCTAGTCTAAAAACCTAACAGCTCCCTCCACTGAGTTGGCCATTGCTCCCACCCCACACCTAGATAAGTGAACCCCATCCCTGGCACACATGTCATTTCTACGATAGAAGAGGTCCCAGTTGTCAATGAATGTTACTGCATTTTCCTTACAGTATTTGTCCAGCCAGCAATTGACACCAATTGCTCTGGACAACCATTCATTTCCAACTCCTCTCCTTGGCAAAATGCCACATATGACAGGTTTCCCACCCTTCCTCCTAATTATCTCTATTGCTGACCTATACCTGCTTATCAGGTCCTCACTCCTACGTCTGCCAACATCGTTGCCTCCAGCACTGAGACAGATAATAGGATTGCTCCCATTACCTCTCATGATGTCATCCAGACGGCTAACAATATCCTTCATCCCAGCCCCAGGAAAACACACTCTCTGCCTCCTACTCCTATCCTTCAAGCAGAATGCCCTATCCATGTACCTAATCTGGCTATCCCCAACAACAACAATGTTTTTACCTTCCTTGGCGACGTCCATCGTGATGTTCCCAGTAGTCGACTCACATTCATTAGGTAGCACTACACCTTCACTTGTGGAATTCGTCAAGACGTTCTCGATGGTTTTCGTTGAGGTTTCTAGGGATGTCTCACTCACGTCAGCCAATGTTTCCTTGGTGCTCATTGTGACATTCCCAGTAGAACACCCACATTCGTCAGGTAGCACTGAAAATGGGTTGGAAGTTTCCACAGTAGTCTTCTGGGTCCTCATTGTTTCTGCCTCTCCAACAGTCTTCTTGATCCTCAGCTTGGTTCCATGTTGCCCGGCCACTGACCAAGCTCCCCTCTTAACCTGGGGACTCACAACAGGAGGATTACTTCGAATCCTCTTGTTCTCCTCCGTTAATCGCCGTATCTCCTGCTTAGCAACCCTAAGCTCTTCTTTCAGCTGCTGGTAAAGTTGCTCAAGAGAGGGCATCCTGGTTCAGATTCACAGAGAGCACACAAACCAAATTCACAGAGATCACACAAACGAGAGGTTAAGGGAAATCGACCTGACGACACTGGAGGAGAGGAGAGGTAGGGGGGACATGATAACGACATATAAAATACTGAGAGGAATTAACAAGGTGGACAAAGACAGGATGTTCCAGAGATGAGACACAGCAACAAGGGGACACAGTTGGAAGTTGAAGACACAGATGAATCACAGGGATGTTAGGAAGTATTTCTTCAGTCACAGAGTAGTCAGGATGTGGAATAGTTTGGGAAGCGATGTAGTGGAGGCAGGATCCATACATAGCTTTAAGCAGAGGTATGATAAAGCTTATGGTTCAGGGAGAGTGACCCAGTAGCGACCAGTGAAGAGGCGGGGCTAGGAGCTATGACTCGACCCCTGCAGTACACACACACACACACACACACACACACACACACACACACACACACACACACACACACACACACACACACACACACACACACACACACAACCTATATCGTATCTGATGTCACCTACTCATCACTCGTTCATTTACGGTTCCTGCAGGCGTCATCCAGTGCTGGATCGACTTCTCTGAGGCATGGCAATGGAAGCTCTACATGACACTGGTGGCTTTCACCATCTTCGGCTTCCCCACAGTCATCATCACTGCCTGCTACGCCATCATCGTCTATACCATATGGTCCAAGAGCAAGATCATGACCCTTAACAGCAAGGCCCTCGGCACCAAAAGTAAGTAGATCCAATTGGAATATCGCAAAATTGGATGTAAGAAAAGACAGGTTGCATAACAAGCTCTTATTGGAATAATGTTTTACTGTGTGTAAAGATTTATTAAGTCATCTTTAATACGATTTACACGAGTGAAATATAATCCAAATAAACGGTTGTTCTGTAACCTGTGTCTTACTTTCAGTGGAAGGAGGATACATTATTTTCGTACTTGTTTATTTTGTTAACGTACTTTTTACCTTGTTAAAGCATTGTTTACCTTGTTAATTTTAATTCTTCTACATTACGTAAAAGATTATATAAAAGATTACAATTATTTTTAAATCATTCATAATATTGCATGCAGTATTTTTCATTTTAATCTTGATTAATAATTTTTAAGATCTTAAATAATATTATTTTAAGACACAGCTTGAAAGAATTAAGTTGTTATTCTGAGGGTAACAACGTCAAAGTTTTCTTGCTGTTGATTACTCAGAATTGTCAACAGTTACACTTCTATCCAGGTGGACTGAAACTGGATCCGAATGACGTACAAACTTCTGTAGTGAAACAACAAAGATTGTATAACATGCTTTTATATGGACAACGTTTCCTCTCTATTGTGCAGCTCTATCGTGACTTGGTATCATGACTTGATAAAGCTCTACCCAGAGCGAAAACTTACTTCAGCATAAACTTGTTCTGTAATGCGAATTAAACCATTTAGTTTTCTGATCCCCAGCGTGTTAAACCTGCTTTAATATTTTTCTATGAGAGATGTCACCTCCCAGATATTGTCTTTAATTCTTACTGTGGAAATAGCTCTTTGTAGCACTGTGCTATATCTTTTGTATCTGAGGTACCATATCCGCGTTATGGCGACTCATGCATTTCTGCACAAAACATAAGAGTTTAACGCTATATTACGGCTATACTCATACAGCACCTGAGGAATGGAGGAAAAATGAGAGAAGTTATAATTCTGTGGATCAAGAGATCTTGACCAACATCAAGGAACTCTGTTTTGAAGGGTTCACATTCCATTCAAACTGCAAAGATTTCAGATTACTGAAATAATAATCCCATGAAAATAATTATGAATCCTTACGAATCGTCTTCAAGATATATATGTGTCACCCTGGATGGTCAGGTTAGTGTTGTAATTATCAACATGGGAGTCTACATGTCATCTCTCACTTCGGGTGATTAAGGGAGTGTACAGTAGTAACTTTCAATACAGGAGATTACGAATCATCTTTCATTTGGAATGATCAGGCTATGTTACGAAAATATATTAGTGCCTAGGGGTTAAAGCCTTGTCTAAGGGTATATACAAAATATTAAAAAAATGCACCACCCTAGGGCCACAAAAGTGACTTCCCAAAAGCGCTAAATAAGTAGTCAACACCCTAAGGTTGACCACTTGGAAGGACAGATAAACTCACATATACAAAACTATAATCAGCAACAACATTCGTATATACAGAAAAAAACTGCATTCTAGTTAATTAAACCTGCAACTAGTTATTTAAAATTAGGTCAAATAAAATATTACAATCAAAACCAGTTGCTAAACTCACAAGGGTCATAACTAGGTTAAAAAATATAAAACATTAATGGCACCTGTTGATCGCCAAACTTCCCCACAGGCCTTTAGCCTGTTGGCAAAAATGCAACCATTTCTGCCCTTTCAGCTAATCATACAGAGCCCACATAATACCCGGGTGTTGCCCAATGCTAAGGCCAACTTAAGTTTACAAAAAAAAATATTTACAAAAATAAATTATGGCCTAAAAATTATAATGAAATAGTCCAATGTTTTTATCTGTCACACTGCAACAGCAACTTTTCTCCAGCAAAGCTTCCCCAGCCACTGCTAAACTAGATACACTACAAAGTTCACTCAGTGTTCACGTTTAATACGTGTCCCACTGAAAGTCCACCTGCCGTTTAATTTGCGTCCACTTGAGCGCTGGCACTACTTTTATGGACCTTCGCTATATCACAAACACTCATTTATGTCATATAATAATTATTTCAACAATGCAGGATCCTGAATAATATTCTAAAGTGTGTAGCTATCAACACCGATGACTGTGATACATCTACTTGGGATGGTCAAGCTAGTGCAGCAACTATCAACAAGGAAGACTATGGTACACTCACCGGGGATGGTCAGGCTAGTGTAGTAACTATCAACAAGGGATTATTATAATCATGGGGGAGCGCTAAACCCGTAGGATTATACATCGCGTGGGGGGGAAGGTATTCAGGCTCAATTCAGGGAACCGGAGCACAGATCCAATTCCCTAGATCAAGAGCCCCTCACTATATCAACAAGGGTGACAATGGTATACTCGCCTGGGATGGTCAAGCTAGTGCAGAAACTATCAACAAGGGAGACTATGGTATGTTTACCTGGGATGAACAAGATAGTGAAGTAACTATCAACAAGGGCGACTATGGTACACTCACCTCTGATGGTCAATCTAGTGCAGTAACTATCAACACTGAAGACGGTATGGTAGAAAGCCATCTGCTGGTGACCTGACAAATTAGCTGCATGGGCGAAACATTGCCAATAAAGGCCTTCCATATAACTCCATTTGTGTTTCTTTGCCAAAAACTTCCTTTACTAGTGTTTTTATGAAGAAACTTTGAATGGTCCATCAAGGTGATGTCACACTGTAGGAAAGCACTGCTGGCTGTTCCACTTGAATGCCAGGAAGATTTACAACTATCATGGTACCATTCATTCATGGCCTGGCTGCCAGGGAGTGTGGACGTGCCTCGCACCCCTCTTCTGACAGTCTAGCAAGCTCTCCTGTGACGCCATGGTACTTAGCGTGAGGAGGGGTGTGAATACCGTTGGCATAGAACTTATTCGAGGGGAAGTTACGCCTATGACTGCACAAGTGTTGCTACCCATGATTATCCATGACACTTGTGGAATTGAGGACAAGGATCTGTATGACGTGGCTTTGAATGGATCCTACAGGCTGTTTGTGAAGCTACTCTCTGGGCCAGTGTACGAGGTGCTGTTGATCGCTTCCAAGATATCTGTGTATATGTGACCCCTGCAGTGCATGTGCGTGTGGTGGATATCTCACGACAATACACATGGGTAAAACTGTGCAGTGTGCCCTTCAAAGATGATGAAATGGATATATGCCATGTTTTCAGCAGATACGGAGCAAAACACGTCACACAGCAATGCAAGTGGGTGGATGGGGCATATGCTGGTCTCCCCGAGGGTACATTTACCCTTAAGATGTCTCTCTGCCAGGCAATACCATCGTAAGTGTACCTTGATGACTTCAGCATGCAGGTCATGGTGTTGTATGCTGGACAACGAAGGATGTGCCACCTCTGTGGAGACTATGATCATATGGCAGCAGAGTGTGGGAAGCGTGTGCAGGCCAGGAGGTCGGCCGGTGGAGTGACAACTGTCAATGAGCAGGAGGATCAATTACCTGGCTGACAAGGAGATGGTGAGAGTGGTCAACTTTGGAGTGAGAAGACTGAGGCGCCAGTGGTAGAGTCAGAAGTGGAGCTGATGACTACCACATTGCCTGCATCGCTGGTGGTACAGCAGGCTTGTGGGGAGGACCAGGTGATGGCAGAAGTCGTGGAATTCGATGCAACAGTAGCGTTGGTATTGCAAACTATGTTCCTGTCTACAGATTAGGTCTCCCTGGCACAGCTGTTGGCCAGTCTAGAGCTCGTGTCCGAGGTGGTCGAGCGGCAGGAGGCGGCAGTGGGTGCTGGTATTCTGGCAGGGATGTGCTGACCCCTGGTCAGGAGGCTTCGATGACAGTGGTGGTGGAGGTTCATTGTGTGGACACCCCGGTCACAAGCATGGAGGAGGACGTTGGGACGAGGAAGAGGGCGGTTGGACTCTGACGACATTCTGACGCTGGCTCAACGTACAGGGAAGAAGGCTTGGGTAGAAGGGGGTTGTTGTACGAGTGGAGGTGAGCAGTGCCTGCAGGTGGTGCCATAGGGACGAGTGCATGCATGGAGAGCGTGGCAAATGTGGTCCCCAGTGCCCAGGGGGGCATGCAAAAGAAGCAGTGGGGCAGTGAGGGTGGAAACCTTAGCTCAGGCCTCCAGTATATGACTATAAATGCTAATGGTTTGTATGCAAGAGTGAAGCATGAATGGTTGCTAATGTTTTTGTGTCAGCATCGTGTGGATGTCGTTTTCATTCGAGAACATAACTGCAAGGTTGGCACGGTGTTTGGCGTGAATGGTTATCAGGGTTTTGTTACACCTTCAGCATGGTTAAAAGGGGGGTGTCGATCTTAATCCAGGAGGCAAGCCAGTTTGTGTTGTTCAGAAGTGAAAGGGGGAGGGGGTGAGGGTAGGGTCTTGTGTGTAGATGGATGATGGGGGTTGAGAGAGCATTGTTAGTCTGTGTGTATGCACCTGCTGAGAATCTTGTGGTTGAGCGTTAAGATGGCCTTTTGTAGTTTGCTACCTTTAGCGATCATGGGGGGGGGGAATTGGAATTGCGTTGTCCGCTGGGCTTATGTGGCACCGAGGAGGGCGGGCTTCTTTTTGCACATCTTAGTGGAGCTTTCACGGAATGTTCACTTACAGGGTGCATTTGTTTTGGGTTCATGGGAGGTGGAGCACACTTATATGTGGAAGGGGTATGGGGCACAGCTGGATAGGATCTATGTCATGCAGCATGTGGTTGTTGAGTCTTTTAGTACCATTGTGACACAGTTTTCAGATCATAGAGTGGTAGTGGCAGAAGTCGGGTGGGAGTCGCTGGTGCAGAGGCAGGCAGGGTACTGGAAATTAATTACAAAGATGCTCAGGGAGGAGGGGTGGGCTGTTGAGGATGTGTTAAGGTGGTGGGACAGAGTGACAAAGGAATGGATTTGTAAATTCTATGTCCATGAGGGGAAGAGGATCAATCAACTGCATTATGGCTTGTCTAATTACCCGGAACATCGATTAAGGGGTTGTTATGGTATGGGAGTGTTGACGGGAGTTTATGCAGTGGAGGAGATAGAGATGTTGAAGGGGAGGCTCTGGGAGTTGCAGGGCAAAAGATCGGAGGTGGTGAGAGTACAGGCAGAGGTGGACGAAGTGTTATGGGGTGATAGGCCGCCGGCATGCTTGCTGCATGGTCAACAGCAATGACAGCAGGCTCCCACTCTGACACAGTTGGAGGTGCATGGTATGGTGGAGGGATATCTCAAGGGGCAGGTGCTGTGGTCGACGGAGGGTATGGGCATGCATATGGATTGGTGGTTTGGAGCCTATTGGAAAAGTCGAGGCGTGGAAGTGGAGGATTTAGGATGGGTATGTAGGGGAATATTGAGTCACCTCAGGAGGAGTGATCGAACAGCGCTGGGGGGAGACAATGAGGAGGAGAAAATCTGGCAGGCATTGGCAAGGATGTGTAAGGCAAAGGTGCTGGGTGTGGATGGGTTTCAATGTGAATTTTATATGCAGCACTGGGAACTGAAGAGGGGCTTCCTGGTTCAGCTGCTGAATGCAATGAAGGAGGGGAGCAGATCGGGGGAGGGGCAAGCAACTGTGGTGGTGGTGTTGGTGCCAAAGGGGTTGCAGCAGCTTATACTCAGAGACTATTCTCAATGATGCGTGCTGATTACAAACGTTTTGCAAAGGTGTTAAGGAACCATTTAAAGTGTGTGTTTTTGACAAGGTAGTTTCACAGAGTCAGTTCGGTCTACCAGGTAGATCGATAGTGGCACGACATGGGATCCTCAGGGATTTTGTAAAGGAGATTGGAGATGGTAGAAGGCAGGTAGGGGGGTTGTTGGCGTTGGACTGGAAAGAGGCCTATGACAGGGTAGAGGGCACAGCTTTATGGAGTATCCTCCTGTCCTAGGTCTTTGAGGAGGAAATAGTGAGGGTGGATGGAGACATTGTACAGGAGGGGGGGGGGGTTCCTTCACTTGCAGATTAATGGGTGTGTGGGAGAGGCACTGGTTATGGGCAGAGGTCTCCGACAGGGGTGCCCGGTGTCACAATTTATTGTTTGCATGTGTGCAAGACTCCTTCTGTAGGTTAGTTGGGGAGTGGATATGGGGGGGGAGAGTTGGCAGGGTGGGGAGGGAATGGCCAGATCTGGTGGGGTATGTGGATGATGTGACCATTTTGGTAGATGAGAGGACTAGGTTGGGTGAGTTGTGAGAGGTTGTCCGGCTGTATTGGGGTGTGACTGGCATGGTTGTGAATGTGGAAAAGTCTCTCGTCTTGAGTTTGGGGGTGTGGGAGAGGTGCATGGAGTGGGGTTGTTCAGTGGTACAAAAGTGCATGGAGAGTTTGAAGATCTGTGGCATTGTTTCTGCCGGTCCTCACATGGGCATGGGAGGCTAATTTGGATCAGTTGGTGGATGATGTTGAGAAGTGGTTAGGGGTGCTGCGACCATCCCACTTAACCCTTCAACAATGTGAAATTGTGGTAAATGTGCTTTTGTATAGCAAGATTTGGTATGTTGCTAATGTGTTCCCATTGACGGTGTTGGTGATTCATCAAATTCAATGGAGAGTGTTCAGGTTTTTGTGGGGCTTAAGGTGTGACTGGCTGAGAAGGGAGGTGGTAATGTCAATGCGTCAGGGTGGCATTTTGCTGTCGGGTGCGGTACTGCAGGATAGGAGGGTCGGCAGGGGAGGGGCAGTGTGGGATATGTGGGGGTGAGGAAACGACACTTCATGCTGTATTTTTTTGTGAGGGGTTGGGGGAATAAGGGAATGGATTAGTCATGTAGTGGTGAGGGAAGGGGGGAGGAGTGTGTCAGTGCTGAGGGCGCTAAGCTTGGATGTGGGGAGTGAGGTGGACTTCGTCTACATCTCGTGGAGCATGAGGGGAAAGGACGAGTGGGGGGTGCAGAAGCAGGTACTTGCAGCAACGTTCTATAGAACAGTGTGTAGGAATAGGGACATTGATGAGAATATGTGGGAGGAGAGGTTCTGGGGGGTTATAGAACCCTCACAGTGAAAGGTCTGATTGAGATGTAAGGGGTGTGTAGAGAAGAGGGGATGGCATGTGGGTGGGTTGAGGGGAGGCAGGGCTCAGGGGGAAGCAACAGGCTTGCTGTCAGGTGAGAGCAGGGTTTAGGTAGGGGTGGGATGCATTGTGGCAGGTGTGGTGTGGTCTGGTACATAATGGCAGCATCAGTTCATGGAGTGCATGTCTGTGGTACCAGCTAGCATGCACCTACAGGGTGTTGCATGGGTGTCTGGTGTTTGGGTGATGTTCAGATGTTGGGTGATGTTCAGATGTGTCTGTGAACAGTGGCGTACGACATGTGTTAGGTCCTGCATAGAGTTGTTACTGCCTGCACCTGTGTGTGCCAAGCATACGCTGGTGTGGTTAAGGGTGGCGTATGCTGCCAGTGTGCATGTATGCATTTTGGCCTGGTGCCGGTGTGATCTCACGGCGCCATTTTATAATAAGCTGTGCCATGTTCTGTTCTGTTATGTTGTGTTATGTTATGTTATGCTATGTTGTATAATCTATTGTGTTATGTTGTGTAGTGTTAAAATTTTTTGCTTGTTGCTTTTTTTTAAATCAGGTCTCGTGTCGTAGACAGGTGAAAGGCCGGCGGGACTTTTGGGTTTTGTCTTTTTGACACATTGAAGATGCCTTTGTAGTGGCTTTTTGCACTTTTTTTTTTTTAATTTTTTGCAAAGGTGGGTTGAGGGGTGGGGTGTGTAAGGGGGGGGGGTACTTGCCCCTGCACTGTGGGGGAGGGGGGTGGCAAATGATATTTTTGTGCAATTTTTGACATCATAGTGTTCTAAATGCTTCGTCTAAGACTGAAGCAATGTGCTGTATCCATTTTTATTATATTAAGGGGGGAAAATTGTACCCCCTTACGGGGGGGTTTTTAAATGTTCTTCATGAGATGGGGGGGAAGGGGGGTCCGGGGGGCGGAAGGGGGAGGTTTTTTAATTGTCCAGGGGATGCTGATTTGTTAACATACATCCGAAGTTGCCACTTTACCTTTAAATATTGTAAGGTTTAAAAACCATTTTGTTTTCTTTAGTGGGCCGGGTAGGTGGCTTTAGGGGGGGCAGTTTTTCACCCCCTTGTGTAGGGGTGGTGTGATTAGGTATGCTGCTTTGTTTTTTTGTAGGTGTTTGGTATTTTTTTGGGCCTGTTGAAGTCTTTTTTTATGTATTTTTATGTAACTGTACTGACATGTTTTAATTAAGATATAAAAAAAAACAACATGGTAAAAAACCTTTGTGTACAGCAAACCTTTTTTTAAGAAACAACTTTTCCCATAAATTCTATTCGGGGTTTTACCATGAATTTTCCTAACAAGGGCCCATTGGTTTTACAAGCTTCCCCTGCCTCCATAATGCCATCACAAACTACGGTACCCCCACTTTTGTCAAGTATACCTAGCTCCACCACCGGCCCCCCTGCTATAGTAATGTGGCACGGGGGTGGAGCTGCTACACAGTGGGGCACGTGGTGGAGCGCACACATTGTATGGCAAGGAGATTGTGTTAAAACTATTTTTCGCCAAAAGCAACAAATCGTTTATTTTATGCTGAGTGGATGGGTCTATTAAGCCTTAAAAACAAATGAATGGTTCAGAAAAACGACAAGTTGAAAATTAGACACTGGCAACTCTTGGTTTTCTTTATTGAGGGGAAAAGTTTTTGCCACACAGTGGCTTCATCAGTCCCTACTAGGGGAAACTTAAAACAGGAGGAAATGAGGTTATCAGTCCCTCAACCCTTTAGTCGATGTTTCGTCCATCAACTTGAGTGGATGGGCTGAGGACGAACACATCGACTCAAGGTTAGGGGCAAACCTCATTTTCCTCCTGTTCTTCAAGTTTCTCCTACGTATGGACTGATGAAAATCACTGTGTGGGAAAAGTTTTTCCCAATAAAGATACCCAAAGGTGCACATGTTCTAATTTCAAGCTTGATTCTGCCGTCTACAGTCGACCACGGCGAGGAACAAGTTTACAAATCAAATACATAATCACAAAAAATTGGAAAACAAATACAACACATAAGCATGTATGCACACCCATACACGGGGTCACGCCGCACGCACCACGCACGCACGCACGCACCACGCACACTCCCGAATAAAAAAATATTACGAAAAAGGGCACTTATGTAAACTGCTGAATGTCAAACAACTTAAAATGTAGGGAAACATGCAGTGAAATTAAACACACACCACACACACCACACCCAACACACACACACACACAACACACACACACACACACACACAACACACACACACCCACACACACACCAAGGATGTGGAACAATCCGAAAAGTGAAGAGCGTGGCAACGTACATAGCTTTTAAAATGAGGCACGAAAAGGTACTTGGAGCAAGTATAGAGTGAACGTAGTAGCTACTAGCGAAGAGGCGGGACTAGGAGCTGTGAATCAACCTATACAGCCACAAATAGGTGAACACACACGCACTCACAAACAAAGGGGTGGAAAATCCCGAGTAACAAAGTCATTGAAGTTCTACAACAAGGTAACAAAGACAAGAGAGAGAGAGGGATGGCGTGAGTGTGTCTCTCCTGATGCTCACATCAGCTGAATACCCGCTGCAGCAGATGGGATGCCTAGGAAACCAAAGAACAGAGCTTCGACATCTAAGTAAGGAACCATTACACTACACTGTGTACGTCAGGCTCATGTTGGAGTATGCAGCATCAATATGGAACCCACACCTGGTTAAGTACGTCAGAAAATCAGAGAAACTGCAAAATTTTGCAACAAAACTAATCCAGGAACTAAGGGGTATATTTTGTGAGGAGAGGTTAAGAGAACTCAACCTCATAACACTGTAAAACAGGAGGGGTAAAGGGAATATGATAACGTCGTATAAGATACTGAGAGGAACTGACATGGTGAACAAGGCCAGAGTGTTTCTGAGAAGGAACACAGGGAAAAGGAGCCACACCTGGATGTTGAAAACCCAGATGAGTCATAGGGATGTTAAGAAGTATTACTTTAGCCGTAGAGTTGTCAGGAACTGGAATAATCTGGAGAGTGATGTAGTGAAGCAAAATCCATACATAGCTTTAAGAAGAGGTATGATAAGGCTTTAGAAGAGGGGAGAGAGTAATCTAGTAGCGGCTAGTGAAGAGGCGGGGCCAGGAGCTATGACTCGACCCCTAGAACCATAGACAGGAGAGTACATTCACAGCACTCTAATACATATTCGAATACATACATAAGTTTACAAAAACACATTAATGCATATGCACAAAAATTTTCCCAGATTCAGACATAAGCACACAAATACATATTCTTATGTAAGTCACACACACACACACAAACATTCTCACAAGATCACAAACACAGAAGCACGCACAAGGACAAGCGCACATTCACGAACAAACACAGAAGCACACACAAGGACAAGCGCTCATTCACGCGCAAACACAGAAGCACGCACAAGGACAAGCGCACATTCAAGCTCAAACACAAAAACACACACAAGGACAAGCGCTCATTCACGTACAAACACAGAAGCACGCACAAGGACAAGCGCGCATTCACGAACAAATACAGAAGCACGCACAAGGAAAAGCACACGTTCACGCACAAACACAGAAGTACACACAAGGACAATCGCACGTTCACACACAAACACAGAAGCACGCATAAGGACAAGCTCACGTCCACGCACAAACACAGAAGCACGCACAAAGACAAGCTCACGTCCACGCACAAACACAGAAGCACGCACAAGGACAAGCGCATATTCACGTACAAATACAGGCGCAAGCACAAGGACAAGCACACGTTCACGCACAAACACAGAAGTACACACAAGGACAATCGCACGTTCACACACAAACACAGAAGCACGCACAAGGACAAGCACACGTCCACGCACAAACACATAAGCACGCACAAAGACAAGCTCAGGTCCACGCACAAACACAGAAGCACGCACAAGGACAAGCTCACGTCAACGCACAAACACATTAGCACGCACAAGGACAAGCTCACGGTCACGCACAAACAGAGAAGCACGCTCAAGGACAACCGCACATTCTTGCACAAATACAGAAGCACGCACAAGGACAAGCGCACATTCTTGCACAAACACAGAAACACGCACAAGAACAAGCGCATATTCACGCAAAAATACTGAAGCAAACACAAGGACAAGCACACGTTCACGCACAAACACAGAAGTACGCACAAGGACAATCGCACGTTCACACACAACGCAGAAGCACGCACAATGACAAGCTCACGTTCACGCACAAACACAGTAGCACGCAAAAGGACAAGCTCTCGTCCATGCACAAACACAGAAGCGCGCACAAGAACAAGCTCACGTCCACGCAGAAACACAGAAGCACGCACAAGAACAAGCTCACGTCCACGCACAAACACAGTAGCACGCACAAGAACAAGCTCACGTCTACGCACAAACACAGAAGGACGGAAAAGGACAAGCTCACGTCCACGCACAAACACAGAAGCACGCGCAAGGACAAGCTCACGTCCCCGCACAAATACAGAAGCACGCACAAGGACAAGCTATCGTCCATGCACAAACAGAAGCACGCACAAGGACAAGATCACGTAGACGCACAAACACAGAAGCACGTACAAGGACAAGCTAACGTCCAGGCACAAAAACAGTAGCACGCACAAGGAGAAGCTAACGTCCATTCACAAACACAGAAGCACGTACAAGGACAAGCTCACGTCCACGCACAAACACAGAAGCACGCACAAGGACAACCGTAGGTCCAAGCACAAACACAGAAACACGCACAAGCACAAGCTCACGTCCACGCACAAACACAGTAGCACGCATAAGGACAAGCTTACGTCCACGCACAAACACAGAAGCACGCACAAAGACAAATTCAGGTTCACGCAGAAACACAGAAACACGCACAAGGACAAGCTCAAGTCCACGCACAAACAGAAGCACGCACAAGGAAAAGCTCACGTCCACGCACAAACACAGTAGCACGAACAAGGACAAGCTGACGTCCCCGCACAAACACAGAAGGACGCAAAAGGACAAGCTCACGTAGACGCACAAACACAGAAGCACATACAAGGACAAGCTCACGTCCACGCACAAATGCAGAAGCACGCACAAGGCCAAGCTCACGTCTACGCACAAACACAGTAGCACGCACAAGGACAAGGCCACGTCCACGCACAAACACAGAAGCACGCAAAAGGACAAGCTCACGTCCACGCACAAACACAAAAGAACGGAAAAGGACAAGCTCACGTCCACGCACAATCACAGAAACACTCACAAGGACAAGCTCACTTAGACGCACAAACAAAGAAGCACGCACAAGGACAAGCTCTCATCCACGCACAAACACAGAAGCACGCAGAAGAACAAGCTCAAGTCCAAGCACAAACACAGTAGCACGCACAAGGACAAGCTCACGTCCACGCACAAACACAGAAGCACGCACAAGGACAAGCTCACGTCCACGCACAAACAGAAGCATGCACAAGGACAAGCTCACGTAGACGCACAAACACAGAAGCACGCACAAGGACAAGCTCACGTCCACGCACAAACAGAAGCATGCACAAGGACAAGCTCACGTAGACGCACAAACACAGAAGCATGCACAAAGACAAGTTCACGTTCACGCACAAACACAGAAGCAAGCACAAGGCCAACTCACGTCCACGCACAAACACAGAAGCACGGACAAGGACAAGCTCACGTCCACACAAACACAGAAGCACGCACAAGGACAAGCTCACGTAGACGCACAAACACAGAAGCACGCACAATGAGAAGCTCATGTCCACGCACAAAGACAGAAGCACGCACAAGGACACGCTCACGTGCACGCTCAAACACAGAAGCACGCACAAGGACAAGCTCACGTACACGCAAAAACACAGAAGTGCGCACAAGGACGGGTTCACGTCCACGTACAAACATAGAAGCACGCACAAGAACAAGCTCACGTCCACGCACAAACACAGAAGCACGTACACGGACAAGCTCACGTTCACGCACAAACACAGAAACACGCACAAGGACAAGCTCACGTTCACGCACAAACACAGAAGCACGCACAAGGAAAAGCTCACGTTCACTCCAAAACACAGAAGCACGCACAAGGACAAGCTCACGTCCACGCAAAAACACAGTAGCACGCGCAAGGACAAACTCAGGTAAACGCACAAACACAGAAGCACGTACATGGACAAGCTCACTTTCACGCACAAACTCAGAAGCATGCACAAGGACAAACTAACATCCACGCACAAACACAGCACGCACATGGACAAGCTCATGTCCACTCAAAAACACAAAGCACGCATGAGGATAAACAAACGACCACGCACAAACACATAAGCACGCACAGGGACAAGCTCACGTCCACGCACAAACACAGAAGCACGCACAAGGACAAGCTCACGTCAACGCACAAACACAGAAGCAAGCACAAGGACAAGCTCACGTCCACGCACAAAGAAGCACGCACAAGGAAAAGCTCACGTTCACGCACAAACATAGTAGCACGCATAAGGACAAGCTCACGTAGACGCAAAACACAGAAGCACCCGCAAGGACAAGCTCACATTCGCGCACAAACACAAAAGCACACACAAGGGCAAGCGCACATTTTTGCACAAGCACAGAAGTACGCACAAGGACAAGAGGACATTCGCCCACAAACACAGAAGCACGCAAAAGGACAAGCTCACTTAAACGTACAAACACACAAGCACGCACAAGGACAAGCGCACGTCCTCGGACAAACACAGAAGCACGCACAAGGACAAGCTGACGTCCACGCACAAATACAGAAGCACGCACAAGGACAAGCCTGCGTCCACGCACAAATACTGAAGCATTCAAAAGGACAAGCTCACGTAAACGCACAAACACAGAAGCACGCACAAGGACAAGCTCACTTTCACGCACAAACACAGAAGCACGCACAAAGACAAGCTCACGTCCACGCTCAAACACAGAAGCACGCACAAGGACAAGCTCAGTTCCACGCTCAAACACAGAAACACGCACAAAAACAAGCTCAGGTCCACGCACAAACAGAGAAGCACGCACAAGGACAAGCTCAGTTCCACGCTCAAACACAGAAACACGCACAAAAACAAGCTCAGGTCCACGCACAAACAGAGAAGCACGCACAAGAAAAAGCTCGCGTCCACGCACAAACACAGAAGCACGCACAAGGACAAACTCTCGTCCGGGCACAAACACAGTAGCACGCACAAAGACAAGCTCACGTAGACGCAAAACACAGAAGCACGTACAAGGACAAGCTCACATTCACGCACAAACACAGAAGCACCCGCAAGGACAAGCTCACATTCACGCACAAACACAGAAGCACGCACAAGGACAAGAGGACATTCGCGCACAAACACAGAAGCACGCAAAAGGACAAGCTCACGTCAACGTACAAACACACAAGCACGCACAAGGAAAAGCGCACGTCCACGGACAAACACAGAAGCACGCACAAGGACAAGCTCACGTCCACGCACAAGCACAGAAGCACGCGCAAGGACAAGCTGACGTCCACGCACAAATACAGAAGCACGCACAAGGACAAGCTTGCGTCCACGCACAAATACAGAAGCACTCAAAAGGACAAGCTCACGTCCACGCACAAACACAGAAGCACGCACAAGGACAGGTCACTTCCACGCACAAACACAGAAGCACGCACAAGGACAAGCTCAGTTCCACGCACAAACACAGAAGCATGCACAAAGACAAGCTCAGGTCCACGCACAAACACAGAAGCACGCTCAAGGACAAGCTCATGTCCTCGCACAAACACAGAAGCACGCACAAGGACAAGCTCATGTCCAAGCAGAAACACAGAAGCACGCACATGAACAAGCTCACGTGAACGCACAAACACAGAAGCACGCACAAGGAAAAGCTCTCGTCCACGCACAAGCACAGAAGCACGCAGAAGGACAAGCTCAAGTCCACGCAGAAATACAGAAGCATGCTCAAGAACAATCTCACGTCCACACACAAACACAGTAGCACGCACAAGGACAAGCTCACGTCCACGCACAAACACAGAAAGACGCAAAAAGACAAGCTCACGTAGACGCACAAACACAGAAGCACGCTCAAGGACAAGCTCTCGTCCACTCAGAATCACAGAAGCACGCACAAGAACAAGCTAACGTCCACGCAGAAACAGAGAAGCACGCACAAGAACAAGCTCACTTCCACGCACAAACACAGTAGCACGCACAAGGACAAGCTCACGTCCACGCACAAACACAGGAGGAGGGAAAAGGACAAGCTCACGTCCACGCACAAAAACAGAAGCACGCGCAAGGACAAGCTCACGTCACAGCACAAATACAGAAGCACGCACAAGGACAAGCTCTCGTCCACGCACAAACAGAAGCACGCACAAGGACAAGCTCACGTAGACGCAGAAACACAGAAGCACGTAAAAGGACAAGCTCACGTCCAGGCACAAACAGAGTAGCACGCACAAGGAGAAGCTAACGTCCATTCACAAACACAAAAGCACGTACAAGGACAAGCTCACGTCTACGCAAAGACACAGAAGCACGCACAAGGACAAGCTCAGGTCCAAGCACAAACACAGAAGCACGCATAAGGACAAGCTCACGTCCACGCACAAACACAATAGTACGCATAAGGACAAGCTCACGTCCACGCACAAACACAGAAGCACGCACAAAGACAAGTTCATGTTCACGCACAAACACAGAAGCACGCACAAGGACAAGCTCAAGTCCACGCACAAACAGAAGCACGCCCAAAGACAAGCTCACGTCCACACAAACACAGAAACACGCACAAGGAAAAGCTCTCGTACACGCACAAACACAGAAGCACGCACAAGAACAAGCTCACGTCCACGCAGAAACACAGCAGCACGCGCAAGAACAAGCTCACGTCCACGCACAAACACAGTAGCACGCACAAGAACAAGCTCACGTCCCCGCACAAACATAGAAGGACGCAAATGGACAAGCTCACGTAGACGCACAAACACAGAAGCACGCACAAGGACAAGCTCACGTCCACGCACAAATACAGAAGCACGCACAAAAACAAGCTCAAGTCCACGCACAAACACAGAAGAGCGCACAAGGGCAAGCTCACGTCCAAGCACAAACACAGAAGCACGCACAAGAACAAGCTCACGTCCACGCACAAACACAGAAGCACGTACAAGGACAAGCTGACGTCCACCTACAAACGCAGTAGCACGCAAAAGGACAAGCTCACGTAGACGCACAAACACTGAAGCACGCACAAGGACAAGCTCACTTAGACGCACAAACGCAGAAGCACGTACATGGACAAGCTCAATTTCACCCACAAACTCAGAAGCACGCACAAGGACAAACTAACGTCCACGCACAAACACAGCACGCACAAGGACAAGGTCATGTCCACGCACAAACACAGAAGCACGCACAGGAATAAGCTCACGTCCACGCAGAAACACAGCAGCACGCGCAAGAACAAGCTCACGTCCACGCACAAACACAGTAGCACGCACAAGAACAAACTCACGTTCACGCACAAACACAGAAGCACGCACAAGGAAAAGCTCACGTTCACGCACAAACACAGAAGCACGTACAAGGACAAGCTCATGCCCACGCACAAACACTGAAGCACGAACAATGACAAGCTCACGTCCACGCATAAACACAGACGCACGCACAAGGACAAGCTCAAGTCCACGCACAACACAGTAGCATGCATAAGGACAAGCTCACGTCCACGCACAAACACAGTAGCACGCACAAGAACAAACTCACGTTCACGCACAAACACAGAAGCACGCACAAGGAAAAGCTCACGTTCACGCACAAACACAGAAGCACGTACAAGGACAAGCTCATGCCCACGCACAAACACTGAAGCACGAACAATGACAAGCTCACGTCCACGCATAAACACAGACGCACGCACAAGGACAAGCCAAGTCCACGCAAAACACAGTAGCATGCAAAGGACAAGCTCCGCCCACGAAAACAAAGAAGCACCACAAGAGAAGCTCCCCCGGGGACAAACACAAAAGACGCACAGGAAAAGCTCACGTCCACTAGAAACACAGAAGCACGCCAAGAAAAAAGCTCACGTCCACCAAAACACAGAAGGACGCAAAAGGACAAGCCACTAGAGCACAAACACAAAACACGCACAAGGACAAGCTCACTTTCACCGCAAAACAGTAGCACGACAAGGAGAAAATTTCCCCACACGAAAAATCACAGAAGCCGCCAAGGACAACCTCCTTTCACGCTGAAACGCAGAAGCAGCAAAAGGAAAAGCTCAGTCCCCCACAAAAACAGTACCCTTGGGGACAAGCTCACGTAACGCCACACACAAAAGCCCGTAAAGAGAAGCTCAGTTTCACGCACAAATCAGAAGAAGCAAAAGGCCCAAACAAAAACCACCAAAAACACCACGCACATGGACAAGCTCTGTCCACGCACAAACACAGAAGCACGCCAAGGATAAGTCACATCCACGTCAAAGACAGAAGCCGCACAGGGACAAGGTCACTCACGCAAAAACACAAAGCACGACAAGGACAAGCTCACGCCACCACAAACCTAAGAACGCAAAGGAAAAGCTTACGTCCACGCACAAACAACAGGCACGCACAAGAACAAGTGATGTCCACCACAAAACAGTAGCACCAAAAGGAAAAGCCCCGTAACAAAAACCAGAACCCAAGAAAAAGGAAAGCTCCGCCCACGAAAACACATACGCACGTAAAAGGCCCGAGCTCACTGTCACCCCAAAAACAAGAAGCACGCAAAAAGAACAAACTCACGCCCACGCACAAAGTAGCCGCACAAGGGGACAAGCTCAGCCCAGCAAAAACAGAAGCACACGCAAGGATAAGCTCCGTCCCCGCACAAACACAGTACACGCACAAGGAAAAACTCACGTCCATGCGAAAAACACAGAAGGCGCAAAAGAAAAGTCACGTAGAGCCCCAAACACAGAGCATGCACAAGGACAAGCTCTCGCCCACGCAAAATACACAGAACACGCAAAAAAAAAGTTTCACGTCCACGCAAAAACACAAAAGCCGCACAAGGACAAGCCACGTTCCCGCACAAATCCCCGAAGGACGGAAAAGGACAAGCTCACGCCCCCCGCACAAATACAAAAGCACGCACAAGGAAAAAGCCCCTAGACGCAAAAACACAGAAGCACGTAAAAGAAAAAAGCTCACTCCACCACAAACACAGTAGCAGGGCGAAAGGGAAAAACCAGGTAAACGCACAAACACAAAAGCACGTACAGGACAACTCACTTTAACAGCACAAACTCAGAAGCATGCAAAAGGACAAACAAACACCCACGCACAAACACAGCACGCACAGGGACAAGTCTGTCCACTCAAAAACACAAACACGCAGAGGATAAAAAAAACCCACGCAAAAACACAAAAGCACGCCAGGAAAAAGCTCACGTCCCGCCCCAAACACAAAAGCACGCACAAGGACAAGCTCAGTCAAGCCAAACACAGAACAAGCACAAGGAAAATTTCACGTCCACGCACAAAGAACACGACAAGGAAAAGCTCACGTTCACCCCAAACATAGTCCCATAAGGACAAGCCCGTAGACGAAAAAACACAGAAGCACCCGAAAAGGACAAGCTCACTTCGCGCACAAAAACAAAAAGCACACACAAGGCAAGCGCACTTTTTTGCACAAGCACAAGTACGCACAAGGACAAGAGACATTCCCCCAAACACAGAAGCACGCAAAAGGGACAAGCCATTTTAAACGTAAAAAAACACACAAGACGCAAAAGGGACAAGCGCCGCCTCGGACAAACACAGAAGCACCCAAAAGGAAAAGCTGACGTCCACGCCAAATACAAAGCACGCACAAGGACAAGCCGCCCCCGCACAAATACTGAAGCTTAAAAAAGGAAAAGTCACGAAAACGCAAAAACACAAAGCACGCAAAAGGGACAACTCACTTTCCGCACAAACACAGAGCACGCCAAAGACAAGCCCACGTCCACCTAAACACAGAAGCACGCAAAAAGGGACAACTCAGTTCCACGCTCAAACACAGAAACACGCACAAAAACAAGCTCGGGCCACCACAAACGAGAAGCAGCAAAGGGCAAGTCAGTCCACGCTCAAACACAAAAACACCCCCAAAAACAAGCTCAGGTCCCGAAAAACAGGAAGCACGCACAAGAAAAAGCTCGCGCCCACGCACAAACACAAATCACGAAAAGGGGACAAACTCTCCCGGGGCAAAAACAGTAGCACCACAAAGACAAGCTCACGTAACGCAAAAACAAAAGCACGAAAAAGGGACAACTCACATCACGCACAAACCGAAGCCCCCCAAGGACAAGCTCACTTTCCCACGCACAAACACAGAAGCACGCACAAGGCAAAAGGGACATTCGCGCACAAACACAGAACACGCAAAAGGAAAAATCACGCAACGTACAAAACACACAAGCACGCAAGAAAAGCGCACGCCCCACGGACAAACACAGAAGCACGCAAAAGGGACAAGTCACGCCACGCAAAAGCACAAAGGCACGAAGGACAAGCGACGCCACCACAAATCAAACAGCAAAGGACAAGCTTGCTTCCACCACAAAAACAGAAGCCCAAAAAGGACAAGCTCACGTCCACGCAAAAACACAGAAGCAGCACAAGGACGGGTCATTCCAGCCCAAACACAGAAGCACGCAAAAGGACAAGTCAGTTCCCCCAACAAACACAGAAGCATGCCAAAAGACAAGCTCAGGTCCACGCACAAACAAAAGCCGCTCAAGGACAAGCCGTCCTCGCACAAACACAAAGCACGCACGGCAAGCTCATGTCCAAGCAAAACACAGAACACGAAATTTAACAATCACGTGAACGCAAAAAACACAGAACACGCAAAAGGGAAAAGCTCTCGCCACGCACAGCACAGAAGCACGCAGAAGGACAAGCTCAAGTCCACGCAAAATACAGAAGCAGCTCAAGAACAATCCACTCCACACAAAAACACAGTAGAAAGCACAAGGAAAGCTCACGTCCACGCACAAACACAAAAAACCCAAAAAAAGACAAGTCACGTAGACGCACAAACACAAAAGCACGCCAAGGACAAGCCTCGTCACTCAAAATACAAAGCACGCACAAGAACAACCCAACGTCCACGCAGAAAACAGAGAAGCAGCACAAGAACAAGCCCCTTTCCACGCACAAAACATAGCACGCACAAGGACAACCACCCCCACCACAAAAACAAAAAAGGGGGGAAAAGGACAAGCTCACGTCCACGCACAAAAACAAAGCACCCCAAAGGGACAACTCACTCACACACAAATACAAAACACGCACAAGGACAACTCTCGCCACGCCAAACAGAAGCACGCAAAAGGGACAAGCTACGAAAACGAGAAACACAGAAGCACGTAAAAGGGCAATCACGCCAGGCACAAACAAGTACACGCACAAGGAGAAGCTAACGTCCATTACAAACACAAAAGAAAGTAAAAGGACAAGCTCACGTTACGAAAAGACACAGAAGCACGCGCAAGGAAAAGTCACCCCAAGCACAAAAACAAAAAGCACCAAAGGACAAGCTCACGTCCACGCACAAACACATAGTACGCATAAGGACAAGCCACGTCCACGCACAAACCAAAGCACGCACAAAACAAGTTCATGTTCACGCACAAACACAAAAGCACCAAAAGGGACAATCAAGTCCACCACAAACAAAGCAGCCCAAAGACAAGCTCCGTCCACAAAACACAGAAACACGCACAAGGAAAAGCTCTCGTACCCCGCACAAACACAGAACACGCACAAGAAAAAGCCACGTCCAGGGCAGAAACACAGCACACGCCAAGAACAAGTCACGTCCACGCACAAACACGTAGCCGCACAAAAAAAAGCCCCAGCCCCCGCACAAACATAAAGGACCAAATGGAAAAGCTCCTAGAACAAAACACAGAAGCACGCACAAGGACAACTCCCCCCACGCACAAATACAAAAGCACCACAAAAACAAGCTCAACCACGCACAAACACAAAAGACGCAAAAGGGGAAAGCTCACGCCCCAAGCCAAACACAAAGCAGCACAGAACAAGCTCCCCCCCAAAAACACAGACACGTAAAAGGAAAAAGCTGACGTCCACGACAAACGCAAAAGCACGAAAAAGGGACAAAGCCCACGTAACGCAAAACACGGGAAAGCACGCAAAAGGGGAAAAGCTCACAACGCACCCGGCCCCCGTACATGAAAAACTCTTTCCCCCCCACAAACCAAAGCCCACGGGACAAACAACGCCACCACAAACACACACGCACAAGGACAAGGTATGCCCAGCACAAAACGAAGCACGCACGAATAAGCTCACGCCAAACGCAAAAACACAGAGACGCGCAAACAACCACGTCCACGCACAAAACAGTAGCACGCCAAGAACAAACCACGTTCCCCCAAAAACACAGAACACGCAAAAGGAAAAGCTCACTTTTCAGCAAAAAACCAAAAAGCAGTACAAGGAAAGCTCATGCCCACGCACAAACACGAAGCAAAACAATGACAAGCTCACGCCCCACGCATAAACACAGACGCAGCAAAAGGAAACAACTCAAGTCCACGCACAACACATAGCGCAAAAGGCAAAGCCCCCCCCCCCCCAGCACAAAGAAGCACGCAAAAAGGAGAAGCTTCCTCCTGGGACAAACAAAAAAGGGACGCACAAGGCAATCACGCCACAAAAACACAGAACACGCCAAAAAACAACTCACTCCACGCACAAACACAAAAGGACGCAAAAGGAAAAGCCCCGGGCGCAAAAAACACAAAGCACCCAAGGACAAGCTCACGTTCACGCGAAACACAGAAAGCCGCAAAAGGGAGAACAGATTTCCAGAAAAAATCACAGAAGCACGCACAAGGACAACCTCCGTTACGCTAAAACGCAGAAGCAGCAAAAGGACAAGCTCACGTCCACCACAAATACAGTGCACGCTTGAGGACAAGCCACGTAGCCACAAACACAGAAGAAAGTACAAAGAGAAGCTCATTTCAGCACAAACTCGAAGAAAAGCACAAGGACAAACTAACATCCACGACAAACACAGCCGCACGGGCAAGCTATGTCCACGCAAAAACACAGAAGCAGCAAAAGGATAAGCTCACTCCACGCTCAAAGACAGAAGCACGCACAGGGGGAACAGGTCCGCCCACGCACAAACACAGAAGCACGAAAAAGAAAAGCCAGTCCACGCAAAAAACACATAAGCACCACAAGGACAAGCTTACGCCACCACAAACAGAGAAGCACCACAAAAACAAGCTGATGTCCCACGACAAACACAGTAGCACGCACAAGGACAAGCTCCAGACCAAAACACAAAAAAGTAAAAGGACAAGCTCACGTCACGCCACAAACACTACGCAGTCAAGGCGAGCTCACTGTCACGCCAAACACAGAAGCACCAAAAGAACAAACTCACGTCCACGCCAAAGTAAGCGCGCACAAGGACAGCTCTTTCCCACGCAAAAACACAGAAGCACACGAAAGGGATAAGCCCGTCCACCACAAACACAGTAGCACGCAAAAGGGACAACCAACGCCCCATGCGCAAACACAGAAGGACGAAAAAACAAGCCACGTGACGCACAAACCAGAAGCATCACAAGGAAAAGCTCCTCCACGCACATACACAGAAGCACGCACAAGAACAAGCTCACGTCCCGCGAACACAGAAGCACGCCGGGACAAGCTACGTTCCCCACAAATATGAAGCACCCAAGGACAAAGTCACGCCCCGCACAAACAAAAAAACCGCACAGGACAAGCCACGAGACGCCAAACAAAAAAAGCCTACAAAAAAAAGCTCACCCCCCGCACAAACACGTAGCCCCCCAAAGCAAAACCAGGAAAAAACCACAAACACAAAGCCGTCATGGAAAAGCCCTTTTCACCCCTCAAACTCCAAACAAAAAAAACACCACGCACAAACCGACGCACATGGAAAACTCATGTCCACCTAAAACACAAACACGCTGAGGATAAAACAAAGACCACGCACAAAAAAATAAGCACGCACAGGGACAAGCTCACGTCCACCACAAACACAGAAAGCCGCACAAGGACAAGCCACGTCAACGCACAAACACAGAAGCAAGCACAAGGAAGCCACGTCCCCCAAAAAAGAAGCCCAAAAGGGAAAAAAGCTCACTTTTCAGCACAAACATGTAGCACCATAAAAAACCATGACGCAAAACACAGAAGCACCCGCAAGGACAAGCTCACATTCGCGCACAAACACAAAAAACAACACAAAGGAAAGCGCACATTTTTCCAAAAAAGTACGCACAAGGACAAGAGGACATTCGCCCACAAACACAAAGCACGCAAAAGGACAAGCTCACTTAAACGTACAAACACACAAGCAGCACAAGGACATCGCACCCCTGGGACAAACCAGAAGCCGCAAAAGGACAAGCCTGCGTCCACCCCAAAACACAAAGCACGAAAAAAGGACAACTCACTTAAACGTCAAACACACAAAAAACGACAAGGACAAGCGCACGTTTCGGACAAACCAGAAGCACGCACAAGGACAAGTTTGCGCCCACGCACAAATACGAAGCACGCACAAGGAAAAGCCTGCGTCCCCGCACAAATCTGAAGCTTAAAAAGGGACAAGCTCACGTAAACCACAAACACAAACACGCAAAAGGAAAAGCGACTTTCCGCCAAACACAAAGCACGCACAAAGACAAGCTCCGTCCACGCTAAAAACACAGAAGAAACCACAAGGACAAGCTCATTCCCGCCAAACACAGAAAACCACAAAAAAACTCAGGTCCACGCACAAACAAAAGCCGCAAAGAAAAAAGCCGGGGTTCGCCAAACACGAAGAAAGCTCAAGGACAAGCTCATGTCCCTCGCACAAACACAGAAGCACGCAAAAGGGACAAAACTCTCGTGGGGCAAAAACACAGTAGCACGAAACAAAGACAAGCCACGTAACGCAAAACACAGAACACGTAAGGAAAATTCCAAAATTCACGCCCCAAAACAAAAACCCCGCAAGGCAAGCTCCATTCGCGCACAAACACACAAGCAACAAAAGGAAACCCCAAACATTCACCACAAACACAGAAGCACGCACAAGGACAAAGGGACATTCGCGCCAAACAAGAAGCCCAAAAAGGGAAAAACCACTCAACGTACAAACCACAAGCACCAAAAGGGAAAAAGCGCACGTCCAGGGGACAAAAACAGAAGCCGCAAAAGGACAAGCTCACGCCCAAGCACAAGCACAAAAGCAGCGAAGGACAAGCTGACGCCCACGCACAAATACAAACACCCCAAAAAGGAAAGCTTGCGTCCACGCACAAAATACAAAGCACTAAAAGGACAAGCTCACCCCCACGCACAAACACAGAAGCACGCACAAGGACAGGTCACTTCCCGCAAAAACACAGAAGCACGCAAAAGGACAACTCTTCCATGCAAAACACAAAAGCTTGACAAAGAAAAGCTCAGGCCCGCACAAACACAGAAGCACGTCAAGGACAAGCTCATGTCCTCGCACAAACACAAAGCACGCACAAGGAAAACTCAGCCCAAAAGCAGAAACACAGAAGACGCACATAAAACAAGCTCACGTGAACGAAAAACCCAGAACACGCCCAAGGAAAAGCCTCGTCCACCACAAGCACAGAACACGCAGAAGGAAAAGCTCAAGTCCCACGCAGAAAACAAAAGCTGCTCAAGAAAATCTCACGTCCACACACAAACAAGTAGCACGCACAAGGACAGCTCACGCCCCACCAAAAAACACAGAAAAGGCAAAAAGCAAGCTCACGAACGCACAAACCAGAAGCCCGCCAAGGAAAAAGCTCTCGCCACTCAGAATCACAGAAAAACCACAAGAAAAAGAAAGCCCACGCGAAACAGGAAGCTCGCAAAAGAACAAGCCACTTCCAAAACCAAAAAACACAGTGCAGCACAAGGAAACTCACGTCCACGCACAAACACAAAAGGGGGGGAAAAAAGGACAAGCTCACGCCACGCACAAAACGAGCACGCCGCAAGGCAAGCTCACGTAACCGCAAAAAATACGAAGCCGCAAAAGGGGACAAGCTCTCGTCCACGCACAACGAACACTCACAAGGACAAGCCACGAGCGCAAAAACACGAACCCGTAAAAGGACAAACCCCGTCCAGGCACAAACAAGTGCACGCACAAGGAAAGAACGTCCATTCACAAACAAAAAAGCACTACAAGGACAATCACGTTCGAAAAAGACACAGAACACGCACAAGGAAAACTCAGTCCAAGCACAAACACAGAACCCATAAGGACAAGCTCACTCCCCGACAAACCAAAAGACGCATAACTAAAGCTCACGTCCACGCACAAACACAGAAGCAGCACAAAGACAAATTTTCATGTTCCCGCACAAACACAGAAGCACGCAAAAGGAAAAGCTCAAGCCCCAACCACAAACAAAAGGCCCCCAAAGACAACCACGTCCACACAAACACAGAAACACCAAAAAAGGAAAGCTCTCGTACACCAAAAAACAAGAAGCACGCACGAAAAAGCTCATCCACGCAGAAACACAGCACACGCGCAAGAACCCACGCCCACGCACAAACACAGTAGACCCCAAAAGAACAAGCTCACTCCCCGACAAACATGAAGGACGCAAATGGACAAGCTCAGTGCGCACAAACCAGAAGCACGCACAAGGACAAGCTCATCCCACGCACAAATACAGAAGCACCACAAAAACAAGCTCAAGTCCACGCAAAAAACACAGAAGAGCGCACAAGGGGAAAATCCGTCCAAGCACAAACCGAAGCACCACAAAAAACAAGCTCACGTCCACGCCAAACACAGAACACGTACAAGGACAAGCTGACGTCCACCAAAAACGCTTGCACGAAAAAAGGACAAGCTCCGTAAAAACGCACAAACACTAAAAGCAGCAAAAGGACAAGCTCATTTAACCCACAAAGCAGAAGCACGTACTGGACAACTCAATTTCACCCACAAACTCAGAAGCACGCACAAGGACAAACAACGTCCACCACAAAACACAGCACCAAAAGGACAAGGTCATGCCCCACGCACAAACACAAAAGCACGCACGGAAAACTCCGTCCACGCAGAAACACAGCAGCCGCGAAAGAAAAAGCTCACGCCCCACCACAAAAATACACGCACAAAACAAACTCACTTCCGCACAAACACAAAGCCCCGCACAAGGAAAAGCTCACTTTTTAACCAAAAAAAAACACAGAAGCACTTACAAGGACAACTCATCCCCACGCAAAAAACCTGAAGCACGAAAATGAAAAGCTCACCCCACGCATAAAACACAGACGCACGCACAAGGACAAGTCAAGCCCACGCACAACACGTACAGCACAAGGACAAGCTCACGCCCACGACAAAAAAGCACGCAAAGGAGAAGCTCCCCCGGGCAAACCAGAAGCACGCACAAGGAAAATTCACGCCCCTAAAAAAAACCAGAAGCCGCACAAAAACAAGCTCACGCCCACGCACAAACACAGAAGGACCAAAAGGACAAGCCACTAGAGACAAAAAGAAGCACGCACAAGGACAAGCTCACGTTCACGCGCAAACACAGTAGCACGCACAAGGAGAAGCAGACTTCCACGCAAAATCACAGAAGCACGCACAAGGACAACCTCACGTTCACGCTGAAACGCAGAAGCACGCACAAGGACAAGCTCAGGTCCACCCACAAATACAAGCACGTTGAGGACAACTCACGTAACCACAAACACAGAAGCACTACATGAGAAGCTCAGTTTCACGCACAAACTCAGAAGCAAGCACAAGGACAAACTAACATCCACGCACAAACACAGCACGCACATGGACAAGCTCATGTCCACGCACAAACACAGAAGCACGCACAAGGATAAGCTCACGTCCACCTCAAAGACAGAACACGAAGACAAGCCCGCCACGCACAAACGCAGAAGCACGTACAAGGACAAAGCTCACGACCCGCACAAACACAGAAGCACGCACAATAACAAAGCATACGTCCACGCACAAACACAGAAAGCACGCACAAGGACAACTGATGTTCATGCCACAAACACAGTAGCACGCACAAGAGACCAATCTCACATCCACGCACAAACCCAGAAAGCACCCACACGGACAACTCACTCCACGCACAAACACATACGCACGACAAGTGACGAGCTCACTGTCACGCACAAATCACAGAATCACGCACAAGAATCAAACACACGATTCCACGCACAAAAGAACAGTACGCGCCACAATGACAAGCCATGTCCACAGGACAACAAACACATAACAACGCGCGAATGATAAAGCATCTCGTTCCCACGCAACAACACAGAAGCACGCACAAGGACAAAGCTCACTTCCAGCACAAACAACAAAAGAACGAACAAGGACGACAAGCTCACGACCACGCACCAACATATAATACTTCTCACAGGACATAGCTCACCGACCACGCACAACACAGAAGCAACGCGCAAGGAGAGAGCTCCAACGTTCACGCACAAACATCAGAGCACCACAAGGCCTACAGCCACGTCCACGCACAAACACAGACGTACCCGCAATGGAACAAGCACAACTATACCACCAGCCACAAACACTAGTAGCATGCACAAGATAAGCTAACGTCCACGCAACAAACACAGAAAGCTCACGCATAGGGACATACTTCACGGTCCACTGCACAAACACAGAAGTACGCACAAAGGACAAATCTTCACGTCTAACACACAAACACAGAGAAGCACGCACAAGGACAAGTTTCCACCTCCTATCGCACAACCTCAGAACACGCCACAAAGGAGCAATCTCACGTCCAAATGTACAAATCACAGAAGCAATGCAACAGAATGACAAGTTCACGTCCCATCACACAAACACAGATGCGCGCACAAGGACAAGCTCAAGTCCACGCACAAACACAGAAGCACGCACTAGGACAAGCTCACGTCCACACACAAACACAGAAGCACGCACAAGGACAAGCTCACGTCCACGCACAAACACAGAAGCACGCACAAGCGCAAGCTCACGTAGGCGCACAAACACAGAATCACGCATATGGACAAGCTCACGTCCACGCACAAACACAGAAGCACGCACAAGGACAAGTTCACATCCACGCACAAACACAGAAGCACGCACAAGGACAAGCGCAAATGCAATGTCATGAAGATAGGGGAAGGGCACAGAAGACCACAGACCGAGTATAGGCTAGGTGGCCAAAGACTGCAAACCTCACTCAAGGAGAAAGATCTTGGGGTGAGTATAACACCGAGCATGTCTCCGGAAGCACACATCAACCAGATAACTGCTGCAGCATATGGGCGCCTGGCAAACCTGAGAACAGCATTCCGATACCTTAGTAAGGAATCGTTCAAGACACTGTTACACCGTGTATGTCAGGCCATACTGAAGTATGCAGCACCTGTTTGGAACCCTCACTTGATAAAGCACGTCAAGAAACTAGAGAAAGTACAAAGGTTTGCGACAAGGTTAGTTCCAGAGCTAAGGGGATGTCCTATGAAGAAAGATTAAGGGAAATCGGCCTGACGACACTGGAGGACAGGAGGGTCAGGGAGACATGATAAGGACATATAAAATACTGCGTCGAATAGACAAGGTGGACAAAGACAGGATTTCCAGGAGGGGACACAGAAACAAGAGGCCACAATTGGAAGTTGAAGACACAAATGAGTCAGAGAGATAGTAGGAAGTATTTCTTCAGTCATAGAGTTGTAAGGCAGTGGAATAGCCTAGAAAATGACGTAGTGGAGGCAGGAACCATACACAGTTTTAAGACGAGGTTTGATAAAGCTCATGGAGCGGGGAGAGAGAGGGCCCAGTAGCAACCGGTGAAGAGGCGGGGCCAGGAGCTAAGACTCGACCCCTGCAACCACAAATAGGTGAGTACAAATAGGTGAGTACGTCCACGCAGAAACACAGAAGCACGCACAAGGACAAGCTCACCTCCACACACAAACACAGAAGCACGCACAAGGACAAGCTCACGTCCACACACAAACACAGAAGCACGCACAAGGACAAGCTCACGTCCACACACAAACACAGAAGCACGCACAAGGACAAGCTCACGTCCACGCACGAACACTTCACTCGTATATATACATTAATTTTTAAAAAGTATGTGTAGAGTATCAATATTGTTTTAACTTCGTGTGAATTTTATCATTTCGATGTTTTGAGATTAACTGAATATTTAAAAAATCTTTTTACATTTTTTAAAGATATTTTGCTATTATATAATTGCATAGTTACAATATTTGTTTGACAAGATTATTTTTACCAGATAAATTTAAAGTAACATTTTATATGTTTTATAGATATTTTAATTAGGAATAATTGTTTTAGGATTCCGTGGCTAGGTTGTTAGCACACTCGTCCTTCACACTGAGTTCCGCTGTTCGATCCCCGGTAAGGGAGAAAAAATTAGTATCTGTTTCCTTAAAACACATGCTGTCCATGTTCGCTAAGTAGTAAAATAGACATCCGGGTATTAGTCGACTGATGTGCACTGCATCCTGGGCATAAAATTGACCTAATTTGCCCGAAATGTTTTGCATAAGAAGGGGCTTTCTATATAGTAGTGTGTCATTGATGTCAGCTACACCTTTATACATTGTACATTTTATTAACACATCGGCCGTTTCCCCACCAAGGTACGGTAGCCCGAAAAAGAAAAACTTTCACAATCATTCAATCCATCACTGTCTTGCCAGAGGCGAGCTTACACTACAGTTATAAAACTGCAACATTAACACCCCTCCTTCAGTGTGCAGACACTGTACTTCCCATCTTCAGGACTCAAGTCTGGCCTGCCGGTTTCCCTGAATCCCTTCATAAATATTACCCTGCTCACACTCCAACAGCACGTCAAGTCCTAAAAACTTTTGCCTCCATTCTCTAATACGGTCACACATGCTTACTGGAACCCCAAGCTCTTCACACACAAAACCTCCTTTTCCCCACTCCTTACAACACTCTTTCCTAGGCCGACCTCTACCCTGCCTATCCTCCCTTGTACATGTAGAAATAAAGATTATTATTATTATTATTATTATTATTATTATTATTATTATTATTATTATTATTATTATTATTATTATTATTATTATTATGTTATTATTATTATTATTATTATTATTATTATTATTTTATTATTATTATTATTAATTATTATTAATTATTATTATTATTATTATTATTATTATTATTATTGTTGTTTAGGAGACCTACATAGGGATATGGATTGGAAGGCTGGACTAGATCAAGAAATATTAATATTATACTGTAAAACAAGAGTGAAAGTGATATGGGTAACATAGTGCAGAGGACTGACATGTAAGGCGAGGTAGTGGCGTTCAGTGTTACTGAAGCTGAGTGTTAGTGATGTTGAATGTTAGGTGGTGTGAGTGTTGGTGATGTTGAGGGTTAGTGGAGTTTGTGGTGTTAGTGGAGTTGAGGGTTAGTGGAGCTGAGAATTAGTGGAGCTGAGGGTTAGTGGAGCTGAGGGTTAGTGGAGTTGAGGGTTAGTGGAACTGAGGGTTAGTGGAGCTGAGGGTTAGTGGATTTAAGGTTAGTGAAGATGAGGGTTAGTAGAGTTGAGGGTTAGTTTTGTCGAGTAGGTGGAGGTGAGGACTAGTAGTTTTGAGGATTAGTGGGGTTGAGGATTAGTGAAATTGAGGGTTAAGGGAGTTGAGGATTACTGGAGTTGAGGATTACTGGAGTTGAGATTAATGAAATTGAGCGTTAGTAAAGTTAAGGGATGGTAAAGTTGAGGGTTAGGAGAGTTTAGTGTTAGTGGAGTTGAGTGTTAGTGAAGTTGTGGGTCAATCTAGGTGAGGGTTAGTAGAGTTAAGGTTTGGCCGAACTGATGGTTAGTTGAGTTGAGAGTCTGCTTAGTACAGTGTAAAATAAATAGCATTAATAGCTCAGTAGTTTAGTTTCTGATAAAAAAAAATATCCAAGTAGAAATATACATCGAAGGTTGAACCCTCGAAGAGGAGAGAAGCTGAGTGTGAGGACAGCGAAGGTGTCGAGAGTTAATTCTTCGTACTGTCTGACAGCGAGGATATTCTATTAACATATTGGTAACTCTTAAAGCCATCTGGCCTTCATCTCAGAAGAGTGGCAGAAGTATTTCCACATGATATTCATGTGAGTGAGGGACCGAGTCTTCAACATGTGAGAGAGGTGTTCCAAGTCGACTGCGATCCAAGGATGGCCAGGAGCCTAAATGTGATTTGATGGAAAACATTTGTGTTTGTCTCTGGCTTAGACCAACGCTCTGAAACAGTACCGAATAGTAGTCTGAAAATGAGGTTTCCCTGGGAAAGACTGACACACCTTAACTAGCAGACCCAGTGACTGAGTCTGCGTGTTCATTACTATAAACGTCAGTGTGCGTGCAGGAACCCAGCAAAAAGTTACATCTTGGTACGCATTTTGATAGTCTGAAACAACAACTAATGAATTTGTGGATAAAGATGGATTCAAACCCTACATGCTCTGTGGTTTGGTTATAAATATGCATGATAACAACGATTACGGCATATAACTCTGCTGTGAAAATGCTAGCTGAAATGTCCTTGAATTACTCTCCGAGTATCCTAATATGAGGTTCTAGAACCGCCATAGCATGAAAATGGTATTAAAAGTGAAACAGTGGGCGCGAGTTTGCAACAGATATATTGGCCTCATGGCAATGGAAGGGACAAGGAGTAAGCATGAATTATTGGAACATCCCAAGGAGGGAAGGAGGAGTGGGGAACGAGGGAGGGGATAAAATTAAGAGATATTGCCAGAGTTTGAACTCGGGGACAAAAGAGCCGCAACAAATGAGATTGACGATTAAGTTAATTTATCTTACTAACATCTGGATTTGTTCTTTCGACTGAAGGTCGTGAAGGTCATGGAAGCGAAGAAAATAGCGAAGCAGTGGGCATCACGGCGATCCTGCAAAGAAAGGATGTTTGCTTCAGTATACGAGCTCCAGACTGGAAAAGATTGAAAATCCCTAGACATTAACCTGATCTCTGATGATAAATAGTACTAGGCTGCTTAAAAATAGCTGGTAAAGCTGAGGAATATACATGGTCTCCATAGTCTCGCTTGTACGGAATTATGGCTACAAAAAGTCTGAGAATGGTTTACCTAATAGCTCTCCAAGTTATATGGGCGAAAGTATTAATTAGCTTCAGCCGAATAAAATAGCTCACTTTCCTGAGAGATGGCGTGGGACTTCTTTGATAATCAAAGAGAAAGCCTTTAAATTAAATCGTGGCACATACAGGAACAGGAGTCATGCAGGCATAAAATAGGCAGTGGGATGGCAGGGCATCTCGTATAGACTTTCGAATTTATTGTAGGTATAGAAAACTTGAAACAATGTAAAGTGGTCCAGTTGACCACAAGAACTAAAGCGTGCTGCAGACTGGTCTCCAAGAGTCTACAACTAGCTCTCAGGAAAATGGTAACTTTAAGAATGCAGATTCTTAGTATACCATTGATTTGCACAGAATCAGAAAAAAAAGACTTGTTTTCACTGAAACCATAAAGTGCGTCTTAGTCTGATAGAATATCTTTTAGGAAAAATAGTAGTCTCACTCGGAAGTTTTCCGCGAAACTCTCCAATGTATTTATCAAGTCGGAGTAAGGAATCGAGGGTAGAGTAACCTTTTGTTAGACCGACTGATGAAAAGGGAACAATTGCGGGGTCTCTAAATACCAAAAGATGCATGTATTGACTCAGAATTCTAACAATTTACAAATAGTGTGCTTAGAACCGAGTCTATAATGAGACAAACCTTGTCCAGGAGTACCCTACGGTTTTGCTCGGTAGGGACAAAACGCCTTCATACCTTAACTAGGTAAAAAGATGTAAGGGGAAGACAAAATGATGTGAGATGTAAGTGTCGAAGCATATGAACCTACACTGTATATCATCAAGCCCAGCTGGCCTAGGTCAGCACACAGATAGTGTTGAAGTTTGCAGAAAATGAACGGGATATTGTACGGCTCATCGATAAAGAAGTAAAGGATGGGGAGAGGTGATGTAAAAGTAGGCCTTAGGAAACACTGATAAAGTCATGCTTCAATTCTCTGGTGACTGCAGAAGTGTCTACTTCTCTTTCGCTCGTTATGGTATGAACGAGAGTAGCATCACTTGCCTCCTAATTTTTGTATTTTTTTTCCAGACTCCGCACATAGTTGTACTAGCATTTTTGGTTTTTAAGTTAGAAAGCTGTGTATGGGGTTGCAGAATTGTAATGGTAACGGTTCCATGTAGTTTGCTTCAAACGAGTGCAGGTCGGAGTCTCCCAGTGAACATACTTCTGAAATTGTTTACCTGAGACCCGGCGATCTTTGAGTCTTCCTGGAGCCGATTTCGGAGGCCACCGCCCCCGCGGTCCGGTTCCATACCAAGCCTCCTGATTGGTGTCCAGATCGACCATGGTATCACGGCGCACACGGTCCAACGTATGCACCAGAGCTCGGCTAAGAGAGCTGACATGACGAACTTACTGAGAGAGAAAAGACGTGATGTAGGTAACAGCTCTTATCTTGTAAATAATGTTAGAAACCTTAACCTAACCTTGTAAAACCCTGTGAAAGAGAGAGAGAGAGAGAGAGAGAGAGAGAGAGAGAGAGAGAGAGAGAGAGAGAGAGAGAGAGAGAGAGAGAGAGAGAGAGAGAGAGAGAGAGAGAGAGACAGACAGACAGAGAGAGAGAGAGCGAAAATTATTGTGCTAGAATTTTGGTCGTCGTTCAGATATGCATTGGGATTCATTGATTGCATTAAAAATTCTTGTCCATAGTCATGTTTGCAAGATTTCTGATTGTGGATGAGGTCTATGGACTGTTTCGTTTTACTGTACAAAAGTGGTCTCTGTGTGCGTGCTCTGTCAGCATTGTTGCTTGACTGTTGTTGTCTTTTCCCGAACGGCTTCGAGCCACTCAACCCTCTCTATCACGCAGATGATCCAGTGGCTAGCGCGACGGTCTAGACTCTAGACTCTAGAGTTTTGAGACTCTGTGATCGCGGGTTCTATCCCCGCCTGTGGTATGGTTTTGTTTGCAATCGTGTCATTACGATTTCGTGAGTCATCTGTGAATCACTTTTTGCATAGTTGGTGAAGCCGATTTCATATTCAACGTAATTCGGGGATTAGAAGAATCATAGGCGTTGTTACCGTGATCGGGTAACAAGTGATTACCCGAAAGCAAATTCGGTTTTGATAATGGTTTGTGGCTGTGCTGGATCAGTAGAAGGTATCACGGTCACTTGGGATCCACGAGAGTGAGCTGTGTCTCACTTATCATTAAAAATACAGGGGCATCTCCAGGAATGAACGAAAAGAAACCATGTACCTACCTGAACCATGGTTACCTTTGCTGCTATAAATAGTATAAATGAGCCCCGGAAATTACTTCTTACTTTACCTGGTGCCAACACCAGGTAAGGTATAATAATAATAATAATAATAATAATAATAATAATAATAAAATAATAATAATAATAATTAATAAATTATTATTATTATTATTATTATTATTATTATTATTATTATTATTATTATTATTTTATTACTATTATTCTGGGTATGGTGATTGCTCTCATGCATACGATGAAGCATTGTTAGTAGTGGTCTACAACCTGGTATTTTGTCTCTCTCTCTCTCTCTCTCTCTCTCTCTCTCTCTCTCTCTCTCTCTCTCTCTTCTCTCTCTCTCTCTCCTCTCTCTCTCTCTCCTCTCTCTCTCTCTCTCTCTCTCTTCCCTCCCTCTCCTCCTCCTCATCTCTCTCTCTCTCTCTCTCTCTCTCTCCCTCTCTCATAAGAACATAAGAAAGGAGGGACACTGCAGCAGGCCTGTTGGCCCATACTTGGCAGGTCCTTTACAATCCATCCCACTAACAAAACGTTTGCCCAACCCAATTTTCAATGCCACCCAAGAAATAAGCTCTGATAACTCAAATCCAACCCCTCTCACTCATGTATTTATCCAACCTATATTTGAAACTACCCAAAGTCCTAGCCTCAATAAGCCAACTAGGTAGACTGTTCCACTCATCAACTACCCTATTTCCAAACCAATACTTTCCTACATCCCTTCTAAATCTAAACTTGTCCAATTTGAATCCATTACTGCGGGTTCTCTCCTAGAGAGATATCCTCAAGACCTTGCTAATATCTCCTTATTAATACCCATCTTCCACTTATACACTTCGATCATGTCTTCCCTCATTCTTCGTCTAACAAGTGAATGTAATTTAAGTGTCTTCAATCTTTCTTCATAAGGAAGATTTCTAATGCTATGTATTAATTTAGTCATTCTACGCTGAATGTTTTCTAACGAATTTATGTCCATTCTGTAATATGGAGACCAGAACTAAGCTGCATAATCTAGGTGAGGCCTTACTAATGATGTATAAAGCTGCAGTATACCTCTGGACTTCTGTTGCTTACACTTCTTGATATAAATCCCAGTAATCTATTTGCCTTATTACGCACGCTTAGGCACTGCTGTCTTGGTTTAAGGTTGCTGCTTACCATAACCCCCAAATCTTTCTCGCATTCTATACGGCTAAGTTCGACATTATTAAGCTGGTAGGTGCTAGGGTTATGGACATTTCCGAGCTTTGGAACTTTACATTTATCTACATTGAACTGCATCTGCCACTTTTCTGACCACGAACTGAGTTTGTCTAAATCCTCCTGAAGTTGTGAGACATCAACGTCTGAATCGATTTTCCTACCTATCTTCGTGTCATCAGCAAATTTGCTTATGTCACTAGTAATTCCCTCGTCAAGGTCGTTTATATATATAATAAACAACAGTGGGCCTAAAACTGATCCCTGTGGAACGCCACTTGTTACAGATCCCCACTCAGATTTAACCCCATTTATGCACACTCTCTGCTTCCTATTAGTGAGCCATGATTCGATCCATGCCAGCATTTTCCCCCCAATGCCATGAGCAGCTACTTTCTTCAAAAGTCTCTGATGTGGTACTCTATCAAAAGCCTTACTAAAATCTAAATAAACAATATCGAATTCTTTATCCTGATCAACGGTCTTAAAAGCTTTGCTGAAGAAGGTTAATAAATTAGTTAGGCAGGAACGGCCGCTGGTGAAACCATGTTGAGTATCATTAATCAAGCTGTGCTTATCGAGATGGCTTCTTATATTATCAGCTATAATTGACTCTAGTAATTTGCCTACAGTTGAGGTTAGGCTTATTGTGCGGTAATTTGACGGTAACGACTTGTCCCCTGTTTTAAAAATAGGAATTACATTAGCCATCTTCCACATATCAGGCACTACACCTGTTTGAAGAGATAAATTAAAAATATTAGTTAAAGGTTCACAGAGTTCCATTTTACACTCTTTAAGAATCCTTGAAAAAAGTTCATCAGGGCCCGGGGATTTATTTTGCTTTAACCGGTCTATCTGTTTGATAACCATTTCGCTAGTGACTGTGATATTGCATAATTTATCATCTTCAGGCCCACTATAAAAAATAATTACTGGGATATTGTCAGTGTCTTCCTGAGTGAAAACCGAGAGAAAATAATTATTAAGAATAGAACACATTTCATTCTTCTTGTCAGTGTGATGCCCAGAGTTATTTTTAAGGAGACCTATCTTAACTCTAACTTTTGTTCTATAAACCTGGAAAAAACCTTTTGGGTTAGTTTTAGAATCCCTAACAACTTTAATTTCATAGTCCCGTTTAGCCTTTCTTATCCCCTTTTTAACGTCCCTCTTAATGTCAATATATTGATTCATAAGATGACCCTCACCTCTTTTGATACGCCTATAAATTCCTTTCTTTTGTCCTAAAAGATATTTGAGCCTATTGTTTATCCATCCGGGGTCATTTCTATTCGATCTAATTTCCTTATATGGGATAAATGTCCTTTGGGCAGCATGTGTTGTGTTAAGAAAGCTGTCATACTGATAGCTCTCTTCGTTACTCCAGTCCACAGATGATAAGTGTTCTCTAAGCCCATTGTAATCAGCTAAGCGAAAATCTGGAACTGTTACTGAGTTATCCCTATCATACTTTCATTCAATGCTAAATGTAATTGATTTGTGGTCGCTACCACCCAGTTCCTCTGAAATTTCTAAATTATAAAAAGGGATTCATTGTTTGTCAGAACTAAGTCAAGCAAGTTATTTCCTCTTGTAGGTTCTGTCACAAACTGCTTCAAAAAACAATCCTGAGCTACTTCTAAGAAGTCGTTTGATTCTAAATTCCCAGTCAAGAAATTCCAATCAATATGACTAAAGTTAAAGTCTCCTAGAATTACTACATTATCGTGCCTTGTGGCCTTAACAATTTCCTCCCATAGTAGTCTCCCTTGGTCCTTATCTAAGCTTGGGGACGGTATATCACACCTAAAATCAATTTTTCATGTCCCTCTGAAAATTCTATCCAAACAGACTCAGTATGGGTTTCAGACTTTATACCTGTTTTTATGCAACAGTTCAAGCGATCTCGGGCATACAGTGCCACCCCACCCCCCTTTCCGATACTTCTGTCCACTTGGAACAATTTAAAACCCTCTATGTGACATTCAGCAGGCATGTCCCGATTTTTTGTATTGAACCACATCTCAGTTAAGGCAAATACATCACTGTTACCTGCACTAGCAACTAGTCTCAACTCGTCCATCTTATTCCTAGCACTACGACTATTTGTGTAATATATATTCAAGGACCCTCCCTTCTCTTTTTTCTTCCTGATTTCTGTTCCTCCACTATGCCTGTTGCTCTCCGTATCACCTGATGCCATTGGCTTTCCTATGTTCACCAATAACTCTTCCTCATTCTGCCTATAACTGGTTTCCTTAAAACTCACACTATCGCTACACTCAAAATTCATTGATTTTCCACGAAAACCCATACCACCATCTATTTTTAGTTTAAAGACCTAACTGCTCTCTCAACTGCATTGGCCAGTGTTCCAACCCCAAACCTAGATAAGTGAACCCCATCCCTGGCATACATGTCATTTCTGCCATAGAAGAGGTCCCAGTTGTCAATGAATGTTACTGCATTTTCCTTACAGTATTTGTCCAGCCAACAATTGATACCAATTGCCCTGGCCAACCATTCATTTCCAACTCCTCTCCTTGGCAAAATGCCACATATGAGAGGTTTCCCACCCTTCCTCCTAATTATCTCTATTGCTGACTTATACCTGCTAATCAGGTCCTCACTCCTACGTCTGCCAACATCGTTGCCTCCAGCACTGAGACAGATAATAGGATTGCTCCCATTGCCTCTCATGATGTCATCCAGACGGCTAACAATATCCTTCATCCCAGCCCCAGGAAAACACACTCTCTGCCTCCTACTCCTGTCCTTCAAGCAGAATGCCCTATCCATGTATCTAATCTGGCTATCCCCAACGACAACAATGTTTTAACCTTCCTTGGCGTCGTCCGTCGTGATGCTCCCAGTAGTCGACTCACATTCGTCAGGTAGCATTACACCACTTGTGGAATTCGTCAAGACGTTCTCGATGGTTTTCTTTGGGGTTTCTAGGGATGTCTCACTCACGTCAGCCAATGCTTCTTTGGTGCCCGTTGTGACATTCCCAGTAGAACACCCACATTCGTCAGGTAGCACCGAAAATGGGTTGGAAGTTTCCACAGTAGTCTTCTGGGTCCTCGTTGTTTCTGCCTCTCCAACAGCCTTCTTGATCCTCAGCTTGGTTCCATGTTGCCCGGCCACTGACCAAGTTCCCCTCTTAACCTGGGGACTCACAACAGAAGGATTACTTCGAATCCTCTTGTTCTCCTCCGTTAATCGCCGTATCTCCTGCTTAGCAACCATAAGCTATTCTTTCAGCTGCTGGTAAAGTTGCTCAAGAGAGGGCATCCTGGTTCAGATTCACAGAGAGCACACAAACAGGTCTTCACAGAGCTAAGTACACGTCACCACTCCACCACACCACTCTCTCTCTCTCTCTCTCTCTCTCTCTCTCTCTCTCTCTCTCTCTCTCTCTCTCTCTCTCTCTCTCTCTCTCTCTCTCTCTCTCTCTCTCTCTCTCTCTCTCTCTCTCTCTCTCTCTCTGTCTCTCTGTCTCTCTCTCTCTCTCTCTCTCTCTCTCTCTCTCTCTCTCTCTCCTCTCTCTCTCTCTCTCTCTCTCTCTCTTCCTTTTTTTTTACACAGGGTTTTACAAGGTTAAGGATCCCTAGCTTTGACAAGCTATATACAGGTTAAGGATTCCTCACTTTATTGACAAGCTAAGAGCTGTTACCTACATCAGCTCATTTGAAAGCATTTTTATTGTTATAAGACATAAAAGTAGGGAACAGGATGAAGTTGGAGCCTTCTATGGGCCAGCATTTTCATCTGATCAACTGACTTTATCTCGTTGTCATGATAATGCTGTACGAATGTATTCCACACTCGAGTCATCCTGGGGATAAATGATCTCAGATGAAATGATGTTCTAGAGTAGGGTGCAACCAGAGTGAAGTTGCTGCTTTTTGCCCGTTTTGTGGTACAGAAACTTGCTTCACGCTGTCCTTGAAGTGGATCCAAGTGAGGTACTTTGAGAATATTGAGCTTGTACATAACAGTAAGGCCACCCACATCCCTTCTGTGTTGAAGGCTCTGCTGAAATTACAGTTCTATTCAGGATTGGTCCATTCGAGAGATGAGACGTCTTGCTTTGTTCTCTACTCTGTCAAGCAGTCGCAGATGAGAGGGGGGACAGGCAGACCAAGAAAGTGGAGCATGCTCAAGGTGTGAGCGTACTTGTGCCTTGTACAGAATCTTGCAACCCCTACTGTCAAGCAAATGCAAGATACGGCGAAGTGCTGTAAGCTTCATGGCTGCCTTGTTTGCAAGATTTACAACGTGGTTCTTCCTCGATGAGGCCTCCCCTCACCGACCTCACCTACCCATAGGTGACCGTTATGTTCCCTCACTGAATTCACCTACACAACACTTTTCTTGATTCTGAAGGAAGAGACGAAATGCAGAGTCTTCTGGCTCTTTCCAACACGAGCAGCAGATATTCACACACCAGCCTGTTGACGATAACCCTGGTAGGTGTTCTTGATTGGACGATATTGTGCCAAAAACACAGCAGGATGCCCACAGCCTCTCTCTGGCAGAGGTGCCAGTATACACACACACACACACACACACACACACACACACACACACACCACACACACACACACAATATATATATATTATATATATATATATATATATATATATATATATATATATATATATGCCTCTACCTGTTTCTCTCTCTCTCTCTCTCTCTCTCTCTCTCTCTCTCTCTCTCTCTACTTCTCTTTCTTATTCAGCTACTTACTATGCTGCAGTAGTTGGCAGTGTTTATCAAAGTTCTGTTGTTAATACAGGAATTACATCATCATGATGGGTTAACAACGTTCCTCACAGGACATAATCATATAATAGGTTGAAAAAGAGGTAGTAATGAAGGCTGAGACAGCAATAGCAGTAAAGCCAAATTCTGCTTCTACCTTTCTTATTTAATATCTATACACACTGTAGTATTTCTCATGAAGTCATTTGATCCATGGTTTTCCAACTGGCAAGTTGACAAGGTGGATTAGCATGGTCAGTATACCTTGAGTCTCATAGCAGACAGTCCCGGCATGGGCCGTGGGGTTCTCATGTCATCTATCTTTTCCCTGTTCGCCTTTGTATCTGTATACCTCTATATCCCCTTGCAACCCTTCCCATAACTCTCGCTTCCTCTTTCTTTTTCCTGTTTTCCTTTCAGTCTCTTCTGTCTACTGCCCGTCCACCAAAATCCCATAGTTAGGAGAGGAACCGTATCTTGATGCTCCTGTCCGTCCTGGTGTGAGAAAAGAAAAGACCAAAAGATCATTCGGTGAATTTCTCGAGCAACGGAACTGTGATTTTTCATTCCTTCCTCCCATGTCTTTTAGGACAGCATCCTGGCTCTGCTGTCCTCTTAACTCATGTACTACTCTGTTCGTTTCTAATATATCCTCTTTGTACTATTTCATTATAACATGTGATAGCTCTGTATGTACAGAATATCCTATGTACCTCCTTCAAGTGCCAGATCAACCAGGCTGTGATGGTCATGTGGGCCAGCGGGTCGCCAACAGCAAAGGCCTGGTCGAACAGGCAATTAAAGAATCAGCCTGATCACAGAGATATCAGAAAAAAGTTGTCTGTCAACTAATTAGTCCTCCAGGTAACTTGTCGTCCAGATTTTCTTTCTTCCGGGTAACATGTCCTTCATGTAACTTGACCACCTGGTACCTCGTCCTTAAGATAAACTGTCCTCCATTACTCAGATGCTGCATCATACTCATAATAAGCAGCCACCACAGCCAGAATATTCTATTCAATCCTAAATGTGTGTGTGTGTGTGTGTGTGTGTGTGTGTGTGTGTGTGTGTGTGTGTGTGTGTGTGTGTGTGTGTGTGTGTGTGTGTGTGTGTGCGTGTGCGTGTGTATGTGTGCACATTTGTGTATATGCGACGTGTATATTTGTATATTTGTGTATATTTGTCTTCCAGGTAACTTGTCTGCATTATTAATTTTATTTTAATAATAATAATAATAATAATAATAATAATAATAATAATAATAATTATTATTATTATTATTATTATTATTATTATTATTATTATGATTATTATTATTATTATTATTATTATTATTAGTTTTAATGGGTATCTCCGTGTGAGGTACTCTTATTAATAATTATTAACAATAATAACATAGTAATTGTGTTACCACAGACGGTGAGAAGCGTCGTGGTGGTCACCAGGAGGACGACTCACGACGTGCTAGCTCCAGAGGTCTTATTCCCAAGGCTAAGATCAAGACCGTGAAGATGACCCTCGTCATTGTCTTCGGTTGGTCCATTACTAGTGTATTAATGAGGAAGCGCTAAATCCTTAGAAGGTTATAGTACCTCTGGGACTGAGAGATGTTCAGGTTTGATCCAAGGGGAATTATTCATTAATTTCATCGTTTTGGTAGAATGTTAATTTCAGCTAATCCAAAGCTTAATTTCGTATATAGAGAAGTCATGTGAGACATACGTCAGAAAACCAACGATTTGCTCGACGTAAGGACGTTGCTTGCCTCACTTTCTGTGAATCGTTGTAAAACGCACGTTTATGTCAGAGACCCATGCTGCGTGTTGACACTGACTTACCTAACTCAATACTGTCTTCATTAAGTGAGTTGTCTGGGATAACTCAATATCTGCTACCCTAAGTAAACACTGACTTCAGATTAAAGCCTTTTCTTACAGAAGTTTTTCGAGTGTTCGTCTCGATGCTGTATAGGGCTCTCGATCCAAGGAATTAAAACTACCCTCCCCCTCTTCAGAAAGAAACTGATTGCCTTCCATTTACCAGGATGGTATGACCTCTACGGGTTTGTCGCTTCCTCAGTAATACTTTAATATAACTAATTCTAACAATATTAATAGTTGCCTCTAGTATAGTGATTAATTAGTGAACGTTGATTAAGACAAACCTTTATTTACTCTCTGGAACAAGACAATTATGTACGGTTCAGGACTCTTATTATGCAAACATTCCATCAGACTGAAGAAGTCACTTGTGGCTGAACGTTTCATTTAATAAATGTCCTGAACTGTACACATGTTATTTTTCACATCTCGTGGGTAGGGTAACTTCACATTGTCTTGGGTAACTTCACATTGTCTTGGGTAACTTCACATTGTCTTGGGTAACTTCACATTGTCTTGGGTAACTTCACATTGTCTTGGGTAACTTCACATTGTCTTGGGTAACTTCACATTGTCTTGGGTAACTTCACATTGTCTTGGGTAACTTCACATTGTCTTGGGTAACTTCACATTGTCTTTTGTAACTTCACATTGTCTTGGGTAACTTCACATTGTCTTGGGTAACTTCACATTGTCTTGGGTAACTTCACATTGTCTTGGGTAACTTCACATTGTCTTGGGTAACTTCACATTGTCTTGGGTAACTTCACATTGTCTTGGGTAACTTCACATTGTCTTGGGTAACTTCACATTGTCTTGGTAACTTCACATTGTCTTGGGTAACTTCACATTGTCTTGGGTAACTTCACATTGTCTTGGGTAACTTCACATTGTCTTGGGTAACTTCACATTGTCTTGGGTAACTTCACATTGTCTTGGGTAACTTCACATTGTCTTAGGTAACTTCACATTGTCTTGGGTAACTTCACATTGTCTTGGGTAACTTCACATTGTCTTGGGTAACTTCACATTGTCTTGGGTAACTTCACATTGTCTTGGGTAACTTCACATTGTCTTGGGTAACTTCACATTGTCTTGGGTAACTTCACATTGTCTTGGGTAACTTCACATTGTCTTGGGTAACTTCACATTGTCTTGGGTAACTTCACATTGTCTTGGGTAACTTCACATTGTCTTGGGTAACTTCACATTGTCTTGGGTAACTTCACATTGTCTTGGGTAACTTCACATTGTCTTGGGTAACTTCACATTGTCTTGGGTAACTTCACATTGTCTTGGGTAACTTCACATTGTCTTGGGTAACTTCACATTGTCTTGGGTAACTTCACATTGTCTTGGGTAACTTCACATTGTCTTGGGTAACTTC
>NC_069414.1:12779075-12784075 GCF_026875155.1 Cherax quadricarinatus
AAAGGGTCGAGGTGCAAAAATTTAAAAAAATTTTAACTACTTCTTTCCTAGGGAAAGAAGAACCAAAGAAAAATTTGAGGCCATTTAATTCATATTGTTTCTTACAAGTCATTTGCTATCCTGTATTTTATGAGTGAAAGAATATATATGCAGAACTATTACACGCCCTTAAGTTTTCACCCCCATTTCTTTCTTGCAAAATTACATAAGGAAACCCTCACAAGTTTTCAGACCCCCTGTAGTAATCAAGATAATTTAACACGGGAGTAAGACACCGTTTGCCCCCTTCGAGCCCCATCATCGTTTCTAAAGGAATAGGGTTTTCTTTTACAACAGAGTATCTCAAGGATGCACCTTGGGTGAAGCAGCTGTGGCTTGCTGTGAGCGGGGCAACCTGACATGAGGTAGGTCCTTACATTCCAAGGAAGCCGGATTGAACCAAAGACTGGTCGTTAATCCGTGCTTTAAAAACCCTGCCTGTTATCCTAACCTAGATTTTAAGTCAAGTAACAATCACTTTAAATTGAACATGATTCCGTTTAGTAAGACATATCCCCCAATAATTTGTAAGTCAGACTACCTTATTTTAGCTTTAATAAGGAAGTTTGGCAATAACTTTAAATTTGATATTTTGGCCCAAATAAGTGGAAGGGACCAAAGTGAAACACCTCCCCCCCCTCACATGCGGGTCTCATAAGGAAGTCAGGGGGGACGGCCAAGTTTGCCCTAGGGGTGAATTGCTAAAATTCAGCAAAGGATGCATCCGCTCAATCCCCAACCAAGAGGACATTGTGGAATCATAGACATGTCAGCTCATGCTGGGGGAAAAAACAAACTAGGGTTAACTCAGATCAGTACATTTCCCTGCCCTTTTTTTGTGAATCGTTTGGGGGACGAAAGGGTTCGAAATTTACTTATTTTTCCCTTTTTCATATAAGATAAAGAACTTGAATGGGTTGAATTTTGTAATGCCCATCTAAAATTTTGGGCATTCTTCGATTTCTCTTTTAAAAATGCAAAAGGTTTATGGTTGATAAACCCTTTTGTAAAAGGGGAAGACCCCTAATACAGATCAGAGTTTTTCTAGAACACCCCCAATGCTAACACCCCTTTTCTAGTTAAATATTAATTTTGGTGCTTCTTTAATTTAGATGAAAAGTAAGTCAGAGGATGTAGAAACTGAGAGGGTGGTGCTTGTTTTAAAAAACACAGAAACCTAACACGTAATCACTCGTGTCATCTGTAAAATAAAAGGGATTTTTTTAACTGTCAAAAACCTACCACACTCTGATTCCAGGTGAATTTCTTTTTAAGACCATGTTCGGCAAAGGAAAACTATTTGGTGAAATTGGGCAGAAACAGTGATAATACTGGCTATCCCAAAAGAATCTTGCACTGCTTTCTGGTCTTTTGGCATTAAAGGGGCACCCGCCCTCCCCGATCCGAAACCCAAGTAGGGGAACTTTGGCTTGTCCGTTCACACTTGGACAACTTTGATCGTAAATTTTTTAAAGGTTTAAATTTCAAATAAAGTTTTGGAGTTCCCTCATGTGTTGACCCCAATTATCACAAAAAACCACGAGGTCACCCAAAAGGTTTTTACCCCTTTCAATCTTTAGCCCCTTCACCATTAGACTATAAAAGGTCGAAGTTGTGTTACAAAGCCCGAAGGATTGCTCGTAATTGTATAGGCCCCCTTTGCCCAAAAAAAACTGTATTTCCTTCGCCTTAGGTGAAGGGGTACTGAATACCGGGTATAAAAAAGGAGTTAACATCCTAATTTTGGGCCATTTTTTTGGCCCCCATCGATTTTTAGGTCCCGGGATACAGGGGAAAGCCCGGGGACTTAGACTGGGTTTGGCAACCCTTTTGCGAGAACCAAATCCACTTTTTTCCTAATTCTGTTTGTTTCGGGGGGCGCCCAGTACGGGGGGCTATTTAAATTGGGAACTTTCTTTTTGAGATTTACTCTAAAAAGCCGGGGTAAAAGTTTTTCAATGCCCCCCAAAAATTGGGGATACTGGGAATCAGAGTTTTTATTTTCTTTTCCTTTTCTGATTTAGAACAAAACAACGTCTCTAAATTCTGAAAAGGCTTCTGAATTTTTCAAGAGCATTGGTTTCCAATTCTTATCCCTGACGGGGTTGTTTTTTCCCCTTCGGGTAAGGAAAAAATGCACGATGGGAAAAAACGGGAAACATAGGGTTTTCATGTGTTTAGGATAAATCTGCTCGGATTTCTTCTTTTGGTGTTTTTACCATAACTTGCATTGTTAAATTCTTCTTACCACCCCCAAAGGGACCTCGAACTTGGGTTAAAGGGGTGGCCCGGGGTTAAATTTGTTTCTAGTAACGATATCAGTTCGAAAGTCCAGAGTTTTGATCCTCGGTCATATCGAATTCCATTTTTTTTTGGCCCATTTCAAATTTTCGGCGGCAATGCTCGAGACTGAGAGACGCTTTTGATGGCCTAGGGGAGGAGAAAAAGGGTTTGGGCCAGTTTTTTTGTCCGGGCCTCTTTAAACATCAACATTGGTCCTCTAAAATTGGGTCCCAAAAATAGTTCAAAACAGTAAATCCTAAATTTTTTGTACATTCTCTCTTCAGGGAAAAACAGAAGTGGGGGCCCCATATCCCCAAACCTCAGAAATTGTGGGAATATTTTTCATATAGCTTTTGGTTATGTGAAACCTTAACCACTCCTTGATTGTGGCCGATAGCTGTAGCAAATTTTGATTTCTTCCTGTAAGACATTTATCTTTTAAAAATTTGGGAGTAAAATTGGTTCCTTAGTCGGGCTGTATCTTTACAGAAACCCAACTGAGAAAAAAAAAAAGTAAAAGCTGAGCTATAATCCTGGCACTAATTTTCCATAGGAGAATGGGCCCTTGGATATCTCATAACCGTATCTTTGATGGTGAAAAGATATTGGGTTCCTTTCTTTATTTTAGGAAAGGGGCTGACACAGTCGCAAACCTGTAAAAGGTTCTCCATCATTGGAATTGGAAAAAGGGGAGCTAAAAAAGGAAATGGTGAAGGTTTGCCCAATTTGCTAATGAGACAACTTTTTTACTTATTGCTTTATCTTTTTTTGCATTTTGGGGCATAGAAAATGTTTTGCAATTTTTGGGAAACATCTTCTTTTGCCCTAGATGACCCCAGTGGAACTATTATAGCCATTTCACAGACAGATCTCAAAGACGTTGGAGCACAATTTTAAAGGGTTTGCCACTGGAATTTCTCCTTTCTTTCTTGAATTCCCTTTTTCCCAAAAGAAAAAAGGGGTAAAACTTTCTTCTTCCTAGGGCGGGGTTTTTCCGAATTTTCTCCAGAAGGGGCGGGGTTTTGGTCTTCCACCAACTTTCGATCCGGGAGGGTCCTGCAGAGGAGGAAAAGTCCAACACTCTTTGCCTCCCTCGGGGGTAATGCATCGGGTGGGGGTTTTTCATTAAAAAAAATTACCTAATCTATATCGACACTACGTTCACTATTGTGGAGGGGCGTCTACCATTTCGATTTCATGGCATGGGCCCCCATGCTCAGAAGGAAACATAAGGGCCCCCTTTCGGGCCTCTATACATAATAATCTTCGTCCCATTAAAACTTTAAATACTGGGTCCTTTCTTTTACTTGTTTTCGGGGGGTATTTTTCCCCGCAACAAGCGACTCCTTTATGGAAAATTTGCATGGAAATTCCAACGATACCCAACCTTCAAAGAATGGGGATAATACTTAAAAATTGTCAGGGGGACCCCCCCGGGAGGGGCCTCCAAAGGCTTTAAAGCACATCTAGTCAAGTGTAGGAACTCTTGGGGGAAATAATATTCCTTTTCCCGAAGTAAGGTTTGATTAGAAACCCGTTCTCGAAAGGGGCTTATTTGGTCAATAGTTTTGGTTTAATTCCCCACTTTACTTGAGGAAAAATAAGTGCGGGGGTACAGCAGAGCAGTAGGGGGGAAAAAGAAGTCAGCTAGTGGGTTCTTCCCTTGGTTTCTCATTTTTCCTTCTAAAATTCCCAGTCTCTTTGCATTGAAAGCATAGATGACTGAGAGAGAAGGCCAGGTTTTTTGGGCATTCCTAGGTTTTCTTTCGTTTGAAACACTGAGCATATTAGTACCCCTTCACCAATAAAGCATTTCATCTCAAAGAAGGTCTGGACCAAGTTTGTTTTTCCTGGCAGTTTCTGGTTTCCTTTTAAGGGGCCTTACTCGGGGAGATTGGTTCGAGACAGTAAGGGGTTTACCCACAAAGTTGTTTAACCTTTGGGCCGGGGTGGATTTTACTTTTTTCCCCAAATTGTTCACCAGACATCTTTTAGACACCTCGAAATTAAAACCGCCTGTGCAACAGTTTCTTCCAGAGAACTTTTTGGATGACATATGGATGTTTCGTAATTCTCCCCGGGGTCGCATGAACATCCTCCAACAGAATTAATAATGTCTTCTTTTGATGAGGGACATTTGGTCACACCAGTGGGCTAGCGGCACCTGTCCCCGGGGGGTGTCACATGGATTTTAATGCTGAGTTTCAGCGAACAAAAAGCCATTTGGTAAATTTAAGGGGCTAAATGTAAAAATTTTAAATTGGTTCTCTTCCCACTTGTACCGGGTGTATCTCGTAAGGAAAAAAAGTCACAGGTTTGAGCCTTTCCCTTTAACGGAGTATGAAATTTAAAATCGCCCCTTTCATTTTCACCAATTCAGGGTTGGGGTGATTTTTAAAAATCTCAAAGAAAACGTCTCTGTTACCTTTATTAAAATTTGCCACATAAGAGCCCCTTTTTTAATCAAACCCCCTAAGGTACTTTCCAAGTCTCCCTTTTTTCCTTCCCTTCTTCTATCTTAAAATTTCAAACTTTTAACTCTTTCCCAGTTTAGGCCTTTTTTTTAGCTTCTAAATGGGGATTTTGTAAATGCAATATGCATTCGATGGTTCTGATTGGTCTTTCCCCAAGGCCAAAGGTAATGGAGGAGACTTTTGTAGGGTCACTATTTTTTTGGG
>NC_069414.1:12789075-12859075 GCF_026875155.1 Cherax quadricarinatus
ATATAGTACACTCATTAATTACCTTAAAATATATGTAGTCTTAATGTAGGGTGAGAGGTGAGTTTTATTTGTATGAAGTCAGGTTGGGAAGTATGGGTAGCCAGGGAGGGCAGCCCTCCCCCCCTCACCCACACATAATGTAAACAAACCAGATGAATGCGTCTGGTTTTTGTCACAAGTTCTACAAGTTGCCTGGCTACCACAAGTCCTACAAGTTGCCTGGCTACCACAAGTCCTACAAGTTGCCTGGCTACCACAAGTCCTACAAGTTGCCTGGCTACCACAAGTCCTACAAGTTGCTTGGCTACCACAAGTCCTACAAGTTGCCTGGCTACCACGTCCTACAAATCGCCTGGCTACCACAAGTCCTACAAGTCGCCTAGCTACCACAAGTCCTACAAGTCGCCTGGCTACCACAAGTCCTACAAGTCACCTGGCTACCACATCTCATATTTATGTTAATTTATTCTAATATTCGCTGCCTGACCACGGTAGAGAGCAGTTGTGCTCTGCACCCCTCTGCTGTTTATAGGCGAGCTCCCTTGTCAGTTACCTGGCTGCAGTGGAGTGAAGTGGTGCTCTCACACCTCGGCTAACAACATAGGTGCACTGTGATTGTCAAGATGTCAGTTACTCTGAGACAACGGATAAATACTGTAGGCATTGAGCTACTTAAAGGAACGATAACGCCCAGTTCTGCGCAAGTCTTATTGCCAAAGATCATCCGGGAGACATATGGTGTAAAAGGGATAGTGACTTGTAGGGTGTAGCATTGAACGGAGGACAACGAATTTTCGTCAAACTGCTATCAGCAACGGTTTATGAATTGTTAGTCACCAGGTTTCAGGACGTGAGTCTTAACGTCACACCATCTGTCAGTGTAAGAATGATAGATGTTTCACGGCATTATACATGGATCAAGCTACGCAACGTTGCCTTTGAGGCGGACGAGGCGGATATAAGGAAATTTTTGAGAAGTAGGGGACGGTGCATTATGCTCAACATGGTACGTGGGCGGCAGGAGCCTATGCTGGTTTTCCAGAGGGTTTTTTCAACCTCAAAATGATTTTGAGGCACCCAATACCGTCCTATGTTGTATCTACAAGATTTCAGGACGCAGGTAATGGTAATGTACCCAGGACAACGACATACTGCCGCCTATGTGGTGAGTATGATCACATAGCGGCGACCTGTGACAAGCGAAGACATTTTGCCTGGACTGTGGTGGACGTCGCAGCCCCTGCTTCAAAGGGGGCAGGTGAGGAACAAACATTGGATGGAGGGCGGTGGTGTTTGTGGAGCGAGATAGTGGATGGGGCACACAGGACTGGCGGTGAGTTGGGTCCCGCCCCAAGCTGCCTGATCAGGTGTCGTCTCCTGTGGATAAGGAGGAGCAGCAATTACAGGAGAAGGTTCTTGAGATTGAGGAGGAATTGGTGGAGGTGTTGAAGACTTTGTCCCCGCCAGAGAAGGACGTTACATCTGAGCGTGGTGTCATCGGAGAATCGTCGCTTCCAGAAAGTCTGAGACAGATAATTTGGGACGTGATGGTGGTTTGGAGTCGCCCATTGAATCATTAAACCTTTCTCGGTGGAGGTGGAGGTTCATAAAGAGGTAACATCTGACCAAGACATGTGTAACATGACTGTCACGAGAAAGAGGGCGGCTACATCGATTCTGATGACGTCCTTACGCCTGCAAAAAGGGGCCTGGGAAAAACAGACTGGGGCGAAGTGCAAAGGGTAGTGGTGTAGGTTGTGGTAGCCATGATAGGAGGTACTGGAAGAAGGGGGGAGGGAAAGAGAGCACTCTGAAGGTGTCAAACTTACATTCAAGCTCTGGAGTTGTAAGAGTGATGAGAGGAAGCAGGGGGGGAAAACTTTATAGGCCTTAGGTGTATGTCTGTAAATGTTAATGGGTTATGTAGCGGTATGAAGAGAGATGGTTTCGAAATTTTTCTGAATAAATCTAGAGTGGATGTTGTGTTCCTGCAGGAGCACCAATTTTAAGGAGGGTAGGGTGTTGGGGGTGGCAGGTTTTCGAGTATTTAAACCCTGCCATCTCCCCGTCTAAAAGGTGGTGTGGGAATTTTAATAAGGGAGACGAGCCCGTTTTTTGTTTTGCAGAGAAGCGAGGGAGGGGGGGAGGGAGGGTGTTGCGTGTGGATGGGTGGTGGATGGGTAAGCGTTGTGTCTTTTTGTGAGTGTGTATGCCCGGCTGAAAATAACATAAAGGTAAAGAATGATTTTGTGTGTGAGGATCTTGTGTTTTTCATAAGTGCAATGCCAGAGGTGGCGATAGTTGGTGGGGACTGGAATAGTGTAATCAGGGTGGCTGATGTGGACCCAAAAGGGGCTGGATATATGTCTGTGGCTCTCAGGGAGTTATTAAGGGATGTTAGGTTATGTGATGCCTTTGGGGGGGCGGTGTGGGAGACTGAATATACGTTTGTTAGGAGTGGATACGCTGCGAGACTAGATAGAGTGTACCTTTCTCAGGGAGTGGATGTGAAATCTTTCAGTACTGTTGAGGCTACAATGTCAGATCATAGGGCAGGGTGGTGGAGGTTGGGGGGGGGGACGCTCGCGGGCATATATAGAAGTTATTGGAAATTAAATATAAGTGTGTTAGGTGATGAGGAGGGGTTGGAGGGGTTTTCAGTCCTATGGAGGGAGCTTAGTGTGGAAGAACAGGGAGTGGATGACATTGTGACATGGTGGGATAGTGTCACAAAGGAAAGGATTAGAAAGTTTTATGTGAGAGAGGGAAAATGTATTAATAATTTAAAATATGGACTGGCTAACTATTTAGAGGATAGGTTAAGAGGTTGCTTTTGGGAGGGGGGTGGGTGGGAATAATTTTCCTATGGATGAAATAGCTGAAATAAAAGGGAAGGTTGAGGGTGTTGCAAAATGAAAAAGGTTTTTAAGCTGTAAGGGTGCAGGCAGGGGTGGAAGGGAAGTGCTTTGGGGCGAAAAGCAAAGGCAGGCGGTGACAGGTATACCATGTTTAGAGGTAACGGAGATGGTTGGAAATTATAGAGCAGGGCAGAGATACGAACCACGAAGGGGATGTGTGCGTATGCGGAGGCTTGGTACGAGAGTCTGGAACAGTGGGGGGGGGGGTGACGTGGCCTTGGACAAGGTGTGTACGTATGTGACATGTAATTTAGGAAATAGTGTAGAAAGGCTTTAGGTGGGACTATTACGGCAGAGGAAATAGAGAATGCTTAAGGGAAAGAGGAAGGGAAAAACTCCCGGTATTGACGGTCTCCGGTAGAATTTTATTTACAACATTGGACGTTGATAAAGGAATTTATAGTTAGGTTATTAATCGTATGAAGGAGAAGGGTAAGTTGGGGGAGAAGCAGTAACAGCAGTTGTAGTGTTGGTCCCGAAGGTCAAGGGCAGCCCACCCTTCGGGAGTACCGAGCCATATCACTGATGTGTGCAGACTATAAGGTTTTGCAAAAATTTTAGGTAATAGGTTCAAATGTGTTGTGGGGGGGGTGGTGTCCCAAAATCTAAGTTTGGGTTGCCGGGAAGGTCGATGATTGAAGGACATAGGATACTGAGAAGTTTTGTGGAAGCTAAGGGTGGGGGTGGAGGGGCGGGCTTTATTGGCTCTAGATTGGCAGGGAGCATATGATAGAGTGAAAGGGGAGCTTTGCAGGTTATACTTAGGAGACAGGTTTTGGGGAGGAAATAGTCGAGTGGGTAAATATGTTGTACAAGGGGGCGAAAATGAGGATACAGATTAATGGGTGTATGGGGAGGGAAATTGCAATGGGTAGAGGCCTTAGACAGGGATGCCCCATGTCCCAAATATTGTTTGCGTGTTTCCAGGACCCCTTTTATAGAATGGTTGACCGTAGCTTATGTATGCAATGTGAGGGTTACTTGTAGGTAGGTGCGTTGTCCCAGTTGAGGATTTGTTCCCCATGTATGCGTGGAGGAGTATTTGGTTTAGATTTAGTAAAATGAAATTAAAACCCTCCCCCCGGGGGGGGTGAGGTGAGGTTCGTTTTTCTGCATGGCATCCTTCCGTCTGGTGAGATACTACGAAACAGACAGGTTGTAGAGGGTGGGGGGTGTGGTATCTATGGAGGGGATGAGACAGCGTTCCATGTAGTTTACTTTTTTGAAGGGCTAGAGGAGGTTAGGTGCTGGTTAAGTAGGTTGTACAGAGGGTGGGGGGCCGTGGGGTGTCGGTTTTGCGTGCTTTAAGTTAGATATGGGTGGGTTAGACGAGGGTGTCATAAGAGCTTTAGATTATATCATGTAAATTATATATATATGTCGTGGGTGATGAGGGGGAGAGGGGATAGTGAAGAGCGAAGGAAGGTTCTTGCCGGTAACGTTCTATCGTACGATGTGCCGTAACAGAGATTTGTATGGAGGAGGTGGTGAGCAGGCTTTCTCAGAGGGGTATAGAAGCTAACGTTAGGGATTCTCGTTAAATCTGTGATTGATAATGAGTGAGTGAAAGGGGTTTTCATAGGTTGGAGGGAGTCAGGGGGTCCCCAGCGGGCTCGCCTCCTTTGTGAGGGGGGGTCGTGAGTGTTTGGAATGTGGGTTTGGAATGGTTTCCTGGTTTTCATTGAGACTTTATGGCAGCCAAGTGGGATGTAGAGCTCAAGGTCTCGTTAGGGTTTGATATAACACTTTTTAGAATGTAGGTATAATATAGTAGATTTTTTATGTATAATTTTGATGTGTATCAAATTTGTATGACACGATTCTTGAGTAATAATTATTTGCGACATGAAGTGTGTTTTAGTTTGTATTTATGTTACGTGCTGGGTTTTTTCATGATGAGATATACTTATATACTGTTTAGCTTTGTGCATACAGTGCATTGATTAATGTGATTTTGTGAAAATTTTGTGTGTACGTGTGTGTGTGTATATATATATATATATATATATATATATAATATTATTATATTATATAATTATATATTTTATATATATATATAATATATATATATATATATATATATATATTATAATATATATTATATATCCCATTCTATTGTTTTGAGCCTTTGTCATGGGTCAGCGTTATGTAATACTTATATATGTATGATTCGATTCTTTTTAAAGTTTATAATTATGGTCTGTACCCCGATACCGGTTTGGTGTCAATGCTAAGTTCTTTATGTTAAGTTTTTAGTCTGTATGGTATACAGACATTTCTAGACAGTTTAGTGACGTAGTCCATTTGTGTCTGAGATTATGTATATGGTTTATTGTAACAGTATAGCGCTTCAGTGATTGTGTTCTAAAGTTATTCTTTTTCTGTATATTCGTATGTTGGTTATGTAAAGCTGTATTGTTAGGGTGCGTTTGTAGATGTTTACTAAGATTATGATGTTTTGGTTTTGGGTTTTTGATTAATGCGAAGGATGGAATTTTAACTGATATAACTTCTCTGTATATTTTATGTTCAAGTGTATTGAGCCTTTGTCAGAGGTCATGTTATATGTACAATTTATATATATGTAAGGTTTTGCATCAATGAATGTGTATATATGTCAGTTCATGAAACTGTGACATGTAATTGTTTTAGCTATGTTCTTGCCGTAAGTTCTTGTTGTATGTTTGGCAGCAATATCTTGCGAGCATATAGGTGCAATCCGTTTGTCAGTTAATTTGATTGAGATCCATACTGTTTCTTTATTTTTATGTTAAACTGTATTGGTTTTAAATAAAATATAAAAAATAAATTATTCTACTGTGAGGTGTATTAGATGGATTAAGCAAAATGTCTATATTAACGTTTTATACGATATTTATTGCTCCTTAAAGTGATTATTATTGTTATCATTATTATTATGCCAGCACAGTGTGCAAATTTACTTAGGTACACATACGTATAATTATGAGTTATAATAATAATGTAGGTATGTAGTCCGCCTAGGCTACATAGCTACACGATATTTAATGTGGCCCAGAGCCATATTATTACCACCGGCACACCATGTTCACTGAGTTTAACCGTTTCTAACAACTACCTTTAGATACCATCATAAACAAAGGGAGAAGTAATGAATAATTCAAGCCGAGAATTGTAAACAAAATCGTTATGTGTTAAGGGGAGTGACGTAATGTTTTCCCTCCGCCCGGCTGCCACACCTCCATAGCATATAAACAGCATGTTTATATGCTATTTAACGTGTTTCTTATATAATTTTGAAGAAAATGTCATAGATGGATTAATGAAAATGTCTATATTGACGTAAAATTAGACATTTATGTGCCCAAGAGTGATTATTATCACATAATAGAGGATGTTCTAATGGAGAATGTAAACAAATCTGGTGGCCCGCCGTGAGGCGATACGCCGAGAAAAAGGGCCCTACCGAGTGTATTTAATATATTATAAAATATATATTATATATATATATATATATATATATATATATATATATATATATATATTATATATATATTATATATATATATATGTATATATATATATATATATATATATATATGTCGTGCCGAATATGTAAAACTGGTCAATTAGCAAGAACTTCATTTAAAATTAAGTCCTTTCTAAAATTTTCTCTTATACGTTTAAAGATATATTTTTTTCATTATTGTTATTGTAAATTTTTTTAATTTTGCACCAAAAGAATCTTAGAAAACTTACCTAACCTTATTATAACAAAGCAGTTTATTTTAGCCTAACCCAACTAAATATATTTTAGATTTCTTTACAATGATTTAATACTAAACACAGTGAAATATATTTTTTTCGTTAGGTTCAGAATGATTTTGGCGAAATTATTGCATAAAAAATTTTCATTTGTCCTATATGGCAAGATGAGCGTTGTATTCAAGCCAAGATTGCAAATTCTGCCTATTCGGCACGACATATATATATATATATATATATATATATATATATATATATATATCATCCACAAGATGTGGATGATATCTTGTGTGTCTTTGGCCGAATTATTTGGACCTTAATACATTTTTATGGAGACTTAACTCTTTATTGTTCATTTTATTTTAATTAAAAGAACAGAAGGGTACATACATGTAGCATACAATGGTAATATACATGCTCTTGTAACAAAAACTTATACAGATATAACGGACATATCTTCCACATCAAAGGGGTATGAGACCAATACCCTTTCACAATTTAACACATCCCACATATATAAACAAAAAAACCTAATGATTTTCCATAAAAAAACAGGAACAATACCCTGTAACGGTGAAAACCAAATCTCCAGCGCATTACTGGTACGTCAAGTTTTCAACATACGTAACAACAAACTAAAACATCTAATAAAAACTAGATCTATACATACAATTAAATTCTCACATCAATTAGCAACCAGCAGATGTTAATGAGTACGCACACAACCAACTTTTTTTTTAATTTAATACAAGGTGGTATAAAAATATTTCAAGAGCAGATTGCTACAACACATCATGAAGTATTGGTTACACACCAACCTAACCACCCATCTATAACAGCCTATTCTGAGCATCCTATCCCGTTTTCCACTCTACGAGAAACAACAAAATCATTCGCATATTCAACTATGTATACGTTACAAGGAAAACCACAAAACTGCTGTATTAGAAAACTACACCGTGGTTCTGAGTACCACTCCCCCCCGCCCTTTCGCAATCTATGACACTCAATCACGCCGGCAAGAAACAATACCCCAGACCACACAAAGGTCCCCCTGCCTCAACCTACATTACACCCCGATCACCATACACACCCAATAAAACGTACATATCAATCGCAAAAATAAAAAAATCCAACTCTTCCCTCCCTCCCCCTCCCAGAAGACCAACCCCTTTGCTCCACCGAGGGATTGTATACCTTACCTACACCTCATTACTCCTTTACCATTTCCATCGTTAGATTCCTATACCCCAACGAAAAGGCTCCCTCCCAGCATTGCCCATACACCTCTCTATTCCTACATTTCGTCCTATGAAAATGGCACATCAGTGCTCTGACGCACATCGCACCCCTATTCTCCCGCATACCCCATGACACGTATAAATAGTCAAGTTCCAAATATGAAACAGAACGTCGTACCACATCCGAGCAATCTCCCATCTCAAGACTCAAAGTTCTAAGCATCGACAAACCTCTCCCCTCCTACTTGTCTGAGAACACCCTTGAACCAATTCCTACCCTTATGTAAACCGTCACAAAAGTATACAACATAAAACGCCATTTCTGGCCACCCACACAATGCACAAGTCCGATCCTGAGTCATTCCCATAACGTACAATTGTGCCTTGGATGCCAAAATCCCGTGAAGGAAGCAGTAACCAGTTTCCCTAACCCATGGTTGTAAGTGGAAATTCTTGAACCCCTGCCATATAGTCTTCCAATGATATCCTGGGAAAACCTCATCACTGATGATCTCTCCCGATGTTATACCTATATTGTCTAATTTACCTACCCAAACTCTCCTAGGGTTATGCATTACCAATAAGTGCCGTAACAGCACTTCACACATTGTGAGGTCTTCCCCACCCACCATCGTCGAACCTCCCTCATCACCGCGTCAACCCTCACTCCCCTGACCCAACCCCTTGTCAAGAATTCCTGTCGTACATATATGCTCATTAGGCGATGCGTAGTGGTTTAGCTCCAAATCCCCCTTTGCTACATGTGTCATGACATCCTTCCCTAACCAATGCCCACGGTAACCCATATGAAAACCAAAACCTTCCTCTGTAACCACAACACATCGTCTGTCATCAAAGGATAGACTGCAGAAACAAACCATAATTTACTATACACCAGTACATTGACAACGATTACTCATTGGTGTTATGTTACATCACCCCCTCGGCATCCCCCCATCCTACGAATTGCAGCTGCTACTACAATCGATAAATTAAAATGCGGGCCCGCTGTTCTCTTTTGAAAAAATAAGCTGCAGATCTTTAACTGCTCAACGGTTCTCCACCCATACCCCTTTACCAAACGCCCCCCCCCGGGAACCACCTCCAAAAAGTTTGGTTTTTTCTCTATTAATGTCAGGAAAAATGCACGCTAAAAAACTCTATAACCTTATTAACGAACACCAAACCATTACTACTACGCACCAAGATGTGGTATGCCCAAAATAACCAAAAATCCCTACTGCTTTGCATTGCTCACAAACTTCCCCCCCTACCCCACTTCTACCACAAAAAAGGGGGCCCTGCAAACAGGAAAACAAAAGCGCGGAGGGAACCCCCCTCCCATAGCCCCCCCCCCATCCCTATTGAGCCCCAACCCCCCCACTGCCCGGGCCCATACCTGTGCCCCTTTATAAATGCCCCCCCCCAACTATTTCTTCCCCAAACCCCTGCTTCAATAAAATTGCAAAAAAAATTTTTCCCATCCACATTGTCAAAAGCCTTTTCCTTTAAACCCTATGCTCCACCTTCACTACACTCCCCCACACAATTTTTTGAGGCGTCGATAAACATCTCTCATGGGATTTCCCCAGGAATCCCTATTCCCCTTTCCCCATATTACCTTGTCAAAAAAACCTGTTTCACCAATTTGCCAAAAAAACCAAAAACTTATTTTCCACCCCCATAAAACATGTGGGCCTATATGCCCCAAAAGATTCAGGGACCTCGGCCTTTGGTACCAACACTACAACCCCCAAACCCCGCCTCACCGCCCATCCTACCTTAATTTTTTTGAATTGCAAAGTGAACCAACCTTTTTTAACTTTCCCCAATGAACTACATAAAAACACCTGGTACCCCCATCCCAACCAGGCGATTTCCTCAGTGCCCCCTGAACACCCTTTAAAAACCCACCCCCTCCGATATACAACCCCTTTCCTCTCGACCAGGGGTCTCTCAAATTCGCCACTTGCCACGAAATAAAGTTTTTCCCTCGTCCTCGATTCCCTCTTTACCCTTTTATTTTCTCTCGAACCATTTGTCTGGTATGTCCCATGCTCTCAGTTGAACAGCCTTTGTCCTCCCAATCAACAAGACCCCCTGGCAATTTTTGTCGTCACCATTTCTCTCATTCGAAACAGTAGACCCCCCAAAGGGTTTATCCCCCAAAGACCTCCCCAACCCCCCCTCTCATCCTAACACCTGAAAAATTTTTCATTTGAATTTTTCCCCCAATTGATAGAAGGCACTCTATTTCTTGGGGGAGGGAAACCTCCCACCCGCACCCAACAATCCCCCAGCTTCCTTCTAAATACTTTTGCTTTCCATATCTAAAAACCTCCCCTTCCCCAAAATTCTGAAAAACCCTGTATCACATTTTTGCCTTTGAATTTCCACCAAATCTACACTCCTCTATCCCCTTTCCTTTGTTCAGAAAGCTTTGTTCCCCAAAGCTTTTTTCCGAAAGTTCCACAGCATCGCTCCTTTCAACAAAATTTACATTTAATTTCCAAAAACTAGAAAAAGAGGTAACACCCCCCACCCAGAGACCAGAAACCTCGGTTTTCGAGAAACCCCAAAAAACCAAACAAACCCCCTACTACAAATTAAGCTAGGATATAAACCCGCCAACGCACAGGTAACCTCCTACAAAAAGTGTTTCCACTTCCACCCCTGCTCCCAACCCCAAACCCCTCCCTGCAGAACCCCTGTAAAACCTTAAAATTAAACCCCCCACCCCAGGTTCGAAATCTTTTTCTCGGATCCACAAATTCCAATTGCCTGCAACGACAGGGGAACTAAGAGTACACTTCTGAAAAATAAACCAAAACACATGTCAAAATCCTCCTTTACCATCGATTTGATGTCCTGGCATATATACTCCCACGAAACCCCCATAAAGTTTCCCCAGAAACCCAAACCCCAGCACAACCCGGCCCCCCCACCCCTCCCTGCAACGAGTAAAAGGGGTGGGCCCCTTTTGCCTATCACAAACCCCCCCCTTGAGATTATCCGAATTCCCCGCTAACATTATACCCTTGCACACTTAATTTAGTACCACACCGAAAATTGCTTCTTGAAAAAAAAAAACTCGACATCCATACTCTGAGCGATACTCTACCCCAAACCCCCTTGACCCCGCCTGGGCCCTGACATTTATCTTTTACACTTTTACTCTCGGTTAGGTTTTCCATTGCGTTTTCCCCCCTCGCCTTTTTCCCTGATTGGACTTTGCCCCCTGATGCACCTCCCCTCTTCCCCACACTCCCTTGACTTCTCTTGGGAAAATCCCTTACCCCCTTGGCTACGTCAGCCCACACCATTTTACAAGACCTTTGACTCGGTGTTAAGACATCATCCCCCACAGGTGTACTGGGCCTCTTACGTGACACTCCCTCATAATCCATAAGCCCATCACCATCCTTTCCTATGCACCTCGACATTCATCACCATCACTGTCGTACAAGTTGTACGCCTTTCATCATCGCCCACACGTCCCTCTAGACTATGGTCGACCACGGGTTTGCCGCCGCCAACGTAGGCGGTAAAATCCTCTGTCGCCGGGCTTTCGAGGATCCTCTGTATGTCCTCAAAACTGGGCAAAACCAATGGTGCATGCGCCTCCTCTCCCACCGGAGGCAGCACGCTGTTGACACACCCAATCTCCTCGATCCTCGATCTCCGACGCCGGTGGCAGTATCGAGACGATCCCCTCTGCAGCATCCACTGCTGCACTCCACCTCACATCCGCCGGTAAAACCTGCAGCACATCATCCTCCATCGTGGGCTTCTGATGGGCCAACTCATCTTCCTCCATCGACTCTTTGGACGCAGTGTCTGTCAGGTCCGACCGTTGTTTCCCTCGTCATTGCTCACAAGTTGTCGCCATATGTCCGTTGCACCACACAGTCGGCACCGTCCGAACCTGCCCTGGGTAGGTTACGTAAACCTGCGTCCGAAAATCCTCCAACATGACGAACCAGGGAATTGGATGTCTCAGTGTTATTTTCATAGAAAAAGAACCCTCGAGCATACCAGCATAAAAAACCCTGGGACCAACGCCCAACGTTGAAGCTTGTATGGTGCCATAGCGCCCAAATGTCCGACGAATGTCCACCTCGTCTGCCTCAAAGGGTATATTACATAGACGAACCCACGTATAACATGCCGAGACATCACGCAGACTCACCTCCAGACCATGTGTTAATGACAATCAGTTTTTCTTGAAAGGTGTCCACAACTCTCACATAAGCAGCAGACAACGCAAATTTCACAAAAATTCTTGCGTTGCCATTCAAAGAAATCCCATATAAATCCTCAGCGGTGCCCTGGTATATTGCACCTTTCAACAATTCCACACAGACAGTGTTGAATCTTCTTCTGCGCTCTGCCATCTTGAGAAAACAAAACTTCTCAATACAGACACCAGAGGGTGCCAGCCCTCTACCCTCACCAAGAGCTGGGTGAGAACTGTAACTTAACTCTCTTGTCCCTTCTCTTAAACTTACCATAGAGAAAGAAGTAAACTTTAAATTTCTATTTTTAGATGTCCTAATCCACAGGGTTGATAGAATGTTTATGTTTACAGTATATAGGAAGGCCACGAATGTGTACATATATCCACTATTACTCCAGTCATGAAACTATAGTAAAAAGAAGTGCCTTTCTTACTATGTTTTTGAGAGTTTACAGAGCGTGTAGCATTAAGTTTTTGGATGAGGAAATTAAGAAAATCTTTGATATTGCTTCAAAACTATGTTACCTTAAGAAGTCTGTAGAGACTGCTTTGCTGGCAGTTAAAAAGGCTTATCATCGGATTAAACTTCAAAATAACCCCCTGATAGTGAATTTCTTGTCCTACATTCACGGAAAATTATCATTTTTAAACCGAATCCCCTAAAATTTAAATTTAAAAAGTTTGTTTTTATGTTTCAGGGACTGTAAAATATTTAATAAAAATTCCCTGAAAAACATTATTAGGTGGTGTGTTCGGCAGATTGTAAACTTAAAAATTAAAGACATCATATTATTTGGATGCTAAGAACCAATGGATTTTAAAATAAAACATGATAAATAATCCCCCAAGTGGTTGGGCGGTTTTTCCTGTTTTGGGTGGTTTTTTTTTGGTTGAGTTGCTAAAGTTTCTTTTTTAATGGTTTGGTTTTTAATTGTTTTAATGGGGGTATAACTGTAAAACCCGGGTTTCTTATATGAATGCTCTGGTTTGTTTAGGTGCCAGGGTTCCACTCCAAGGAATTAGGGTTGGGGTTTTTCTTCCTTTTGGGGGCTTGCCCACAGTTCCCCCGTTGGGTTGGTTGTGGTTGATCCATTTTCTTAAGGTGTGGGGTTTCCAAAAAAAATTGCGACTCCTATTACGAATGTTTTAAATTTCCCTTTTTATTTCCGAATCCGACTGATAATTCTGTAACCGTTATGTTACCAAAGTTAATTTTTTAGTTAACCCTCCAAACCTTTGTTGGAGTTGTTTTCCTTATTCCCGTAAAACTCAATTGTTGGGACTGGGATCGTGGCTTGGGGCCTGTATGTTTTCCGCCTTGTCCCCCAAACCCCAGTCCTAGCAAGCGTCTCGGAACGGGTCAGCTGACATTTCTTACTATTTGGCAACTTTGCTGGCCGATGATGTGTTTATTGAGTGTGGGAGGCCTGGAGCTGTTATTCGGCTCCTGTGAGGCAGCCGAATAACAACCACAGGGGGAGTTGAGTGATATTTCTGGTCGATCGGCACATCATTGGGAGCTTGTAGGTTTGCGGGGTGAGTGGAAAGTCCGGGCAGATTAGTTAAAGGGAATGTTCAAGTCTGCTTGGACTTCCTGTCATTTCTGCAATATGACAAGCTCCTGTTGATGTGTTGATTGAAACATGAAACACCTAGAGCTGTTATTCAACTCCCCCCGTTTGTTTTGCATATATATATATATATATATATTATATTAATATATATTTATATATATATATATTATATATATATATATATATATATATATATAATTATATATTTATATATATATATATTTTTTTTTTTTTTTTTTTTTTCAAAAAGTCGGCCGTCTCCCACCGAGGCAGGGTGACCCAAAAAAGAAAGAAAACCCCCAAAAAAGAAAATACTTTATCTTTCATTCAACACTTTCACCCACTCGCACATTATCACTTTTTTTGCAGAGGTGCTCAGATACAACAGTCTAGAAGCATACACATATAAAGATACACAACATATCCCTCCAAACTCCCAATATCCAAACCCTCCTTTAAAGTGCAGGCATTGTACTTCCCATTTCCAGGACTCAAGTCCGACTATATGAAATAACCCGGTTTTCCCCTGAATCCCTTCACAAAATATTACCTGCTCACACTCCAACAGATCGTCAGGTCCCAAGTACCATTGTCTCCATTCACTCTATCTAACCCCGCTCACGCACGCTTGCTGGAAGTCCAAGCCCCTTACCCACAAAACCCCTTTACCCCCCCTCTCCCAACCCTTTCGAGGACGACCCCTACCCCGCCTTCCTTCCCCCATAGATTTATATGCTTTCCATGTCATTTACTTTGATCCATTCTCTCTAAATGACCAAACCACCTCAACAACCCCTCTTCTGCCCCCTGATAATACTTTTATTAACTCCACACCTCCTAATTTCCCCACTCCGAATTTTCTGCATAATATTTACACCACAAAATTGCCCTTAAACAGGACATCTCCACTGCCTCCAACCGTCTCCTCGCTGCTGATTTACCACCCAAGCTTCACACCCATTAAGAGTGTTGGTACTACTATACTTTAAATTCCCTTCTTTGCCCCCATAGATAACGTTTTTTGACTCCACATATACCTCAACGCACCATCACCTTTTTTCCCTCACAATTCTATGATTAACCTCATCCTTCATTTAAAACCCTCCGCCGACACGTCAACTCCCAAGTATTGAAAACATTCACTTCTTCCATACTCCTCCTTCCCCAAATTTGATATCCAATTTTTCTTTATCTAAATCATTTGACACCCTCATCACCTTACTCTTTTCTATGTTCACTTTCAACTTTCTACCTTTACACATATTCCCAAACTCATCCACTAACCTTTGCAATTTTTCTTTAGAATCTCCCATAAGCACAGTATCATCAGCAAAAAGTAACTGTTGTCAATTCCCATTTGAATTTGATTCCCCATAATTTAATCCCACCCCTCTCCCAAACACCCTAGCATTTACTTCCTTTACAACCCCATCTATAAATATATTAAACAACCATGGTGACATTACACATCCCTGTCTAAGACCTACTTTTACCGGGAAGTAGTCTCCCTCTCTTCTACACACCCTAACCTGAGTCTCACTATCCTCATAAAAACTCTTTACAGCATTTAATAACTTACCACCTATTCCATATACTTGCAACATCTGCCACATTGCTCCTCTATCCACTCTATCATATGCCTTTTCTAAATCCATAAATGCAATAAAAACTTCCCTATCTTTATCTAAATACTGTTCACATATATGCTTCAATGTAAACACCTGATCTACACATCCCCTACCCACTCTAAAACCTCCTTGCTCATCCGCAATCCTACATTCTGTCTTACCTCTCATTCTTTCAATTATAACCCTTCCGTACACTTTTCCTGGTATACTCAGTAAGCTTATTCCTCTATAATTTTTACAGTCTCTTATGTCCCCTTTCCCTTTATATAAAGGGACTATACATGCTCTCTGCCAATCCCTAGGTACCTTCCCCTCTTTCATACATTTATTAAACAAAAGTACCAACCACTCCAACACTATATCCCCCCTGCTTTTAACATTTCTGTCATGATCCCATCAGTTCCAGCTGCTTTACCCCCTTTCATTTTACGTAATGCCTCACGTACCTCCCCCACACTTACATTCTGCTCTTCTTCACTCCTAAAAGATGGTATACCTCCCTGACCAGTGCATGAAATTACTGCCTCTGTTTCTTCCTTAACATTTAAAAGTTCCTCAAAATATTCTCGCCATCTACCCAATACCTCCATCTCCCCATCTACTAACTCCCTACTCTGTTTTTAACTGACAAATCCATATTTTCCCTAGGCTTTCTTAAACTTGTTTAACTCACTCCAAAATTTTTTCTTATTTTCATTAAAATTTCTTGACAGTGCCTCTCCCACTCTATCATCTGCTCTCCTTTTGCACTCTCTCACCACTCTCTTTACCTTTCTTTTACTCTCCATATACTCTGCTTTTCTTATAACACTTCTGCTTTGTAAAAACCTCTCATAAGCTACCTTTTTCTCTTTTATCACACCCTTTACTTCATCATTCCACCAATCACTCCTCTTTCCTCTGCCCCCACCCTCCTATAACCACAAACTTCTGCCCCACATTCTAATACTGCATTTTTAAAACTATTCCAACCCTCTTCAACCCCCCCCCCACTACTCATCTTTGCACTAGCCCACCTTTCTGCCAATAGTCGCTTATATCTCACCCGAACTTCCTCCTCCCTTAGTTTATACACTTTCACCTCCCTCTTACTTGTTGTTGCCACCTTCCTCTTTTCCCATCTACCTCTTACTCTAACTGTAGCTACAACTAAATAATGATCCGATATATCAGTTGCCCCTCTATAAACATGTACATCCTGGAGCCTACCCATCAACCTTTTATCCACCAATACATAATCTAATAAAACTACTTTCATTACGTGCTACATCATACCTTGTATATTTATTTATCCTCTTTTTCATAAAATATATATTACTTATTACCAAATTCTTTCTACACATAGCTCAATTAAAGGCTCCCCATTTACTTTTACCCCTGGCACCCCAAATTTTACTACTACTCCTTCCATAACATTTTTACCCACTTTAGCATTGAAATCCCCAACCACCATTACTCTCACACTTGATTCAAAACTCCCCACGCATTCACTCAACATTTCCCAAAATCTCTCTCTCTCCTCTACACTTCTCTCTTCTCCAGGTGCATACACGTTTATTATAACCCACTTTTCACATCCAATCTTTTTTTTACTCCACATAATCCTTGAATTAATACATTTATAGTCCCTCTTTTCCTGCCATAGCTTATCCTTCAACATTATTGCTACTCTTCTTTAGCTCTAACTCTATTTGAAACCCCTGACCTAATCCCATTTATTCCTCTCACTGAAACTCTCCACCCCCTTCAGCTTTGTTTCACTTAAAGCCAGGACATCCAGCTTCTTCTCATTCATAACATCCACAATCATCTCTTTTTTATCATCTGCACAACATCCACGCACATTCAGACTTCCCACTTTGACAATTTTCTTCTTATTCTTTTTAGTAATCTTTACAGGAAAAGGGTTACTAGCCCATTGTCCCGGCATTTTAGTTGACTTTTACAACACGCATGGCTTACGGAGGAAAGATTCTTATTCCACTTCCCCATGGATATAAAAGGAAAAATAATAAGACCAAGATCTATTAAGATAAAATCAAAGAAAACTCAGATGAGTGTGTATAAATAAATGTGTACATGTATGTGTAGTGTGACCTAAGTGTAAGTAGAAGTAGCAAGACGTACCTGTAATCTTGCATATTTATGAGACAGACAAAAGACATCAGCAATCCTACCATCATGTAAAACAATCACAGGCTTCGTTTTACACTCACTTGGCAGGACGGTAGTACCTCCCTGGGTGGTTGCTGTCTACCAACCTACTACCTATATATATATATATATATATATATATATATATATATATATATATATATATATATAATATATATATATATATAATATATATATATATATATATATATATAAAATATATATATTATATATATATATATATATATATATATATATATATATATATATATATTTTATATATATATATAATATATATATATATATATTTATATAGATAGATATAGGCATGAAAAATATAAATACACGATAAAAACAATTATTGTTTACCAGTATTTCAACAATATCTTCTCCATAATTTACCACTGTGAATCAGTGTATTTCAATTTATTTCATAAAGCACAGCCAATATTAATTTTCTGTGAGTAAATATTTCAATCACTCCGTTGTTTTTCAAGAAAGAATGAATATGAAAATAATGAAAACGAAATCGGTTTAAATATTGGTAAAAAATTATTGATGTTTGTTTTTCATAGAAATGTGAAATACTTCATCGTAAATATTATACTAATCAAAAATAATGTAATTACATGCCGAAGTATAATAAAAAGTGCAATGTACATTTTCTGTACATTGCACTTTTTATTATGCTTCTAGCTTTGTAGCTTCCTCATTGATGCCTCTAGGGAATTTACACTTGTGGTTGGTTTATTGGTTAACTGGTTTATTGGTTAGCTGGTTAACTTGGTCTTTAGGAGTGCATACAACTTGATCGCATGTACATGTAAATGAAATGTTATTCTCAGTGTACGTACATCCACACATTAAGAGACATATACTTGTCAGATCATATACAATCAGAACATATACAATCAGAACATATACAATCAGAACATATACACTTGGTAGGCTAATTGGTCTAAAATCCTATCGACTACACGAGGGTCATTAAGACTGCATGTCACCTGTTAATCTCCAGTCAAGAATATTTAATCCCAATAATAGGGATTGAAGTAAATTGTGAATATATACACAGAAATATATTCACAACTCGGTGTACAGTATATATCCGGTGTCAAACCCAGTCATTCTAGTTTATTATAAGAGAGTGGTCAATGAGTTATTTTCACGTTTAGGCATATTTTATTATATTTTGACTGCCGAAGACACCTGATGATGTCGTTAAACCTAAATAGCAATTAATCATAAAATTACTGAAGTTACGTATTGAAATATGGTAAACACTGATATGTCATCATCGCATATCACTGAGCGTGTTTCAAACATTTTTTTAATAACCCATGAGAAGTAGTCTTTAAGCCTGACAAACCAACGACCAGTGGGAGTTTTCTTGCGTTTGCGCAGGCATCTTCCTCTGATGATGTACGTGTAAATGCATGAAAGTGCTTAAGTATTTCCACTCGCTTATGTTTTCACTGTGGTATTATATAACTGCAGTCACGTTTCTAACTTGATACATTGTCACAGAACGTTCTGCTTCCTCTACACACTTGCCTACGTAGTGCTACCTTTATGTGCACTACCCTACTTACTGCGTTCATTTTGTGAACTACCCTGCATACTTCCTCCTCCATGTTCAATGCCCTACATACTGATTCCACGTGCACTATCATACTTTCTACCTCCTCTATGTACACTACCCTTCGTTCTGTCTCCTCTACGAACATTATCCTATTTTCTACTTACTCTACGTATACTACCCTACATTCTGCCTCTACGACGAGCACTATCCTATGTACTACCTTTTATATGTGCATTACCCTACGTACTGCCTCTTTCACGTGCACAACCTAATGTACCACCTCCTACAAGTGCATTACCCCATTCAAAGCATATTTAACCACCCCTCTCTTTCTCTCTCTCTCTCTTTCTTTCTGTACTGTACAGTATTCATCCTGTGCTGGTCGCCGTACATCGTGTTCGACCTGCTGCAGGTGTACGGCTACGTGCCTCAGACTCCCACAAATGTGGCAGTAGCTACCTTCATACAGTCGCTGGCACCGCTCAACTCGGCCGCCAACCCCATCATCTACTGCCTCTTCTCCACGCACATCTGCCGTAACCTGAGGTATGCTCCTGCTTCTTTTATTTCTTACGCCTCATTTTCGTGAGACGGCTGACTACGGGATTCCAAATTTAATTTTTTCTACGTTACACATGGCTACATTTTTAAGTTTTATATATATATATATATATATATATATATATATAATATATATATATATATATATATATATATATATATATATATATATATATATATATATATATATATATATATATATATATATATATATATATATTCTGTCGGTTTATTTTGTTGTTTAATTTCCTATATTGTTACTTTTATATTACCTTGTTTTATATTTATACATAATGGTAATGAATTTCTGGGATTTTATCACTAAATTACTTTTTATAATTCTTTTTTTTTCCAAAATTAGTAAAAGTAATTCAGGGTGGTTGAGAATTATGGACGTAATTTGCTTTTAAAGTTATTATAATTTGGCATGAGCCTTTTGGCTCTTTAACATTGTTTTCACTCCTTTGATTACTGATGTTTAATTTCATTTCATATTATTATTATTATTATTTTTTTATATTATTTATTTTATTATTATTATTATATTATTATTATTATTATTATTATTATTATTATTATTATTATTATTATTATTATTATTATTAATAATTATTATTATTATTATTATTATTATTATTATTATTATTATTATTATTATTATTATTATTATTATTATCATTATTATTATTATTATTATTATTATTATTATTATTATTATTATTATTATTATTATTATTATTATTATATTATTATTATTTATTAATTTATTTATTATTATTATTATTATTATATTATTCATTATTATTATTATTATTATTATTATTATTATTATTATTATTCTCATTATTATTATTATTATTATTATTATATTATTATTATTATTATTATTATTATTATTATTATTATTCTCATTATTATTATTATTATTATTATTATTATCATTATTATTATTATTATTATTATTATTATTATTATTATTATTATTATTATTCTCATTATTATTATTATTATTATTATTATTATTATTATTATTATTATTATTATTATTATTATTATTATACCGCCGTTTTCAAAGCAGTTCAGGTTTGGTGAGATACTTGAAGTTGAAACATGTGTCAGCCCTAACCTTGTGCACCCTTCACCTCTATTTGCACCCCTAGTGTACCTTCGTCCTCCTGTGTATTCCCTTAACCCCTCTACAGTACTATAAACGCATGAAGCCCCTCTTACACGTCCTTCCCCTTTACCCTGCCACTCCGTGTAGTAAGCAATGTAGGACAACCTTTAAAAGACCCCAATAACGCTTGCTTTCCTAATTATACTAATACTTATCAATTAAAAAACTAATTAAAAGTCTTTGTTCTACCTTTTTTTCCTAACATGACCTAGTAGATTTGTACACCATGATATATACCGCTTTCAAGGATAATCTTTTCTGTTGTGATGTTGAATACAGAGATGTCTGTGTGTTGTTATATGCAGAGATGTGTGGGATGTTAGAGAGATGTTTGTGTGTGTGTGATGTTATGTAGAGAGATGTGTGTCTGATATTATGCACAGATAATTATGTGTGTGATGTTATACAGAGAGATATGTTTGTCTGATGTTATGTGCAGATACTTGTGTGTGATGTTATATACAGACACGTGTGTGTGATGTTTTATACAAACATGAGTGTATGATGCTGTATACAAACACGTGTCTGTGACGTTATGTACAGACACGTGCCTCTGATGTTATATAAACACGTGTGTGTTTGTGTTGTGTGTGTTTTTTTCTGATGCAGTATTTAAACACATGCGTGATGATATATACAAATATGTGTGAGTAAAGTTGTTTACTATCACGTACATGAGGTTGTAAACTAACACGTGTGTGATGTATACCAACATGTGTGATAATGTATACAGACACGTGTGTGTCATAATATTTTTAAACACGTGTATTTTTTCCAACTAATCCCTCTTTTAAATTTTTTCCAAGTCTAACCTTTAACAATATTAATTACAAAAAATGGTTATATATTATTATTATTATTTTCCTTTGCTTCACTTCATGACAAGTTTTAATGAACGTTCGATTTTTTATAGCATTTGTTTTTAATTGAGAGACTAGTTTAGATTATTAATGGTTCTTACCTGATGACACTCAGTGGTACGTGCCTGATGAAATTACTAAAAAAGTTCAGTAAAAGAAGTGAAGGAGAGGATGGTGTTTATTTTGTTAGTAGAACATTCACACACTAGAAGTTAACTAACAAGCAAGGGTGGAGTAACAACCATGAAATCATCATCAACCAAGCGTTATGGTAGCACCAACACACTCACTCACACTCTTGACAGTCTGAGGAATGAACACTTTGAAAAAGTGCTATAAGCTTGTTAACCCTGTATGTAGAGCACTCAATTAGTTGAGTCAGCTTACATCAAGTAATATACTAACACACAGGTGTAGTATGCTTTTCAAAAACGAATTTACGTTTTATATAATGTAATTTGGTATGTTTTGTACACGCATTTTTATTTTCGATAAAATTCCTGATATCTGAGTGTAATGAAAAAAACATTTTTCATAGCACTGGAGACACATTCAGCAGAGCAGCACTGATGTACAGAGAGTGGTGATCAACACACACACACACACACACACACACACACATACACACACACACACACATGTTGTATTAACTGCTCTCAAAACTCTTGACCCACATCATCACCCCTGACACACGCATGTTCTTGAAACTGGCCTCTAGCTCCTGGTCCTCATAATCGTCTTTTCCGTACATATACTAACTGATCTTCAGTTGGTAATTCATAGACATGATGAGCACAGGATATCTGGAAAAACTCCTGAACAGTGTTTATAAGGGTCAGTGCTCCTGGGGTCCGGTCCCAGAATAAGCTTCTTGGTAGAACAAAATCTAATTTACAAGGCTGTTTCTACTGGCGGCATGCAGGCTAACGCACGATCCACATCCGAGATGATCAAGGAGAGATTTGAAGAACGTCATTAAGTTCCTCCTTTAAAACAGCCAGAGGTTGTTGGTAATTTTCCTTATCCACAGAAGGAGGACGTTGAAAAGTCGTGGAGATATCGAGTGCTCTCTTAGTGTGCTCGAACGTTTCTGCTTTTTATTAGAGATGCTTTATACCGTCTGCCAGGTTTCTTACTTTCATTCGGAGTGATTTCGTTGTGCAGGTTCGGAATCGACTTCTCTAGGATTTCCAAGTCTACATCATTAAGGATCTTTCTCGCCTACGTTCCAAGGAATACAGAAAGAATGAAAAAGCATAATACTGTGACTGGAACAATTCACGAATAACCAGCACATAAGAGAAAGAAACTTTTGACGACGTTTCGGCCTGACTTGGAGCATTAACTAGTCATACATACAGTTTAAAGGACTTCAGTACTGGGAAAAGTACTGACATTTGACTGAATATATACTGGCAGTGAAAGTTCTCTATACATTTTCAATCTCAGCAGTCTCACCTGCCATGATGGGGACGCTGTTAGTCTGCCTCAGAATTCTAGACTGGAGAGAATAAGTGACTTGAAGATTACTACCCTTAACCCAGGATCTCTTGCATAGAACAGTAACGAAGACAATATTGTTTGGTACTGGAATGAGAGATTTTCTGACATCACTTTTCCCAAGTCTTGCATGTAGAAGTTTCGTTGAACTGAATAAATTTAATTTGCCCTGTACACCGTCTTTATTTATATTCTTCCACAGCGTAGAAACAAAAACTTGTCCTCTCTGAGCATCATATTGCTGTCTGAGGCCAACTGGAAGGCTTGATATATATATATATATATATATATATATATATTATATATATATATATATATATATATATATATATATATATATATATATATATATATCCGCTTGAGGATGTCCTGTCTTCTACGGACGTCAATCTCTTAGGGATTCTAGTCTAATCAGCAAATAGTGTTACCTGCTATGATTTGTCCTTGTCTACGTCAGATGTGAGACTGAGAACCAGAGAAAGGTCATGTACTATATTGTGCCTTGAGGAACAGAGTTTTTCATTACTTCATTGTGTTTACTACTAGAGAGATTTCTATTCGTTAGGTTAAATATCCATCTGCGCAATTTTCTAGTTAGTTCTCTCCTATTCATTTTGTGAGCTATCACACTGGACACACTTGTCGAAGGCTTTTGCAAAATTTGTGCACACTGCATCAAAATTTAGTTTGCTGTCCTGTGCATCCTATACCTTGTCAGAATTAGAATAGCAATTGTGATAGGCAGGAGTGACCTGCTCAATACCCATGTTTTCCAGGATTGTGGAATTGTTGCGATTCCATGAGATGGTACCCGTTCAAAGATTTGGATGTGTGAATTTAGCTCAGTTGGCCTGTAATTTTTCGCAATTCCAGTACTGCCACTTTTGTGAAGTGGAACAATATCAGTGGATATTAACCCTTAAACTGCCCAAACGTAGATCTACGTTTAATTTTTCCTGCCTCCACATTTTTCATAATTGGCCTGAGATACCTGGTTAGTATAGAATGGGTCTTAACACTTGATGTGCGCAGTATTAAAAAATCTGGGATCACTAAGTACCTTGTTGGAGCACCGGATCAGTTGAGTGCCAGCTAGAGCAAATAACATGCCAAACACCAGGGATTTACTTACGTCATGTCGCATTAATGACTGTAGGATAACACTGTATTGAAGCTCAAGTCTCCATTGAATACCTAAGGCCCGAGACAGTAGGTTCTAGTTATTTTTGATGAACACGGAGTTCACAAGAAACTGCTTTAGATCCATGGTAGTCACTTCGAATTCCCAGCGCATTTCATTAAGGTCACGATATATTTCATCCCATTTGTTGGCTTTATTGATTTAAAATTAATTGAATTTGTACTCATGATTGACTTTCTCTGTCCCAGGCCACTGTGTTTGCGGGTCTTAACCACGAATATGCCTTCGACACTCATGTCTGGCACCAGATCCTCACTTTTCTTATATAAAAGGTACAGGGTATTTTCCAGTGTGGAAGATTAGTTAATCTGGGGTCTTAAGGCGAGGTTGTTGCAGAGGTTTATTAGTTTTATTGTGATACTGATCCTTGAAGATAACTCCTAAAACGCTCAGCAGTAACAGTTCTTGCTATATTTTTTTTGAAGAGTAAATACCTCAATTTGCTTTATGACGTTCCACCCACGGTGGAGCTTTATCACCTACAGTGGAGCTTTATCACCTACAGTGGAGCTTCATCACCTACAGTGGGGTTTTATCACCCAATGTGGAGCTTAAACATCTACAGTGGAGCTTTATCACCAAGAGGAGTGCTCTATTACCTACAGTGAAGATTTATCACCAACAGTAATGCTTCATCACTCAGTGGGGCTTTATCACCTATAGTGAGGCTTTATTACACAGTGGTGCTATCACATGCAGTGAGCCATTATCTCCTACAATGAAGTTTTATCACACAGTAGAGCTTTATCACCTAAAGTGGAACTTTATCACGTACACTGAGGGTTCACCAGCTACAGTGGTAATTTGTCTCCTACAAAGGAGCTTTATGAGCTATAGGGGTGCTTTATCACCTACAGTGGAGCTTTATCACCCACAGTGGAGCTTTATCACCTACAGTTAGACTTCATCACACATTGAAGCGTTATCACGCAGTGGTGCTTTATTATCTACAGTGGTGCATTATCACACTGTTGTGCATTATCATCTACAGTTGATCTTTATCAACTACAGTGAGGCTTTATCACTTAAAGTGGAGCTTTATCACCTACAGTGTAGTTACATCACCTACAATGGTGCTCTGTCACCTACATGAGAGCTTTATCGTCTAAATTTGTGCTGTATCATCTATAATGGAGGTTTACCACCTACAGTGGAGCTTTATCACCTACAGTGAACTTTATCGCCTACATTGGTGCTTTATCACCTATAGTGGTGCTTTATCATATACAGTAGTGATTTCTCACCGACAATGGAGCTTATCACCTACAGTGATGGTTCATCACCTTCGGTAGTCCTGGAGCTTTGTCATGTTTTGTGGTGCTTTATCACGGGAGTGGATCATTATCACCTACAATGGAGCTTTATCGCCTGCAGTAGTGTTTTATCACCTATAGTGGTGCTTTATCACGAACAGTAGGCTTTATCTCCTACAGTGGAGCTTTATCACCTACAGTGGTGCTTTATCACCTACAGCGGAGCTTTATCAAACAGTGGAGCCTCATCACCTATAGAGGAGCTGTCACACAGTGAAGCTTTATCACCAATAGTGGAACTTTGTTACACAGTGGAGCTTCATCCGTACTGTTGGGCTTTATCCCGTACATTGGAGCTTTATCCGTACTGTGGGGCTTTATCGCCCACATTGGAACTTTATCACCTAAAGTGGGTGCTTATCACTTTTAGTGGTGTTTTATCACGTATCACACAGTGAAGCTTTATCACCTACAGTGAGGCTTTGTCTCTAACAGTGAAGCTTTATCACTCAGAATGAAGCTTTAACGTTCACAGGTTTTATCACTCACAGTGGAGCTTTATCACTCACAGTGGAGCTTTATCACTCACACTGGACTCTGTCACCAGTATTTAGGCTTTGTCATTCACATTTAGGCTTTATCACTCACAGGAAGGCTTTATCACTCACAGGAAGGCTTTATCACTTACAGGAAGGCTTTATCACTTACAGGAAGGCTTTATCACTTACAGGAAGGCTTTATCACTCACAGGAAGGCTTTATCACTCACAGGAAGGCTTTATCACTCACAGGAAGGCTTTATCACTCACAGGAAGGCTTTATCACTCACAGGAAGGCTTTATCACTCACAGGAAGGCTTTATCACTCACAGGAAGGCTTTATCACTCACAGGAAGGCTTTATCACTCACAGGAAGGCTTTATCACTCACAGGAAGGCTTTATCACTCACAGGAAGGCTTTATCACTCACAGGAAGGCTTTATCACTCACAGGAAGGCTTTATCACTCACAGGAAGGCTTTATCACTCACAGTTGGACTTTAACACTCACTGTGTGACTTTAATATTCCCAGTATGGCTTAATCACACCACAGTGAGGCTTTATCATCACAGTCGTGTAGAATAGAAATGTTTGTGGATTCTGACTGGTTAAGTTAACGATCCCTGTCCAGTCATGTGTGGAATCCAGACTAGAAACCTGCCACCCCATTCGCAGTTGCTTGAATTAATTAAGTACCTCTGTTCTTACATGGGCAGTGTGTTTTGATGATTACACTGTAGATCTCTGTTGGTGACTCAGACAGGTATCTCAGGTGATACCGTCTAGTACGCTAACGAGATATCCTTTATTGCGGTGAAATGTCTCTAATTCGGGTCATAGTGTGTTACTGAATAGTATTTTCCATCAAGGACGTTAGGGTAGGTTACTCTGTTCTCACTGTGGGTTTTAGTGACTGAGGGTAGGCACAGCCGGCTGGCTGGTCAGGGCACTCAAACTGCTGGTATAAGTGCCTACTGCCCATAATTGTAGGTTAGGAGAAGTAGTGTAGTTACTAAGCTAATCTGTCTAATTCTAACTTAGCTTAAATACATGTAAGTAGAAGCGTATAGTACATTAGCCTATGGAGGCTTCTAGATTAAATCTTACAAATTGAAAGTATATAAAAAATGTGGCACTTCTTATAGGGATAAATGGGAGTTGCTCGTAGCCCCCCCCCCCCCCCCGCCCCGCTCCTTACCTCCCAGCTAAGGGAGTTTTAACAATCTGGTAAATCTGATGCTGAATGACTTTACACAACAGTGAGGTTTATCACCCACAAGGAGGCTTTATCACTCACAGTGAGGCTTTATCACTCACGGTGGGGCTTTATCACACCACATTGAGGCTTTATGACTGACAATGAGGCTTTATCACACCACAATGATAAACTTCATATTACAAAGCCGTGTTCTTGAATCTTTTTTCCTACGAACCACTGCATTCGTATCACATTCCCTCGCTACCTTATTGCTGAGTTCATTCTAAACATTATTTTGACGTGGTATCTAAACCAAAACAACGGGTATACTAATTAATTTAGTCTGGCTTCACTCAGAGTCAAGTCATGCAGCATTAAATTAACGAAACTTATTTTCTTATTTATATATGCAGCAAACAAAGAGATAAATTAATTTGAGATGTACCTGCTGGGTGTAACTAGTGAACCTGTCCTGTCGCTTATTATTCCTGCAAAATCTAATTTCCATGTTCTGTTGACCCAGGTTCCCCCTCTTCGCTTTTAACCTTATCAGAGTGGAGAGCCCAGCTTGACGCACTTAACATGAAAGAAGGAAGCAACACTATATTGATCTTCTTACTTTAGGGTCATGTCTTTTGACATACTGGTCCAGTATGATGATGAAGTCGATGAATTGCTTCCGTTTTAAACAGAGAAGGAGAAAATTATTTTCCGGTTAAGGTGTCAGATTCATCCCTGCGATAGATTCGGATATTTCAAAAAAAAATGTGATTTTTCCTTCTAAACTTAAACTTCTCTTCTAGAAAATAGTGATCAAAATTGGTAGAGACATAAGTATAATTTTGTTAACACTTTCTTTGGTGACGCTGTTATATTCAATATGTTTCAGTAGTGTCAGCAACATGTAGTAAGTCGGGCATTCAACGTGAATTCCGGTTGCCACAGAACAATGATTTTTCAAATGTTATATTGTTTCGAAACAGTTTCTTCTCTTTTCCTTGTTGCTTCAAATTTAATTAATTTAGAAAAGAAAAAATGTCTGCAAAATATGATGGCCTTTTTTATCTAATTGATATTACTGAGTTGCTGCTGAACTCTCAGGAACCCTTTTATAAAGCAAACAAATGGTTAATATTCTGGTTTCACTGAGGTAAACAGAAGTTGCTTCGACACACCCTAAGGTATCTCGAAGATCTGAAATGATGGAGTAATTTCATCACTGCAGATCTGAGTCTTCCTCTTCCTACGCAAGACTTCATAAAACTCATTAAAATATATGTCAGGTTCATGCTATTCTCTTTGGGAAAGAATATCTACAGACAGAAGCGCCAGAAGAATGTGAGCTCGCTACTAACATGTATCTGGAACACTTAGAGTAAGACTGTTTCGAGGTCATCTCCCGACACCCTGTTATGATCACCTTAACATGATCGAACTTCCCAACCTTGAAAGAAGAGAAGGATGATTCCTTACCTTTCCTAGATCTCTTGCTTATTTCAATTATTTCATTATTTCTTCATGACATTAAAACCAAAAAGAGGCTTAATCAGAAATTTACTTCTCTATGTGTTCAGGATTCGCAGTGATATATTTTTTTTTATTTTCCCCACTCTGAAGTTTGCATTCCATCTTAACCACTTCTGTAAACTCAAATTCTTACACATGTGCAACCCGAAAAACGAAAATGTGGCCGACTCATTGCTGATTCTCCTCACTGTACAAACTGCAGTCACAATTGCCAGCATGAAAGTAACAAGTCTCACCACAAAACCCAATAAGGAATTGTCCAAAACTTGAAATTTAGATAAAATCTTAGGGATGGCTAGAGTTTAAATAATCATATGGAGATGATGTAATAAATTTTATGTTAACAAGAAATCCAGAGATTTGCAGATACATCTTCAGAAACTCAAATATTCATGCAGAATGGGCAACATCAACAACGAATGAGATATCCATCATAACCTACACTCCCACTTCATGGAATTAAGGGAAAAGCACAGCTTACATAGTTTGGAAATGCCTTTGGATGACGAAACAGCCACTATCTTTCTCATCCAGGATCACCACAAAAGACACGAAACACGTAGACTCGATGCTAAGCCTGCCTCACTGTAAGCACCTTACCTATGTCGCTACTAATCTCTCCGCCAACTGATCTGGCCTAGAAAATTTGAATACTTTATAAGTACTGTTTTTTGAGAATTTCTTCGTATTTGATTTGAGGCAACTCCATTACGGCTGAAACGTCGCATTAGAATGGTTATGCCTATTTAATTAAAGTGTCTATGAAATACTATGGTCGCCATCTGCAGCCTCTCCTGTCTCATAAGAATTACACTAAATGATCTACAGCTCCTGGCCCACACGAAGAACTCTGATACACACACACACACACTTGCTGTATTTGCTGGTCTCCAGTTCCTGGCCCACACCATTATTCCTGAGAAACACATGATCAACAAACTAATCTTTGCTCGTGGCCGTCACAATTACCCTCAAACACATATTGTGTACTAGCTGATCTCCGGTTCTTAACTTACTTTATAACCTCTAATATATACATGTTTTATCTTCGGCCCGTGGCTCTCACTATCACTCTCACATATACACATAGTCGCTCTTCTGGCGCACACAGTTACCCTCTGACACATATAGAATAAAACTGTTTATCACATAGCAGAAAACATACTTCGATTTTCTTGTTTTCATGATATTTTTGCTGTATATTATTTGTTATACTCATTACTAATTTTGAAAAGAGAAACTATCATTTTTCTTTTTAGGTCACTCTGCCTCTGTGGGTCCTACTTTACGTAGGGCCAAGGCTGTGGCAAACACAATCTTAATGGACATAAAATTTCTTCATTATTAAGGTTTCTGATGTAACATTATCCATCTTCAGAGGCTAAATTTACAATGAAAATAATATGGAGTTTTAAAACATTTAAATGTTGTAGATTCGCCGGTAAAATCGCCCTGCCCTGGCCTTTTCCAAGAGATGGCCCGGTCTTGGCTCTGTCGAGGGAGTGTCTCAGACTATTGTCTGCCATGGGAGGAGATACAAGTACCTCATCGTCTTTTAGGACCAGTTGTCCCCAGGCCTAGCCCCATTCCCCGCCCCCACAGGGCTCGGAGGGAGAAGCTAGTCACCCTGGGCTTTCAAAACCCCATCCATACCGGGCTCGAAGGGTGTGGCAGCTGCATAGCAGCAAACGATGTCAGGAGGTGCAAAGGCAGTAAGCACTACAGGATCCTTTTGGAGCCACACCGCAGCTTTGGGCATTAAGCCCGAGTGCTGGGGAAGCTCAAGAATACCTCTTGCTGTGTGTATTGCTGCTGCTGCTACTTCAGTTGTCCATTGCACTCCTCTCCATAAAAAAAAACATACAGAATTATAATTAAAACTGTAACTGAAATATTTAACAAAGTAATATTATAGATTTTAACTATAGTAATATTAATATAGTTTTCAGAATTTAGTCCAAAAAATCTTTTATGTCGGTATAATAGCAAGACTGTTTAGTTTGTATATTTAAGGAATTTTATATAACGTTACTCTTTGTTTATTTTACCCATTTAAAAATTTAATTAGGCTTCAAAATTGTTATTATTAGATAGTCACATCTTAAATGTGTTGATATTAACCCTTAACTATTTGAACATACTTCTAATATTACTTCGTATAATATTTCAGATTTAAATTTTAATTAGAATTTTAAATGTCATTAAATTGTACATTATTTTTATTGTAATTTTAGATCCTAAAGATGAATGCTGTTACATCCGATCTGTTAATAATAAAGAAATTGGAAGTCCACTAAGATGGTGTTTGCCACAGCATTCGTCCAACTTTTTATATTGATGATTCATTTCCAACGTGGAACCTTTACTGTTAATATATGTAAATATATATATATCATATTCTTGTGCATGTGCGCACAAAAAATAATCACAATAGCACTAAAATGGCAGAGGCAGAGAAATCATTTCAATATTTTCGTTCAAATTAACGTAACCAGAGAGTGACAAAAGCCAAGATAGATCAATGCACAAGAGATTTTTTTTTTTAACTTTCTAATTAATGAGTCGTCTCGTGACTCATAACCAGTTAATTTTTTCAAGAGATTTACTGTTCATGTTATATATGAACACTCAAAACACCCATAAAATTAATGTAATTTGATATACAAAAAATTCTGGATATAGTTGAAGATCATATTACGCATAACTGGAACCCGGTCACAGACCGGGCCGCGGGGGCGTTGACCCCCGGAACTCTCTCCAGGTAAACTCCAGGTAAACATGGATGAAGGGCTTCGCAACATTAACTAACATAAGGAAGTAATTACGTTGAGTCTTTTTTTAACATCAGGCAAATAACTATAACGAGATATAACAAAAAGTGACACATTCGTACTAGATACTTAATCAACAAAATTGTAATGAGCAGTTTCCGATGCTAAGTAAACCACATACAGTCAGTTAATCCGGTTCTACCCCATCTGGAATCTTCTTCAACAGAAAGAAGAGGACTCCAGTTAGAGATTGAAGTATTCAAACCATTTGAAGACTAATACCAAGTTTCGGTCTCCAAATGGGTTATTACTTACCATAATAAATCTGTTTCGGTCGCTTCATTATCCAAAAGATGAATCCCTTGTATTCTATAATCTCACACTGGATATGTAACCTATTACATAAGCCGAGACATGTATCCCTGTATCCTATAACCTCACCAAGAGGTAGTCTGGCGTCTGTGGATAAAGTACTGTGCACTCCGATGCGGAGTTTGTAGGTTCGAGTCATGCTGTGGACGTAGAGATAATGTTTGTAAATAATTTCGCGTGTTAATCATGCGCTAGAGTGCATGAAAGATTTTTTTCTGAAAATTATCCACATTCAGGGTACCGACTCTAAAAAAAAAAAAAGGTTGGCCAGTTCTGGCTCTAAGGAACCAGAAGTAATCAGATTTGATCCCAGGAAGGGAAGGGCAGCTCCAGTTCCTTGTATAAAAGCATCGCTTTCCTCCATTCCCGTCCCTTTATAGTCACTTGATTCCAGTGAGACATACATAATCGATGGATTAGCATGACTACTCTGAAAATTTCCCTAAATTTTGTTACTACATTTAACTGAAACGATGGAAATGATTTTATATTTAATTTGTAATTTCATAATTTTAACTGTAGATCATTATTCTGATGATGGTTACTAAGTACTGTAAGGCTGATATATTAATAAACTATTTTTAAGAGGAAATAAAGTAGGTTAGCCGGTTAATGTGGTTTAAAACCCTGACAACACGAAGGTCATGAAGGCTCTTCGTCGTTTACAGACAGTCAAAAATACTTTAATCGTTAAAACAGGATTAGGGTCCCAGCAAACATACATTAATACATACACCTCAGCGTATAAAATACTGATTTGAGGAATTAAAAGAATTACGTAAATATTCATTTTCATCCTCCTCTAAGTGGAGAAAAAAGTAGAATAAATTAAATGTTATTTAAACATTTTTATAATATTATATATATATATATATATATATATATATATATATATATATATATATATATATAATATATATATATATATATATATATATATATATATATATATATATAATATATATATATATATATATATATAATATATATATATATATATATATATATATATATATATATATATAATATATATATATATATATATATGCAAAACAACCACTCTGAAAGAATAGAGAAATTCCAAGCGCTTCCGTGACTACTCACATTATCAAGGAACTATGAAAATAAAGCATCCAAGGAAGCTATATAAGGGATCTGGCCAGCACCTCACTATCAGATCCCACAACGGTTAAATTTACACCTGACGCGCGCCGACCCAACTTGGATAGGTCCTTTGCACAACTCACCCACAAACTATTCTACCCAAGAAATTTAAAAAAATATTATTTGTCCAGTGTATTAAGCAAGTCCATGGTCGACAGGAATATAATTGAATCTTGTTTCATAAAAAGCAGTTTTGACAATAATATGAATATTTCCTTTGGTTTATATAAATTAGATCCATTTATAATTAATAGAATTTGGGAAGAATTTAATAATACACTGGACAAATAATAATTTTTAAATTTTCTTGGGTAGAATAGTTTTTGGGTGAGTTGTGCAAAGGACCTATCCAAGTTGGGTCGGCGCGCGTCAGGTGTTTAACCATTGTGGGATCTGATAGTGAGGTGCTGGCCAGACCCCTTATATAGCTTCCTTGGATGCTTTATTTTCATAGTTCCTTGATAATGTGAGTAGTCACGAAAGCGCTTGGAATTTCTCTATTCTTTCAGAGTGGTTTGTTTTGCATATTCTGAAATCACCTGTTTACTGTGATCTTATTGCATATATATATATTATATATATATATATATATATATATATATATATATATATATATATATTATATAAATATATTATATATATATATATATATATATATATATATATAATATATATATATAATAGCAACCTATCCTAACCTTAAGGTTGGTTGGTTAATGGGGTTTAAGCGTATCGCTTTCACTAGGCTGCACGGAAGGTAACTTTTCCACCAGACAACAGTGTTTTAATCTCTAACATACGGATTACGGTAACCTGTCAGAATATTACGCTGAAAGGAACACACCTCGTGTTACTTCCTTTGTAAACTAACCTTAATTTAAACCCTTTAAATATATATATATATATATATATATATATATATATTATATATATATATATATATATATATATATATATATATATATATATATATCATGATATGTAAAAATGTTAATTAACAAACCTTAAATTTTCTTCTAAAATTTACTGTTACTTAAATATAGTTTTTTTCACTAATCTAGTAAAAATTACTCTAATTTTCACCAATTAACTTAAAAACTACTACATATTATAACAACGAAATTTTCCATCCCAACTAAATTTATTTTAGATTGTTTACTAATTTAATAAACAAACAGTTTATTATATTTTTCCTTAGCTCACATATTTTAGTCGAATTAATTTCATACACAAATTTTGAATATTAACTTTGGTAATGTTTCCTTATTTGCAAGATGGCAGTTGCTATAAGCAAGATGAGTTTTTTTGATTTCAAATTTTATTATATTATTATATATCATATATACATATACAGTGCATATAATAATATATATTATAATATATATTATATATATATCGCCATCAATAAATGGAAGGAGATATATATCATCACAACACCGTTTCCCAGATAATAACTTGAGGTGCTAGTGCATCAACCAAGTTTTCTCTCACTAAACTAGTAACAAATACCTCTCAATCCGTATCTTCATAACAAGAAAAGTGAGCATAACAAAAACCAGTCACGATCTCCCAGTAAGACTAGCTTAGATTAATTTTCAATTTTTAACAAGATCACTTAATTAACTCGCTTGCTCTAAATTTGCATATATACTTTCTCCTAAACTTCTCATTATTTTTACATGCAATTAAAGATGATTTTTTTGAGTATTTAGCAATTTTTTTAAATTTATGGAGCTTTTAGCCATTCGAGCAGCTGCAGATAATAAGCTATATTCTGCATACATCTCTGACTTCCAACACTTGAATCGCCCTCAATAATGGAAGGAGATAGACTCATGCATGCCAGGACCCGGCACACACAAGTGCCGACGGATCTCGGAGGTGTCTAGTGCATAATCAAGTATATGTCTTGCATGACCTTGAAATACATCTCTAGCATGCCATAATAGTATAGATCTAGCATGAGTGAGTATACTGTATAACCGATTTGTACATTTCTAGCATGACCGATGTGCCTAAGATAAACTCCATTTTAAAATTCCCAGGGCCACTTAAAGCACGCCTGCTTATAAATACTGCATGGAACATCATCTCTCTCCCTAAAACTCTCTCATTATTTATTTTGCACATTAAATATTAACCCTAATGTATTATAAGAGCAATTTTCACGTGAACAAAGATATCAAGATTTTTCACATTACTGAAGACCCCAAGACAGCATTTGACTGAAGACCCCCGAAGACTTTTCACGTGTCTGAAGACACCAAAATATTACGTGACTGAGACCCCCAAGATTTATTTTTCACGTGACTGGAGATTTTAAGATTCTTCACTTGATCATAGACGTTTGTAATTTTGGATGTTTATTTGTAGACCTGATGACGACTATAAAAGATCTCAAAACTTTGTCATAAATGAATGTTTGCTCTCTCGTCGGTTCTATTGTCTTTTATGTTATATATGTATGAATTATTGCTGAAAAGGTAAACGCATCCGGTGTAGTAGAACAGATGGCGTCGGGTGCAAGAAAGGGTAGGCAAAGGTGAAGCTAGGTGCAGGTGAAGTATACGGCACCTGTGGCCGGACAGTCAGGTCCTAGTATTCTGTGCTCCTTGTGCTAATTTAAAATACTAGTTTATGCAATATATTTTTTACCCAAAAGAACATCTTTTTGTTTTGTACATTATCAGTGAAGTTAATGGTGGTAGACTGTAGACAGCTGACCTGAGGATTGCAGTCCTCAATACGAAGACTATTAAAGAAATAAATAGATCATTTCGCTCTGTGAGGAACTCAGGTATAGGCAGAGTTTACAACATTCCATGTTGTAAATGCGATCTTGTATATGCAGGTGAAACAGTTTGATATTTGCAAACCCATTTACATAAATATAAATACTCCTGCAGAGTTGACGACACCTGGAATGATCACTTATGCACCGCAACACACACTAACATCTTAAGAATTGGAAATATGAACATCAGATATAGCAGGAGAATGGTAAAATCAGACGATGGTGTCCAGAGTCTATTATCGTCTTCAAAAATCATCGCACAAAACCGGGTTAATTGGAAGGGAGGGCAAAGCTCAACTCAATGTACATTTTTTTGGCATCAACACAAAAAGCACCTGAATACCAAGGCTGACCATTCTTGCACTTGATTCAACCTATCTTACCCCTGATGTACCTACCTCTTCAGCATTATGCACACACACATATTGTGTCTATATATATATATATATATATATATATATATATATATATATATATATATATATATATATATATATATATATATATATATATATATGTATATATATATATATATATATATATATATATATATTATATATATATATATATATATATATATATATATATATATATATATATATATATATATATATATATATATGGGATGCAAATATTTAGCTCAAGATCTTTCACACGTCTTCCTGCGTCATCAGGACCTATGCAAAATTTCAGGAATACGTAAATTGAGAAGTTTTCTCAGAGGAAAGGTAGCGTGTTGACGCCTGCCTGTCCCCCTGAGAATGGTGATTAGGCACCGTCCCTATACATCCTTTCCCTCAAACCCTTCCACCCCGTCCCACATGTGGAAACCTCAAAAGGGACTTCCGAGGTTTTCAGAAAGTAAGTTACAGAATAATATGGAAACATACATAGTCAGCTGCATCTAATTACAGCATCTATTCAAGTGTCAAGTGAGTTTACGTTACCTACACGGAGACCACACATATAAACACTGAAAATGTATATTAAACCATTGTATTAATAAAAAAAGTCGTTCTATAAATTAACATGATCTAGAAATTTCTAGATCATGTTAAGAGGAATACCTTCATACATTCTTAAATACTGCCTATAGACATCCTATATCACTTATTATGACTATTTCTTGGAATCTTGAATATTCCACATAAAGTCCTGAATATTCCTGAATCTTTCTTAGTATTTATATTCCTTATAAAATAAAAAAAATCATGATTTTATCTTAGTATTCAGATTATTGTATCACAGAATATCATAGACGTTCAGGACCTCTGCATCTTGCTCGACATGAAGACTTGTTTACACATCCCATCTAATGTAACTATTCACCTGTGATTCTAGATATCCTACGAACCCTGAATGTCTCCTGTCACTAGGATTCCCGTGGCGTTATCCTGAGCTACTTGTATGTGTTACTATGAAAGTTGCAGTCGTCTATGTATGTGCTAGTTGGTGTCACCTGCTCTTGTGTATCTCTATAAATTCTAGGAAAACCTGAGAGTCTCCTATCACTAGGATCTTTGTGGTGATAGATCCACCTGCTTAGCTCTCTTGGGTTGTAACCACCTAAAGCTAGTTGCAATCATTGACTGCAATCACCTAAACTTGTAGTTATAACTTGATAGGCCTACTAGTATTGGTTACATATTATAGTATATCCCCAGAAACGAAACCAGGGAAATTGAGAGTCGACAAGGGCATACTCTCACCCGAAGGGGTGCTAACCCTCCCAGAACTCTCCGTGTACGACGACACCGATGGGCAGGATGTGTTGCCGGGCTAAACGTGCAGGACAGGTACAGAGAATGGTGGTCTAACGTCACTAAATTCTCATGAGGCCCCTTGCAAAATGAGCAAGCCTGTGATTTTGTATAATAATCTTACTAAAGACTGCACAATAGGTCTGGTACATAGTTGTTGAGTTTGTACAACCAATGACCTAAGTTATGCATGATATTCCTATAATGTTTGAAGAACGAGAATTCAGTTATATTTCTTTCTATGGTGAAACTATTGGGTACAATGATCTGAGCAGTTGCCCAACCCGGCGGGTGCTTACAAGTACTGACATTGTGGAAAACCTAACCCTTCCTCACTGAATACCGATGTTGGGTTAAGTGGTTTCCAGTAGATTACCGGTTTGTCCAAGATATGAAAACGGGCGTAGAGTGCATGAGATCTTCCGATTACATTCAGCATAGGAGGTAATGTTCACCTATCATGCACCACACGATGGAGAAGGATGAGGGAGGAGGTTGAGGGGACAGGATACATGGGGACGGTACCTGACTGCCACTCTGAGTGAGACAACCCAGTGTCAACATACTACCTTCCTTCTGAGAAAATTTTCTCTCAGTCTACCTGTGGCTATTCTTGCAACATTGCATAGCTTCTGATGACGCACGAAGACGCGTGAATGATCGTCACCTATTATAGCTTATCATTATCATTTCATATACTAATGGTGACAAAAATACTTATATGATAATTGCTTAACACACAGGAAATTTAAATGGTATTATCAGAAACACAGACATTGTTATCAGTATATTGCAAATACCTTGAGCATTTGTGACAAAATCATAGTCTTTTCTACAATTTATTAAAAATGGCAACAAAGGCTCTCTCTCTCTATCTCTCTCTCTCTCTCTCTCTCTCTCTTCTCTCTCTCTCTCTCACTCTCTCTTCCTCTCTCTTCTCTCTTCTCTCTCTCTCTCTTCCTCTACTCTCTCTTCTCTCTCTCTCTCTCTCTCTCTCCTCTCTCTCTCTTTCCTCTCTCTTCTTCTCATAGAATGCATATCTAGATATTCCATATCTGCCGTTCTTTCAATAGTTATAAATTGCTGTCATGTGAGTACTCTTAACTATCTAAGTGCTTCTATATCTGCCGTTGTGCTGATGTAGTGAGATTATATGTGCTGTCACATGTGTATGAAGTGCTGATGTAAGACTAATCCTGTGAAGCTGTCGTGTGGGCTTGTAGTTGGAGTGCTTGCGTGGCGGTGCTGTGGTGTTATGCTGTTGTTGGTGCTGTGGTGTAGGTGCTGTAGTGGTGGTGCTGTGGTTGTAGTGTGTGTGGCTGGGTGTGGCTGTAGTGGTGGTGCTGTGGTGTTGGTGCTGTGGTGTTGGTGCTGTGGGGTTGGTGCTGTGGTGCTGTCTGTGTGTGGTGCTGTGGTGTTGGTGTTGTGGGTGGTTGTGTAGGGGTGGTGCTTTGGTGTTGGTGCTTGTGTATTGGTGCTGTAGGGTGGTGCTGTGGTGTTGTGTGTGGTACTGTGGTGTTGGTGGTGTGTGATGTAGGGTGGTGCTGTGGTGTTGGTGTTATGGGTGGTGCTTGGTATTGTGCTGTGGTGTTGGTGTGTTGTAGGGTGGTGCTGTGGTATTGGTGCTGATGGTGTGGTGCTGTAGGGGTGTGATGCTGGTGTTGGTGCTGTATGGGTGGTGCTGTGGTGTTGGTTGGCTGTAGGGTGGTGCTGTGGGTTGGTGCTGTGGTGTTGGTGCTGTGGTGTGGTGCTGTGGTGTTGGTGCTGTAGGGTGGTGCTGTGGTGTTGGTGCTGTGGTGTTGGTGCTGTGGTGTTGGTGGTGTTGGTGTTGGTAGTGGATGCTGTGGTGTTGTGTGCTGTGGTGTTGGTGCTGTGGTGTGGTGCTGTGGTGTTGTGGTCATAGTGATGCTAAGGTGTTAGCAGTGTTATGGTGGTGGTTCTAATGTAGTGGTGCTGCGATGTTGATGGTAACATAATGATGGTGTGGTGGTGGCGGTGCTGGGACTTTGGTGGTGTTTCTGTTGCAGTGCGGGTGCGAAGGTGGTAATGGAGTAGTGGTAGTGGTGCTGCTGTGATAGAACTGGTGATGTGCTGGTTGTGGTTCAGTGATGGTATGGGTGCTGTGATGATGGTGGTGCTTGGTGTTGTGGTAGTTTTGATAGTACTGTGGTGGTGGTGCTGTTGTGATGGTGCTTTGAATACGGTGATGTGGAGGTGGTAGTGAGCTGTCGGGGTGCTGTGGTGATGGTGTCGTAATAGTGGTTGTATTGTTGTAGTACTGCTGTGATAGTATTGTTGCTGTAGTAGTGGTGCTGTGGTAATCTTTACTCTGTGTGACGATGGTGTTGATATATTAGTGATGACGTGGAGGTGACGTTGCTGTTGTGTTGATGCTGTGGAGGTGGCACTGGGCATTAGTGGTGCACTGGTGGTGATAGTGGTGCTGGGGTGATGCTACGTGGAGTTGGAGGGGCTGTGGTGATGCTGTATATGATGGTAGTGGTGGTTATGGTGTGGTGATGGGATACTGTTGTAGTGGTAGTGTGTGGAAAAGGTGGTTATAGTGGTGGTGGTGTGGTGGTGGTGGTGGTGGTGCTGTGGAGGTTGTAGTGCCATGGTAGTGATGGTGCTGTGGTGGCGGTGCTGTCATGGGTATTGTGGTGGAAGTGCTGTGAAGGGGAGTTGTGGTGGAGGTACTGTGATGAAGAGTTGTGGTGGAGGTGCTGTGAATGGGAGTTGTGGTGGAGGTGCTGTGAAGAAGAGTTGTGGGTGCTGGGGTAGTGGTTGTACTTGGTTAGTGGTAGTGCTGTGGTCGTGTTGTGCTAGTGGAAGTGCTGTGGCAGTAGTGGTGGTGCTGTGGCAGTAGTGGTGGTGCTGTGGCAGTAGTGGTGGTGCTGTGGTTGTGGTGGTGCGAGTGTTGTTGTTGTTGTTGTGGTGGTGGTGCTATGATTGTTATTGTTCTGTGATGGTGGTGATGCTGTGACAATGGTTGTACTGTAGTGATGGTGGTAGCGGTGGTGATGATGATTCTGCCCTTGGATCAAGAGCCCTTCAGCACATCCCTTTAACACTTGTAGTGTTAATTTAATGTTTAAATGTTAGTAATTTGGGGAATTATTGAACAAAATGTTAAAATATTAGAAAAATCGATGACACTGATTATATTTTATAATTATCCGACACTGGCTCTCTGATTATCTGACACTCTGATTTTCTGACTCTCTAGCTCTCGGGTTATCTGACTGATAATCTGACACTCTGTATTGATTTTCTGACACTGATTATCTGACATTCTGACACTGACTAACTGACAGTCTAACAGTCTGACACTCAAGACAACTAAGACAACTTTACAGACTGCATCTGTCATCAGCTGCATCATTTGTTATCACCAGTTATCATCCTTTATTTATGTGTTATCGATCACTTATTGTTTCCTTGTGCGTTATCATCTCTTATTGTCGTCCATGTTATCTCTTACTTTTATCCATTCTCCCTGTATGTTATCAACTGTTATCATCACATAGATCTTTGTGTATCATAATACATTCTTCTTTGTTCCCTATTTCGTATGTTACCATCTATTTTCTTGAGTTTTGTTACATGTTATCACCTGATATCTCATATTATCTCTTGTATGTTATCTTTGATCCGTGTGTCTTATGTTATCATCTGTTATCATTCATTGTCATGCATTTTATCACATGATATCATCTCTTATTTGTTTGTGTTATCGAATGTTAGTCTCTTATTTCACGGTAAATTGTTATGTTATCATATCTCATTCCCTTGCCTGTTATCATCAATTATTTCTTATTAATTTCCTTATTATCACCTATTATTTCTTTCCTTATTTGTAATCACTGTTATCTCATTCTTGCTTATCACTCGTTATCTCTTCTTTCATTGTTATCACCTGTCATCATCTCTTATTTCCTTGCTTCCTGTCACTTGTTATCACATCTCTTATTTTCTTGTATTTATCGACCAGGTTATTTGTCTTCACTTACACAATGTTATCACCTTGGTTTATCAGTCATTGTGTTATATTTTATATTTTGCTATTTGTATTTGTTACCCTCATCCACTCGTTTAATCACCCTCCTTTCCCTCCCTACCTGTCTCTCTCTCTTTTTGTCTCTGTCTGTGTGTGTCTCTCTCTCCCCCGTTTCTCTCTCTCTCTCTTCTCTCTCTCTCCTCTCTCTCTCTCTCTCTCTCTCTTCTCTTCTTCGTCTGTCTTCTCTCTCTCTCTGTCTGTCTGTCTCGTCTCTGTCTCTGTCTCTCTCTTCTCTCTCTCTCTCTCCTCTCCTCTCTGTCTGTCTGTCTCTGTCTGTCTGTCTCTCTCTGTCTCTGTCTCTGCTCTCTCTCTCTCTCTCTCTCTCTCTGTCTCTCTTCTGTCTGTCTGTCTTCTGCTCTCCTGTCTCTCTCTCTCTCTCTCTCTCTCTCTCTCTCTCTCTCTCTCTCTCTCTCTCTCTCTCTCTCTCTCTCCTCTCTCCTCTCTCTCTCTCTTCTCTCCCTCCCACGCGCACACTACACTTACCCTAATCATCTCTCTATATAATGTTCATGTCTGTCTGTTTGCCTCTCTCTCTCTCTCCCTATCTCTCCCTCGACCGTCACTTCCCTTAATTAGCCTCGTGTGTGCGTCTCTCTCTCTTTCTCCCTGCTGCCCCTGGCTGCCCCTGCCGGCGTGCAGAAGAATCCCAGTGCTCGAGTGGGTGGTGAGACGGGCCTTCCCCTGCCTGGAGTGCGCCCAGCAACCGCTGGAGCCTGTACACAACTTCCAGCGCTGCGGTACAGAGTACACCACGATGTCTGATGCCTCAAGCAGGAGGCAGACCCTCTCCTCCTCCGTCAGGTATAATGCCAGGTACTCACTCACTAACTCTGCTAGCGTGGCGTGCTCCAGATAACACACACACACACACACACACACACATCACTGTTACACTCTCCACGGCTTACCACACACTGTACTGCCTACCACACACACTCCACTGTCGTCAAACTCCACTGCCGACCACACACACTCCACTGTTGTCAAACTCCACTGCGGACCACACATCCTATTTCCTATCATACATTTGACTACCTACCACACACTTCTGTCTCCCACAAACTCCACTACCTCCAATACAGACACTTAAACTACCATCAGTAACACCACAGTCACCAATATCACTGTCAACACTACCGCAACGGTCACTATCATTTTCACTACCAACATCACCACTTCCTCTATATTACTAACCCGACTAACATATCCAGATTAGTAATCTATATTTGTTAATATTTATATATATTGTTGTATATGTATATAATGTATATATGTGTGTGTGTGTATTTTGTATGTGAATGAGTGTGTGCGTGTGTGTTTCCAATGTAAATTATTTACACATATATTCTTAAGCAATTTAGTTATCCACGCTTTGTTTGTGCATTGTCTATACAGTGTGTTTGTTGCTGTTGAAACATAATGCGTTGATTATGGCTTTACATATTTGTTTTATAATTTGTTCATAACTTTACGAATCGTTATTGAATTGTATCAATTACTACTTTATTATCACTATTGTATAATTACTTATTATCAACTTTAATAATATTTTAGACTTAAAATTTATCATTACTATTGTTATTATTTATTATTATTATTATTATTATTATTATTATTATTATTATTATTAGTGGTAGTAGTAGGAATAGTTGTATTATAATAATTATTATGGCATTTAAAATGAAAAATCCGAGTTTGTCAGTACGTTTCATAAAATAGTAATATTTATATTATATTGTGATATTTATGTTAGAATATTTAGTTAACTGTCCAGTGAGAGAAGTTCAGTCATTGGATAGATAATGATGAACATTGACTGGTCAGTTAGAGATGTTCAATAATTGTTCAGTGAGGGATGTTCATTGACTGGTCAGTGAGAGATGTTCATTGATTGGTCAAAGATGTTCTCTGACTGGTTATTGAGAGATGCTCATTGATTGGTCGTTGAGAGATGTACACTGATTGGCTATTGTGAGATGTTCTTTGATTGGTTAGTAAGAGATGTTCTCTCACTTGTCAGTGAGAAATGTTCTCTCATTAGTCAGCAAGAGATGTTCACTGATTGGTCAGTGAGAGATAATCTTTGAGTGGTCAGTGATAGTTTTTTTTTGATTGGTTATTGGGGATGTTTATGATTATTCAGTGAGAAATGTTTATAGGTTAGACCAGTGAGAGAAGTTTATAGGTTAGACCAGTGAGAGATGTTTATAGGTTAGACCAGTGAGAGATGTTCTTTCATTGGTCAATGGATTATGTTCCCTGACTGGATAGTTTGAGACGTTTTATGATTTGTCTGCGAGATACCTTCATTGACCATTAGGATACGACTTAAGTAGAGAATGATGTTATTTAATTGGCCAACGAGCAGGCATTTTGACTGGCTAATGAGAGACTCGCTTTGGTTATGAACTGAGAGACATTCATTAATTGGGCGAGGAGACATATGCTCTTACTTGCTAACAGCAGAAGTTACATTCTAATTAGCTTGTGTTACTACCAGTGAGTGAGAAATGCTAAGACAGATTAAACCTGAGTTAGTATATTACTTTAACTTTTTTTAATACAAGCGAAGTAAGATGAAACAAAGGATGTTTAAATATTTAAGTATTTCAATGACAACACGTTCCACTACCTGTCATTTAACCATGTAATTTTAACGACAAAATTAATAGAGACCTGAGTATACCAAATAAAAGTCTAATGACGACACGTGGTAAAATAATATTGCAGCGACGTGGGATTTATCAGGTTCATAGATCAGTGAGGAAAAAAACCTTATATAAAGAATCCAGAGTGAGCAGTCAGGTGTATATATGTTGAGTAGTGGACTGCAAGAGGCCTACCGGGCCACGTTGGGTTTCCTTTGTTTTAATATGATGTGGGCTTTATGAGTCACCAAAGTGAGCATACCACAGTTTTGTTTTATCGTGTTAGTTCGATTGTAGACGACTTCAAACATCAACGTTTGAACTTGTTATTTTATTGAAGTAATAGTTTGGTCCCACTCACTGATGTGGAAGTGATGCTGCAGAGTTGTAGCAAGTGTTGTTGTTGCTGTTAATACTACGATGTTAGTGAAAGACACTACATTGGAGAATTTTTTTCCAGGAGAGGGGTATCAGCCCTTTTCAGCCTTTTCAGCCCTTTTCAGATCTTACAGCCCTTTTCAGCCCTTTCAGCCCTCTCAGAAAGGGCGATGGCGTCTTGTGCATCAACAGTTTATAATTGATTCCAGATGCAGTAACAGTGTGTGTCATGGTCACGTGACTTCCTTGCAAGAGACCATTGCAACGAATGTAGATTAATAAAAGAAAAATCGATCTCTTACCTTAGCAGGACAATTAAGGTAAATCCAGCACCCATTTATTACCATGTTAAAGATAGCATACACTGACATCTATGCTCAGACAGCAAGAATCAAGGATTCTGCATTGCTTCATGGTGGAAGTTTAGCAAGCAAGGGAAACATGATTGATCGACACTTTTTTTGTGTGTCGGAAGAAGCCAGGGCCAGCTGAGGCCAGCAGAGAGTGCCGCGGGGCAGATTGCTTTAAACCCAGTCAGGGATAATGAACAAAGAACACTGATCTGTGTGTTTTTGTGCATAAAGGACAATCCACATTCGTGGTATATTACAGAGAAGTGTGCACAGCTTCCTGTAGTGACATTACTGTGAATTTAAAACAATTGAAAGACAAAGCAGTGTTGTATACCGAGTGTATTGAGAACTATCTTTATAGACTAGTGCACCGAGACACATATTCTTCAATCAAGTCAACGATACCTGTCGAAAGGTGCATCCAACACCTCACGCTACAAGAGCAAGGTAGGTTTTGAATTTACTTGTTATGCAGGGGACTGCGCAGTTCTTGTGTTTCAAGGGGTTTAAAATCATCCTATAGTCGGCAGTGAGTTGTGGGCTTTTGAGCCGAACACAAGTGAGTATAAGGCCCTTGTCAGTATTCAGTTATTCAATGGAATACTGACACAACATCCTCTAGGGGTTTACCTGGAGTTTACCTTGAGAGAGTTCCGGGGGTCAACGCCCCCGCGGCCCGGTCTGTGACCAGGCCTCCTGGTGGATCAGAACCTGATCAACCAGGCTGTTGCTGCTGACTGCACGCAAACCAACGTACGAGCCACAGCCCGGCTGGTCAGGAACCGACTTTAGGTGCTTGTCCAGTGCCAGCTTGAAGACTGCCAGGGGTCTGTTGGTAATCCCCCTTATGTATGCTGGGAGGCAGTTGAACAGTCTCGGGCCCCTGACACTTATTGTATGGTCTCTTAACGTGCTAGTGACACCCGTGCTTTTCATTGGGGGGATGTTGCATCGTCTGCCAAGTCTTTTGGTTTCGTAGTGAGTGATTTTCGTGTGCAAGTTCGGTACTAGTCCCTCTAGGATTTTCCAGGTGTATATAATCATGTATCTCTCCCGCCTGCGTTCCAGGGAATACAGGTTCAGGAACCTCAAGCGCTCCCAATAATTGAGGTGTTTTATCTCCGTTATGCGCGCCGTGAAGGTTCTCTGTACATTTTCTAGGTCAGCAATTTCACCTGCCTTGAAAGGTGCTGTTAGTGTGCAGCAATATTCCAGCCTAGATAGAACAAGTGACCTGAAGAGTGTCATCATGGGCTTGGCCTCCCTAGTTTTTAAGGTTCTCATTATCCATCCTGTCATTTTTCTAGCAGATGCGATTGATACAATGTTATGGTCCTTGAAGGTGAGATCCTCCGACATGATCACTCCCAGGTCTTTGACGTTGGTGTTTCGCTCTATTTTGTGACCAGAATTTGTTTTGTACTCTGATGAAGATTTAATTTCCTCGTGTTTACCATATCTGAGTAATTGAAATTTCTCATCGTTGAACTTCATATTGTTTTCTGCAGCCCACTGAAAGATTCGGTTGATGTCCGCCTGGAGCCTTGCAGTGTCTGCAATGGAAGACACTGTCATGCAGATTCGGGTGTCATCTGCAAAGGAAGACACGGTGCTGTGGCTGACATCCTTGTCTATGTCGGATATGAGGATGAGGAACAAGATGGGAGCGAGTACTGTGCCTTGTGGAACAGAGCTTTTCACCGTAGCTGCCTCGGACTTTACTCTGTTGACGACTACTCTCTGTGTTCTGTTAGTGAGGAAATTATAGATCCATCGACCGACTTTCCCTGTTATTCCTTTAGCACGCATTTTGTGTGCTATTACGCCATGGTCACACTCGTCGAAGGCTTTCGCAAAGTCTGTATATATTACATCAGCATTCTTTTTATCTTCTACTGCATTTAGGACCTTGTCATAGTGATCCAATAGTTGAGACAGACAGGAGCAACCTGTTCTAAACCCATGTTGCCCTTGGTTGTGTAACTGATGGGTTTCTAGATGGGTGGTGATCTTGCTTCTTAGGACCCTTTCAAAGATTTTTATGATATGGGATGTTAGTGTTATCGGTCTGTAGTTCTTTGCTGTTGCTTTACTGCCCCCTTTGTGGAGTGGGGCTATGTCTGTTGTTTTTAGTAACTGTGGACGACCCCCGTGTCCATGCTCCCTCTCCATAGGATGGAAAAGGCTCGTGATAGGGGCTTCTTGCAGTTCTTGATGAACACGGAGTTCCATGAGTCTGGCCCTGGGGCAGAGTGCATGGGCATGTCATTTATCGCCTGTTCGAAGTCATTTGGCGTCAGGATAACATCGGATAGGCTTGTGTTATCCAAATTTTGTGGCTCTCTCATAAAAAATTCATTTTGATCTTCGACTCTCAGTCTGGTTAGCGGCTTGCTAGAAACTGAGTCATATTGGGACTTGAGTAGCTCACTCATTTCCTTGCTGTCATCTGTGTAGGACCCATCTTGTTTAAGTAGGGGCCCAATACTGGATGTTGTTCTCGACTTTGATTTGGCATAGGAGAAGAAATACTTTGGGTTTCTTTCGATTTCATTTATGGCTTTTAGTTCTTCCCGCGATTCCTGACTCCTATAAGATTCCTTTAGCTTGAGTTCGATGCTTGCTATTTCTCTGACCAGTGTCTCCCTACGCATTTCAGAAATATTGACCTCTTTTAGCCGCTCTGTTATTCTTTTCCGTCGCCTGTAAAGGGAGCGCCTGTCTCTTTCTATTTTTAAATCTACTCCTCCTTTTTCTTAGAGGAATAAGCCTTGTGCATACATCGAGTGCCACCAAGTTAATCTGTTCTAGGCATACGTTGGGGTCTGTGTTGCTTAGTATATCTTCCCAGCTTATATCGGTTAGGACTTGGTTTACTTGGTCCCACTTTATGTTTTTGTTATTGAAGTTGAATTTGGTGAATGCTCCCTCGTGACTAGTCTCATTATGTCTGTCTGGGGCTCCACGCATACATGTCTGAACCTCAATTATGTTGTGATCTGAGTATATTGTTTTTGATATGGTGACATTTCTTATCAGATCATCATTGTTAGTGAAGATGAGGTCTAGTGTATTCTCCAGTCTAGTAGGCTCTATTATTTGCTGGTTTAAATTTAATTTTGTGCAGAGATTTAAAAGCTCGTGTGAGTGTGAGTTTTCATCAGAGCTGCCTCCTGGTGTTATTACTGCAACAATATTATTTGCTATATTCCTCCATTTTAGGTGCCTTAAGTTGAAATCCCCCAGGAGCAAGATGTTGGGTGCAGGAGCTGGAAGATTTTCCGGACAGTGGTCAATTTTTAACAGCTGTTCCTGGAATTGCTGGGATGTTGCATCCGGAGGCTTGTAGACTACCACAATGACTAGGTTTTGGTTCTCGACCTTTACTGCTAAAACTTCCACTACATCATTTGAGGCATTTAGCAGTTCTGTGCAAACAAGTGACTCTGCAATGTACAGGCCAACCCCCCCCCTTTTGCCTGTTCACTCTGTCACATCTGTATAGGTTGTAACCTGGGATCCATATTTCGTTGTCCAAGTGATCCTTTATGTGGGTCTCAGTGAAAGCCGCGAACATTGCCTTTGCCTCTGCAAGCAGTCCACGGATGAAAGGTATTTTGTTGTTTGTTGCTGGCTTTAGACCCTGTATATTTGCAAAGAAGAATGTCATCGGACTGGTGGTATTGTTGGTACTTGGGGGGGATTTTTTTCGGCATTAGTATCTGTATCTGTTGGTTTGGAGTGGAGGCCATCGACTGTGGTTCCACTCCAGGAATGACTGGATTTGGTGTACGATTTCTGCCATTTCCTGCCAGTTTTTTTTCCTTCCTGGCACTAAAAAACCTCTCCCTCTTGAGTGGCTGTGGCTACCCAGGTTTTCTCATGGCCTGGATGTTTTGTATCTTTTTGTCCCCTTTAGATGGTGTGCCTGGCAATTTAAGTTATAGCACAGTCTTTCCTGTACTGAAGAGGTACACATTTCAGGGCGAAAAAGCTTACAGGAAGGGAGTTTGCATTTTCCTGTTGTCATATGGGCATGGCATTTTCTAGGGTGGTCATAGTTGCACGTCCCGTCTGTTTTTCCAGATTTCCCATGTCTGCAGATACCAAGTGCATAGTAAGTGCACAGGCTTGGTTTCCGTTTGCCTTGGGTTTCTGTGACTGTATTCCCTGTTGGTGCATGTTTCCCTGTCTTATTCCTATCCTCCCTAGCACCAACAATGGAGCTCCCACCAGTTGTTTTTGGTAATATATCCTCACTATAGCTAGTGGAGTCCTCTTGTTTGCTATTTCCTGTGGTATTTCTAGTTTGCAATATTGGTTTTATCTTATCTTTGACTACACTTGTTTCCCCACTACGGCTCCTGTCCCCTATGAGGTCATTTATATGTATTCCTTCCTGCGTATAATTCCCGACTACCTGGACAAAATCTCCAGCTTCACCATTACTGTCTCCCAGGACAGCACCTCCAGCTTCACCATTACTGTCTCCCAGGACAGCACCTCCAGCTTCACCATTACTGTCTCCCAGGACAGCACCTCCAGCTTCACCATTACTGTCTCCCAGGACAGCACCTCCAGCTTCACCATTACTGTCTCCCAGGACAGCACCTCCAGCTTCACCATTACTTCACCATTACTTCCAACCAATTTTATTTACACAGCCCAAATGCGTTGCATCATCGGCTCCAAGAATGTTCTGGAAGCGGCTGTGGAATGTTGAGTCGTCATCAAACTAAGTCCCGTTACAGTCCATTTATTATATGGCTTAGCTTGTTTGTATGCTAAAACCCCACAGGTTAGTCATGCTCGAACTGGATAGTGGCCACATTGTGGTCCAGAATTCTTGTACTACAGTATACAAATAAATTACAAGCCAAGGTTCTTTGAAAAAGCTGTAAAAGTAGTGTTTTTACATTATAAATCAAATGCATGAGTCTGCGCACTCAGTGTATGAGAATGGGCGGCCGCCGCTAGCCAATAGAAAAAGGGAGGCTCACCCAGAATCCCAAAGAGGCACTCACCAACTCAACAGAAAATGGGGGCTGGCTGGCTTACCCAATCACCCACTCAACCTCTGCTGGAACTCTTCACACTCAAGAGCACTGACATCAGCATCAAGCCAGATGGCGTTCAGCTTGAGTGAATGTATATACACATAGTGTTTATAATGTTTATAGACACAAATTAAGAGACGAGACTGTGTCTTATGTGTGTCTCTCATATATTTAAGGAAGTTACATTAAATGTAAGCTTTCATATATTAACAGGGAAATTTATTTAAAAGTGTAAGGAATATACATGTGTGATATACAGTTATACAGTGTACAGTGATTACAAACAGTCGACTCAGCTTCTGGACATATGTACCCTGTACCCTTCAAGGTCATTGACCCTGAGGTCACAGTCAGTGGGTCAGTAGTGTTGCTGACACATCACAACAAACATTCAGCTGTCCATAGCAGTGTGGTATGTTTAAACACTCTGAGTATGGTGCTAAGAATTATCAGTATTCCAGCAAAATGGCATCTGTTGACACCCAATTTAAATCTTTACAAACAAAGATTACACAATTAGAAAATCTAATTTCAGTCTGTGTAGGGTTGATTCAAAATACAAACAGATTTTGATGATCTTGAGGTAAAACTGGAATTACTTACTCAACGTATGGAAATCATTAATTCAGGTTATGCAAAATATAAAAGTGAATTCCTAGAATCAAATCCATCTGAGGATGACATTAAAATTGTTTTGGGTACTTTTAGTGATCAACAATTAAGGTGGACAGAGGTACAGGCTACCTGCTGCAAAACTCTGTCACAGAGACCTCCTGTAACTAGTGGTCAGACACTTGCCATACCAGCCACACTTGTTACACATGTGACACCTGGTATCCCATTGCCAAGTTTTCCTTCATTATCTTTGCCCATTTTTGAAGGAAACAATGAAGAGTTCATTAGTGGGTTTCAGTCTCTAGTAAATTCACGAACTGACATAGATGAGATTGCTAAATTAGTTATCTTAAATGTCTTGTGAAGGGGAAACCCCATAATCTGATTAAGCCTTTTCTGGTGGTCAAAGGCAATTATCATCTAGCATTACATGTCTTGTCAGACAATTACTTTGATGCTGACAAAATCAGGGTTAGACATGCAGTCACAGTCTCAAGCTTGAAACCACCTAGACATTGTTTCTCAGACTTACAGTCATTTAGGATCACATTAGACGATAGTCTCTGATATGTAGAGTCTACATATGACTTAAATGTGATTGGTTTATCAGTGGTACTGTACAGCATAAGTTGTCACCACAAACCATTGAATGCTTAAATATTATGTTCAACAAATGCTATTTCACTTGTGAAGAAATTAGCAATGGTTTACAAGCAATAGTTTCTTGCATGCAAGCAACGAGACAAGATGATAAATCCACAAACCCTACTGAGGATAATAAACCTTCAACTCAGTATAAAAAGAGTTTACCTACCCCCCACTAAATCACAGAATGGGAAATCCATGTAGGCACTTATCAAGCTATGAATACAACAGACAATAAACAGACTGTCACACATAAACGTACTCCAAAATGTGCACTTTGTGATGGAACACATTGGGCACAGTATTGTAGTCAATACACAACAATGGAGGCACGTAAACACCGTGTTCATCAGCTTAAAAGGTGCACTAAGTGTTTAGGTGAACACAACGGAGGTAAATGCTCACTGAAGAAGTGTTTTAAATGCAAAGGTATGCATCATACAGCATTATGCCCAAATACTTATGCTGAACAACAGACGACTTCCACAGAATCAGGAAGTCAACAAGTAACAGTATTAAATGAGAGAGGTCTAAATTGACTGCTCTCCCAATAGCTGTAGTAGAGTTATCCAATAAATTACACAAAACCAGTGTGCTAACACTATTTGATCAAGGCTCACAAAGGTCCTTCATAAGGAGAACAGTATTGCAGAAGTCGAATAAACAACCCCATGCCAAAATACAGTTAGATATAGCTGTTTTTTTCCAAAGTTCTGGTAAAAAGACATATGACCTAGCCAGATTCACTGTTGGTCTAGGAAACAGGAAAAAAACCAGTAGAAGTGAGGTAGTAGATGATTTGCCTAAGTCTGTGGAAATCCGGGGATTAAAAGATACAGTTGCGGCACTGAAAGTAGCCAAGGTCAAGTTAGCCTGTCCAGACATACAGACGGACAAAGTTGGTCCAATTGGTTTAATCATTTGAAGTGATTATTATCACTCCTGCTGAAAACAGCAGGAGGCCACATTGTATATGGTCCCATTCCCTCTCAAAGTATTACAGAAGCTGCTATTGATTAAGTGGAAAATGTACTAGTTACAAGAATAACCGCTGATCATCAACCACAGCAAACATTATCATTACTGGAAGAAATGAATGAATCAGTTGATAAGTTGTAGGATTTAAATGCGAGAGGTATTGATGTAAATAAACCAAGCCCTCAAGAGTCTCAGACTTATAACCAATATTTGGACACTGTCAGATATGAAGATGGGCAGTATTGGGTTAGGTTACCATGGAAATTAAATCCACCATATCTGCCTAGCCATTATCGCATGGCTTTCGGACAAATGAAAGCACAAATACATGAGCTCAGGAAGAATCCAGAGCTACTGACTGTCTATGATAATATCATACAAGAACAGTTGGACAATAAATTCATTGAGGAAGTAATCGAAGATAAGTTGAAGACAGAAGCTCATTATCTCCCGCACCATCGAGTCAGAAAAGATACTGAAACCACTCCACTACGTGTTGTATATAATTGCAGCGCACGTGCAAATAAACATGTAGCAAGTCTTAATGACTGTCTGATGATCGGACCCTCACTAACTGAGAAGCTTGGAGACGTACTTATGAAATTTTGCACAAATCCATATGCCTACACGGCTGATATTTCCAAAGCTTTCTTAAGAGTAGGACTACAAGAAATAGATTGAGATTATGCTCGATTCCTGTGGCCAGAAAATCCACATGATGCTCAAAGTCCTGTGAAAACTTATCGTTTCAAGTCAGTCGTACTTGGCGAAACCTCCTGTCCATTCTTGCTAGAAGCTACTCTAAATACACATTTGAAGAATTCTGAAAGTCCCTTCAAGGAAACCTTAAAGAGAAGTTTCTCTGTGGACAAAGAAGATTTCCCTGAAGCTGAAATTCCTGATTGCAACAACATGCCTTGACTAAATTGGAACACACAGGAAGGCACTTTGAGTCTCAAAAGGATAAACAATAAATCATGCAGTACACTCACCAAACGTAGTTTACTCTCAGAGGTATCTCAATGTTTTCATCCTCTAGGACTCGTCTCACCAATTATCATAAAGGGTAAAATGCTTGTACAAGATACATGGAAACTCAAAATCGGATGGGATGAGAACTTGCCTCTAGAAATGAGTCAAGCATGGTATGAAATATCCAAGGAGTTTAAACAATTTCCTCAAATTAAATTTCCCAGACAAATAGGTCAAGAGGGAAACAAGTACACATTACATGTGTTCTGTGATGCGTCAACCAGAGGTTATGGCGCTGTAGCTTACATGAGTAATACTGAAGGAAGTACACTAATTACTTCAAAGGCCAGGGTAGCACCCTTGAAGGTCAGAACAGTACCACAATTGGAACTAACAGCACTCTATGTAGGTACAAAATTAGCTGTCTATCTCAACAAAGTACTTGATCATCTCACTATTGAGAAAACCGTGATCTGGAGTGATAATGAGGCAGTTCTCCAGTGGTTAAGAAATAATAAGAGTAAGTTGGTCTATGTACAGAATAAAGTAGCAGAAATAAGAGAGATGCAGAGAGATTATCTCTTTCTCCACGTCTCTGCCCAAGAGAATCCAGCTGACATGTTGTCACGTGGTGTCCCACTAAAGAAGTTTGTGGATAATAAATTTTGGCTCAACGGACCAAACTGGCTCTCTAATGAAAATAACTGGCCTCAACAAAAAGCTCACATTATGCCAGAAGAAACAGTCTGCTTGAACACAGCAGAAATAATCTGTTTAAATACTGCAGACGCACCAGAAATAGTCATTGATGGATCTAAATACTCATCTTTGGGTAAACTCTTAAGAGTTACAGCTCTTGTCTTTAAATTCCATTAAGGGATAAAACCTAATTATGAATTTCCTGAACCCATTGAATACTGAGTGAAACTAATACAGAAAGATATTTCTCTACAGAATGCAAATTTCTGGAAACACAAGATAAATCCCCAAAGAAACCTGATACGTTAAATTTTTAGGATTTTATCTCGACTCGGAAAAGACTATAAGATGTCGAGGAAGAATTCACAAATCTTCACTACCTAAAGAAGCCATACATTCAATCTGATCCCTAAGAATCATTGGCTAACAAAACTGATTGTTAAAAACGGCCACAGTAACGTGTTACATGGTGGGGTAGCTGACACACTTTGTCATATACGACAATCCTATGGATACTTCAAGGTCGACAAAGTGTGAAAAAACAAATAAGGAACTGCATTACTTGTCGTCACTACTATATGCGAGTATGTCAGTATCCAGGTCCACCTCCGTATACCTCTGAAAGAGTTTGTCATGTCATTCCATTTGAAGTGACAGGTGTAGATTACACTGGACCAATAATTTTAAGTAAAACAGTTGACAAAGCTCCCATCAAGGTGTACATCTGCTTGTTCACTTGTGCTACGACTAGAGCAGTACATCTAGAAGTAGCCACTGACATGTCTGCTGAAACCTTTATCAAATTATTCAGAAGGTTTGCAGCCAGAAGGGGATGTCACAGACTGATGATTTCAGACAATGCAACGAACTTTGTTGCTGGTGCTGCTTATATAAGCAAGATCTTTGATCAGCCAGAAGTGCAACAGATGCTGAATCAACACAGTTGTCATCGGAGATACATTCCTCCTAAATCTCCATGGCACAGGAGATTTTATGAAAGAATGATCAGCATCGTAAACTGTTGGTGAATGAAGACTCTTCCTCATCAGCGAATCGACTTTGAAGAATTTCGTACAGTTGTGACTGAAATAGGGAACAGAGTCAACAAAAGACCTCTAACTTATTTTACCGATGATCTGGGCAATTTAGAAGTGTTAAGTCCATCTCATTTACTCCATGGCAGAAGGCTCGAACCTGTTCCTCCCATGAATGATAAAAAAATCATAGAGGATCCTACCTATTTCGAACCTGAGCAACTCAGATATAAATTCAAACACCTTAATAAAGTGATTGAACCTTGGGAGCAAATTTGGCAAGAAGACTATCTCACCTCACTGAGAGAACATTTCTATGGAGCTGGTGTTCCTGAAAATTATAAGTCATTAAGGCCTGGTAACATATTGATTACTGACAATGATGGTCAGAGGTCCCAATGACCTATTGGAAAAATTGTGACCATATATCCTGATGCAAATGAAATCATCAGGACAGTTGATGTTTTGAGCAAAGGTGTAATGAATAAGTGGACAATAGATGAACTATTGCTGTTAGAATTACAGTGTTGAAAACAAATGTAGTGATTCTCCAGAAAGAACACAGACTAAAGCTGTTCAGAAAATACAAGCAGCAGTAGTGGTGAGTGAGAAGATCAAATTAATGGTTGGACATGAATAGTTCACCTATAACGAACCATCGTCGCCCCCAGTGTGAGAAAATTCTTCCAGGAGGGGGGTATCAACCCCTTTCAGTCCTTTCAGCTCTTTCAGCCCTTTTCACCCTTTTCACCCCTCTCAGAAAGGGCGATGGCATCTTACTTGCTTCTGCATCCAGAGTTTATAATTGATTCCAGATGCAGTAACAGTGTGTGTCATGGTCACGTGACTTCCTTGCAAGAGACCATTGCAACGAATGTAGATTAATGAGAGAAAAATCGATCTCTTACCTTAGCAGGACAATTAAGGTAAATCCAACACCCATTTATTACCATGTTAAAGATAGCATACACTGACATCTATGCTCAGACAGCAAGAATCAAGGATTCTGCATTGCTTCATGGTGGAAGTTTAGCAAGCAAGGGAAACATGATTGATCGACACTTTTTTTGTGTGTCGGAAGAAGCCAGGGCCAGCTGGGGCCAGCAGAGGGTGCCGCGGGGCAGATTGCTTTAAACCCAGTCAGGGATAATGAACAAAGAACACTGATCTGTGTGTTTTTGTGCATAAAGGACAATCCACATTCGTGGTATATTACAGAGAAGTGTGCACAGCTTCCTGTAGTGACAGTACTGTGAGTTTAAAACAATTGAAAGACAAAGCAGTGTTGTATACCGAGTGTATTGAGAACTATCTTTATAGACTAGTGCACCGAGACACCTATTCTTCAATCAAGTCAACGATACCTGTCGAAAGGTGCATCCAACACCTTAGCTCACGCTACAAGAGCAAGGTAAGTTTTGAATTTGCTTGTTATGCAGGGGACTGCGCAGTTCTTGTGTCTCAAGGGGTTCAAAATCATCCTGTATTCGTCAGTGAGTTGTGGGCTTTTGAGCCGAACACAAGTGAGTATTAGGCCCTCGTCAGTATTCAGTTATTCATTGGAATACTGACACAACATCCCCTTGGGGTAATTATACTTACAACCAATTTTATTTACACAGCCCAAATGCGATTGCATCATCAGCTCCAAGAATGTTCTGGAGGCGGCTGTGGAATGTTGAGTCGTCATCAAGCTAAGTCCCATTACAGTCCATTTATTATATGGTTTAGCTTGTTTGCATGCTAAAACCCCACAACTGCAAACCCTTGTAAATCATATCGAGGGACAAAGCCGAGCTGGTATTGAAGAATGCAATATGATTAAACGTAGGTATTAGGAGTGATGTACAATCAAACTAACACCATGAAAAATATTTTGGACTGTTCACTCCGGTGACTCTTAGAACACACATCATCAGGGAACAAAGGAAAGCAGCCTGGACTAGTTGGCTTCTTGTTCAGCATATTTACACCTGAGCCATTACCCTCTCCCTGATGTTGCATGTAAGCTGTAACTTTTCTCTTAATTTTTAATACAGTACCTAATAAAGCCCACTTGTAGCTGATACGACTTGTATAATAAAACTTCACTGTAATCTGTCAGCAGTGTTTTAAACCTGGATTTGTGATGGATAATAAATTTTTTCAGATGTTGATGCGTGTAAAAAAGGGTTCACATCTTCTAATCTTATCGCTAACGGGATTAACTACCAAATTTAACTTTGTTGAATTCCATTTTGACTTATATGTAAGGCCAATAACTGATAATGAATTCGATTTTAAGAAAAAATTGATTGTGAATTTTATTTAAAAATATTAATATTTGTAAAAGTGCAAATTCTGTTATGGGTAGTTTTGATGTAGAGTCATCGTTTACAAACATTCCATTAACACAGCCAACAGATATTTACATTATTAGTGCATTTGTCGAAACAATTCGGTCAGTAGTTTAATAAGACTAAAAATTCCTTTTACATTTTATGTAAATGTTAATTATGTAATAGATACCCACTTTCACTGATTCAGAAAATGTTAATTTTTCTTTATAAAAACACCTAGATTAATCACCCTAGGGTACATTTCCTGAAGATGTTTCTTATATTAAACTCTATATGGTATCTGAGCTAGTATAAGTGAATACTGTTATAGCCGCTATTATTAATATTATCTTTGTTAATTCTTTAATTGTTGATAGTTATTTCATATATAACAGTGCAGTTATACCAACTTTATTTTCAAGCATTAATGATCGGTTAACTGGTACTAACTGTAAGGTTAGAGTTATTGGTAATACTTTCTGACAGTTTCATACTAGATTATGTGAACAATGAGGAATGTCCCATAGAACCATAACTACATTAGCTACATCTCCCTTTTCAGCCACAAGACAACACTAATAACAATAGCAGGGGTCTTTTCCTGGTGTCATGCACTGTCATGACACCAGGAAAAGATTTTGCTGAACATATCACTCCCTATTATTAGCCTAATGAAGTAATGGACATCATTGATATAGTCATAATATGCCAAAATTCCCCTATAAGAGACAATAGACATCATCGTTAATGAATGATTTACTTACACAGAGTCAGTGGAAGGTATAAATGAAAAGATTCAAAATAATTACTTTAGTTAATGATTTTTCCTTTACTTTTACTAACAAGCAGTATGATCAACACAAACAGATGGAGTAGCAAAGAGTTACCTATTGGAATACAGTCTTACAAATATACCCCAATGAATTACTGAAAAGATTTGGTTTGATGAACGATGAATGTCCAGTTGATTTTAGTGCAACACTATATAAGAGATGTGCAAATGATACATTCTTACTTTTTGAGGACCCCCTCATCTAGACTTGTTTAAGCAGTAGTAAGAAGTATTCACATCATATAAGGAAAATAATAAGTTATCATTTCGAGATGTTAATGTTGAACATGTTATCGTCGCTTCCTTAATTTACTCTACTATAAGTCCATCGCTAGCGCACTCAGCTCACACACTGACGTCCGGAGTTCGAATCTCCTCTGGTACAGCTGGAAAATATTAGGGACATGTTTCCATAAGACACCTGCTGTCCCTGTCCCTGTTCACCCATCAGTTTAAAATGAGTACCTGGGTGTGGGTCGCATCCTGGGCAAAACTGATCTGATTTGCCCGAAATGTTCAGCATAACAAGGGGCTTTCTACATAGTAGTAAGCTATTGATGTCAGTTAGGCCTGTACACCATGTACATGTACTTTTAGTAAATAAATAAAGATATTACTGGATCATGTCGGTATCAGCATTAAAGAAAATGCCATTAAAACTAATTAGTATTATCATTTTTGAAGGGTTGGACTGGTAAGCCAGTGGAAGGTAAGTGTTGGGTCATCATATGATCAAGACCCGCGTCAGGAAACACTTGTCCTGTTTCTTGATGTATCTTAACTAATTTCTCCAACAAAATGCATTCTGTTACAATTCCTAAAGATGAACATTTGAGATATATTATTTGTAAGCAATGTTCACAATTACTACAAATTAGCTACCCAGAAATTAAATTTACATTTACTTTGGAAAGCCTACTTAAATCCAAGTTTAAGGATTTTGTTGTAACCTTCTGTGCTTAAATGTAGTGCAATAGTTCAAATGTTATAAATGTAATATATTAGATATTTAGGAATAAAGATTCTGGTAACACTTGTCTGTTTTTATCATTGCTTACCAGATAAACAAGAAGCTTATTACAAAATTTAAAGACTAGAGTTTATGATTTTAATGGTTTAATTACAATATAGGGACCACACTTTTCAGGCCAGGCCATCTAACTCAGATGTCAGAATTCATTCTGAATCTCACAATAATGCACTGAGCCCAGAGGACTAAAAAACTATAGCTGAAGCATATAATATTAAACAATTTAAAGCATACGATATTAAACACCTTAAACCTGTACTCAATGACAGCGTTTCTGCAATAAGCTTGGTTACTCTGAAATAATTATAGTTTACCCTCCTTCTGCTGAGTTTGGTTTTCTATTTATATTCAGTGTTGTGTCTTTCTTCTTGATTCGCCGGTATTCTCCCGGCCCGGGCCTTTTTCAAGTGGTGGCCCGGCCTTGGCTCCCTGTCTAGGGAGTGTCTGAGACCTAAGTCTTCCATGGGAGGAGGCACAAGTACCCCCCTCATCTTTGGGACCAAATGTCCCCAGGCCTAGCCACATTCCCCGCCCTCACGGGGCTCGTAGGGAGAACCTCGGCCTCACTGGTCTACCATCCCCGCCCCAATGGGGCTAATGGGAATGACAGGCTTGTGAGCTGCAAGCTCGGGCTCAGGCACCGACCCTACCCTAGAAGAGTTAGGCATGGTGTCGATCTCAGTGTTGTGGTTAGTCTGATTCATGCACGACTTACAATTTCTTTACAGGATTATATTAATAATAATAATAATAATAATAATAATAATAATAATAATAATAATAATAATAATAATAATAATAATCGCTTTATTTACTACAAGTATATGTACAAGGTATACATGTCTAGTTGACATCAATGACATACTACTATATAAAAAGCTGCTTGTTATGCAGAGCATTTCGGGCAAATTAGGTCAGTTTTGTCCCAGAATGCGACCCACACCAGTCGACTAACTCCCAGGTACCCATTTTACTGATGGGTGAACATAGTAAACCGGTGTAAAGAAACCCCCAATGTTTCTACCCTCGCCGGGTATCGAACCCAGACGCTCGCCATGTGAAGCTAGAGCTTTAGCCACCAGGCTAATGTTGCATTTTTAATTATATATTATAGCTTGTACATTATTATGTCTTGTTCCAGAAATAATTCCCGATGACGGTGATGGATTTATCTTAGAAACGTTGCTATATATTACAATAAATGTCCAAAGATCACTTAGTATTTCCTTCATTTTTTAGAGTTCAGTATTCTTTAACAATCATTATCAAATTATATTTTATAAGAGAACCAGTTAATGCTTCTGTCTTGATTTAAAATTGTTAATCTATTTAAAACTGTTAAATGTACTACTGTATTTAAGTCTCAAGTTGAGAGATTTGATTAAGCAAGTTATGCATGAAAGTGTGTCCATTTTATTGACAATAAAAGAAATGATTTAAATGTTACCCGAAAGTGTTAATTCAAAAACTTATAATTTAGTTTCCATTTAATCTCGTACTACATTTTAAATTTTCATAGATGACACGTTTATTAGTTATCCCTTAAAGGGCACCGTTAACGGTTCCATATATTGTTTTCCTTCTTCCAAATTGTCTATTTTATTTAGCTCATTACTCTAGAATATGTGATCCTCTCGGCTTCAAATTTCCATTACAAGAGGACCAAATTCTTGGAACTCTAGATAAGTTCACGCGTCCTACGACCAAGTTTATGACTCAGTTCCCAGCATCCTGGAATGGCTCGGGTAACTTCCAACATCCTCAGTGGAACAACTTCAAACTTTCACAAAAATGCCAAAAGTACGACGACGGCGCCGAGTGAAACTTGATGTATAATTGCAGTTCTGATCATTTTATGTGTAAATTAATGTGAAATTTTTATTCCTGGTAAATCACGTTAAATAAATTTCAGTATACCTCTGCTGCAAAGCTTCAATATTTAATGGCTGATGCATCTTGGGACTCGGATAGTACCTATTAAATTTCGTTTAAATACTATAGGCTATTTTTTTGCAGTAAAAAAGTACTTGGAATAGTTGGAGTTCATAACTGACTGCTAACATATTTTCACCACTGGTAAAGTTTCCTAAACATAGGTTTATGCTATCATTGGGAGGCGTATGTCCCACTTGGCCAGTTTTATTAAATAAACAATGCTAATCATTTTTTTATTCAATAATTAACAAAAGCCTCTCACTGGCTTTAAAATTTTATTGACGATGTATATTCCATAAAAAGAATGATGATCCACAAGTTTAGTTGGAATAGGTGCAAAACTGAAATTATGCTAGTTAAAATACTTAGAATTATTGGAATCATATTAATTACTGAAGAATGCCTTTTGTGATCGACTTCAGATTTTAACATTGGTGAAAGTTATTAAAATATAGCTTGTCAATAACTTGATGCTGCGTATATTTCAATTTGTCAATTTTATTAAACAAAATATTTCCTTTATAATAACTAGTGAATGTCTCTTCTGATCAGCTTCAACTTCTAAATGTTGGTGAATCATAATGAGAAATATTTTTATATTAATTTTGAGATGTGCGGATGCTACTTGTCAATTTGACTAACTGCCTGTGTCTACGCAGCTGCAGCAATCATAAACGATAGTAAACCACAAGTCTCATCTTCATTATAGCTAATGAGTGTCTGTGAAACAGCTGTGATCTACAGTGATACACATAAGTTCTCTGTGAAAACTGCTGCTTCTCATGAAGTAAGCACATGACGGGTAGTGCTACACATGCAACATAGATTTCCTATAAGGAAATCTATGGCGTAGCAGTACACTGCATCATAGGCTTCATCAGCCTAGCAGAAATGTTATACATATATATATATATATATATATATATATATAATATATATATATATATATATATATATATATATATATATATATATATATATATATATATATATATATATATATATATATATATATGTATATTATAATTATCATTTATATCTTTCTAGCCATTTCATTGTTTTCTTGGGCCCTATTCCAGCACCTCATCTGCAAGACCGGTCCCTCGACCCGAACTCAAAAGACACAAGATAAACCAGTGTGAAGTTTTAACCCTGAAAGGCTGACCGTCAATGAAGGGTGTTTACAACCCTTTTCCCTCCTAGGGCACCTCCCTTAGCAGAGTAGGGAAATTGCCCTAGGGGGGAAACAAGGTCTAGGGAGTGAGTATTAAATCCATGGGGGTTCGAACCCTTTAATGGTGGTTAAGACGAGAGTTATCGAGGAACTAATGGTTGTTACATTGGGTAGATGTAGTGTGCACGTGCGTTGCTTTACTAACACTGCTAACTGAAGAACAGTTTACCTACTAATAACCTAACCTGGCTGGGGCAGAGATTTGCTTTGACGCTAACCACACACACACTCACACACTCACACACACACACACACACACACACACACACACACACACACACACACACACACACACACACACACACTCACACACTCACACACTCACACACACACACACACTCACACACTCACACACTCACACACACACACACACACACACACACACACACACACACACACACACACACACACACACACACACACACACACACACTCACACTCACACACTCACACACTCACACACACACACACACACACACACACACACACACACACACACACACACACACACACACACCACACTCATCACACTCACAAACTCACACACTCACACACACACACACACACACACACACACACACACACACACACACACACACACACATCTCCTGAGGCGCAAATAACTGCTGCAACATATGGTTGCCTGCCCAAAACCAAAATAAGAATAACGTTTCGATCAGCAAAATTAGTGCCAAGGTCTGCATCATACTAGGCGGAGCTAGGTATGTCTACGTAGACTGTTAAGGAAATCTACCTGCAACATGGAGTAAAGAGGATAGGTGGGACATATAACACATATGAAACTACTGAAGAAATTAGAGGTGCAAGGAAGTTGATGAATGGACACAGCCTGGGCTAAAGGAATTATGTTCTTACACAGGTGAGTTTGGAAATTCACCTGCGAGACAGGAAAGGGACATAGAGGGATTAGTGGGGGCAGATGCATACAGAGCTTTAAAAGAGATAATTGACTAGGTGATGACAGGAAGAGATGTGATTGGAGATGACCAGCTACATGGGGTGAACAGGAAACCTATGAATCATTGGGTCCACAAGGGGAGTTTGGAAGTACACACACCTGGAGTTTGTTCTAGGAATGGAAACAAATCTCGAGATCATGCAGGAGGCAGGAAATCCATATAAGATTTAAAAGACGAAGAAGAATTTAAAGGTAGGCAGGATAGCAGATATCTGGACCATAGGAGTGAAGCTGAGGAGACCAGAAATTGGGAATGCTACCTGTAAAACACCAAATCTGGAAGTGCAAATAGCTGAAAAACACCGAATTATGAAGTATCTGGAAACTAGAAACACAAAATCAATGCTACAAGATTCATGCAAGACAAACCCCAGATATTGATGAATCTGTCAAAGCGAGGAACACAAATTTGAAAAGGTAAGCGGCCAGTATATTGGCATGTAATCTGGTCATAGCTGAGGAAACACCAGATATATCTGGAATGCTGTCATGGTCAATAGTTGAGGAAACACCAGATATATCTGGAATGCTATCATGGTCATAGCTGAGAAAACACCAGATATATCTGGAATGCTATCATGGTAATAGCTGAGGAAAACACCAGATATATCTGGAATGCTATCATGGTAATATCTGAGAAAACACTAGATATATCTGGCATGCTATCATGGTAATAGCTGAAGAAACACCAGATATATCTGGCATGCTATCATGGTCATAGCTGAGGAAACACAAGACATATCTGGTATGGTATCATGGTGATAGCTGAGGAAACACAAGGTATATATGGCATGCTATCATGGTCAGAGTTGATGAAACATTGCCTCAATAACGAACACTGTTAACTGCTACCTAGATAACGAGCATTGATCACAACGCAGATAAATAATGAGCAGTGATCACAACGTAGATAACAAGATGTAATTACAACGTAGATATATATTTAACAGTGATCTCAATGTTGGAAGATAACGATTAGTGGTAACAACGTAGGTACATAACAAGCTGCTATAAACCATGAGCTATCACCTATGACCTATCACCCACGAGCTATCAACCATGAACTATCACCCATGAGCTATCAACCATGAACTATCACCCATGAGCTATCTCCCAGGAGCTATCAACCATGAACTATCACCCATGAGCTATCACCCAGGAGCTATCAACCGTGAACTTTCACCCATGAGCTATCACCCAGGAGCTATCAACCATGAACTATCACCCATGAACTATCACCCAGGAGCTATCAACCATGAGCTATCACCCAGGAGCTATCAACCATGAACTATCACCCATGAACTATCACCCATGAGCTATCACCCAGGAACTATCAACCATGAGCTATCAACCATGAACTATCACCCACGAGCTATCAACCATGAACTCTCACCCATGAGCTATCAACCATGAACTATCACCCATGAGCTATCTCCCAGGAGCTATCAACCATGAACTATCACCCATGAGCTATCACCCAGGAACTATCAACCATGAACTTTCACCCATGAGCTATCACCCAGGAGCTATCAACCATGAACTATCACCCATGAACTATCACCCAGGAGCTATCAACCATGAGCTATCACCCAGGAGCTATCAACCATGAACTATCACCCATGAACTATCACCCAGGAGCTATCAACCATGAGCTATCACCCATGAGCTATCACCCAAGAGCTATCAACCATGAACTATCACCCATGAGCTATCAACCATGAACTATCACCCATGAGCTATTATCCATGAGCTATCACCCACGAGCTATCAACCATGAGCTATCACCCATGAGCTATTATCCATGAGCTATCATCCTCACGACATATCATCAGTCGAAGCAGGAGGAGGCGGGATCACAGTGGGACCTGCCACTAGTGTAAGTAGGTAGTCGTCCAAAGGTTGGGCAAGCGTTGAAGTCTTTGTACCAAGGTTCCATGATGTTGCAGTGTCTGACAGATGTGATGAATGGTTTAGAAAACTGACAAGTTGAAGAATTGAGACACTTATGCAACACATGGGAATCTTTATTGAAGAAACGTTTCGCCACACAGTGGCTTCATCAGTCCAATACAAAGTAGAAATGGGCAAGGAGAGGGACTGATTACCTCAAACTTCTCCTCTCCTTACCCATTTCAACTTTGTATTGGACTGATGAAGTCACTGTGTGGCGAAACGTTTCTTCAATAAAGATTCCCATGTGTTGCATAAGTGTCTCAATTCTTCAACTTGTCGGTTTTCTAAACCATTCATCACACACGAGAACTTGGAGTCACGAGCTGAAGCCACTAAAGCCAAGATACGTGCCTTAGAAGATGAAGTAAATATGTTGAAGTGTATTACAGGACCAGTGGCCAGAGGGAACACGGCATCTGGAGCAGGTACGCTCCTATTAAATAAAGGGCCTAATGAAAGGAAGGTGACAAGACATATGCTAAGGCCCTATCAGACCAACAAGCAAGATTGAAGAATGAAGGGGGTGTGATGTTTAACACAGGGACCGCAGTTAGTGAGGGGGCTGCAGGTAGAGAAGATGACAGGCCCCATGCAGAAGCACAACCAGGCCACCAAGAGACACAGGAAATAACAAGGGAGACAATGGCTTTATACAAGCAGTACCTTGAGATATAGAGGGAAAGGCATTGGGAGGAAGAGAGGGAAAGGTCAATTTTTGTTCATGGGCTTCAGGAGAGGGAAGGGAGGACACACATCGAAAGACAGTAGAAAGAATAAAAAAGGGATTGAAAACATCATCAAAAAAATAGGTGGGGACATGAATGAGATAATAAATTTTCAGAGAATAGGGGGGTGAGAAATTGGCTGGTCATACTAATTTTCAAAACAGAAACTGTCATGAACAAGATCCTACAGAAGAAATCATGGTTTAAAGAATTATCAACATACAAGAGGGTGTTCCTAGACTGCAACAGAACGATAACAGAATGACAGCAGCTTAGGGAGAGGACTCAGAAACGATAGGAACTAGAAAGAGTGACAAGGACAGAGTCAGCAGAGAACAACCAGAGCCGGGCAGAGCAGCAAGTGCAAACACGAACAGAACCACTATCAGAACCCCACTGCCAAGCATATTATCCCAGTACAAACCACAATTTACACTCACAGTCCCCGGTCCACACTCTGCAGTAGAATCCCACAGCACCCTGCCAGGTTCAACAATCCCCCAACCCACCCAGACCCCCAAGAATACCGTGTTGGAGAAGAAACTGAAGGTATGCTACACCAACCCTGATGGAAGAATAAACAATGGGAGGAGTGGCACAAAAGAATCAAAGAGGCAGCACAAGACATCATAGCTCTCACAGAAATCAAATGCATGGGTATGATAACAAATGCTATCTTTCCAACTGGGTATGAGGAAAGTTTAATATGTTTATTATGCACCCCATACCCATCCTGTGGGCGGTAGTCAAAAGATTACTGAGGTACATAATTGGTCCAGGGACTGGACTCCAAAGTTTTGATAGCTGAGCAAGTTACAAAGGTAATGAACTAGATCTGGTCATAATCATGACCAAGTTACAAAGGTAATGAGCTCCAGGTAGAGCTGGTCACACTCATGATAATTGCAAAGGTAATGATCATAAACCACATTAATCATGAGAATGTACAAAGGTAATGAGCTCCAGGTAGAGCTTGGCACAATCATGAAGGTTTCAAAGGTAATGAATGATAAACACGTTATCCATGATTACAATCATAGACAAATTACAGTAATGAGCAGTAAACAAACATAGCAGAATTCATCCATTGCCCCAACAACAGATGTTGCAGGGCCTGCTCTCCTCGGTAGACAGCCATGCAACAGCAGCAAGTTGCCCTATCTGCTGCTTGCACGAGCACCATCGACCCTCCCCAAGAGGTCCAAGAAGCCAGTGACTCCGTTAGCAGCCCGATGAAGAGCTCCCCTAGGGACATGTCAGCGTCCTGGTGGACGCCAAGTTGATTGAAGATCCCAGGCCCTCGTGTGCACGGATGTTGAAGCTTGAGGAACTGAGTACACACTGCCTGTGGCACACCTGACAGCTGCCTCGCGGTCGAACTCCACGATGCTGAGGAAAGACAGAGGAAACAGAGGAGGTGGAGGAGTGGCACTGCTGGTCATGAACCGATGGGATTTTGATGAGCTGGAGAGAAGAGACAGTGGAGAAGCATGGGAATACATAGTGGAAACGCTTCAGTCTGGAGGTCCCAAAGTGGCAATTGCAGTGATGTATAACCCACCACAGAACAGCAGGAGGCCAAGGCAAGAGTATGATGAGAGTAATAGAGCGATAGTTGGCACACTGGCTGAAGTGGCAAGAAGGGATCATGCGAGCAGGACAAAGCTATTGATCATGGGTGACTTCAACCACAAGGAAATTGATTGGGAGAAGTTGGAGCCACATGGGGGCCAAGAAAAGTGGAGGGGTAAGATGATGGAGGTGATACTGGAAAACTTAATGTACCAACACATAAGGGACACTTCCAGAGAGAGATGAGAGGATGAACCAGCAAGACTGGACCTAGTATTCACCTTGAGTAGTGTAAATATTGAAGATGTCACATATGAAAGACCCCATGGGGCCAGCGATCATGTAGTTTTAAAATTCGAATACACAGTAGAGCTAGCAAGTGGAGGGGGAGCAGGAAGAGCCGGACGAATGAAGCCAAACTACAAGAAGGGGGACTGCGCAAGAATGAAGAACTTCCTGAACGGGGTTCAGTGGGACAGAGAACTGGCAGGGAGTCAGTAAACGAGATGATGGAATACATGACAACAATATGCAAGGAAGCTGAGGAGAGGTTTGTACCCAAGGGTAACAGGAATAATGAAAAAGCCAGGATAAGCCCGTTGTTCACCCAAAGGTGCAGGGAGGCCAAAACCAAGTGTGGTAGGGAATGGAAGAAGTATAGAAGGCAAAGGACCCAGGAGAATAAGGAGAGCAGACACAGAGCCAGAAATGAATATAAACCGGTAAGAAGGGAGGCCCAACGACAATATGAAAATGGCAGAACGGCGAAAGCCAAATCTAACCCAAAGCTGTTGTACAGCCACATCAAGAGGAAAACAACAGTTATGGACCAAGCAATCAGGCTAAGGAAGGAAGGAGGAGAGATCACAAGAAACGACCGAGAACTATGTGAGGAACTCAATGTGAGATTCAAAGAAGTGTTCACATAGGAGACAGAAGGGACTCCAGAAAGAGAGAGGTGGGGGTACATCACCAAGTGTTGGGCACAATACATACAACCGAGGAAGAAGTGAAGAGGCTGCTGAGCGAGTTAGACACCTCAAAGGCAATGGGGCCGGATAACATCTCTTCATGGCTCCTGAGAGAGGGTGCAGAGGCGCTATGTGTATGACCTAACAACAATATTCAACACATCTGTCAAAACAGGGAGATTTCCTGAGGTATGGGAAAAGAGGAAATGTAGTCCCAGTTTTTAAATAAGGAGACAAACGAGAGCACTAAAGTACAGATTAGTGTCACTGATATGAATAGTATGCAAAGTCATGGAGAAGATTATCAGGAAAAGAGTTGTGGGACACCTAGAAAGAAATGAGCTTATCAATAACAGCCAACACGGTTTCAGGGACGGTAAATCCTGTGTGACAAACCTACTGGTGTTCTATGACATGGTGACGGCAGTAAGACAAAGGAAAGAGGAGTGGGTAGATTGCATTTTCCTGGGCTGCAAAAAGGCGTTTGACACAGTTCCACACAAGAGATTAGTGCAAAAACTGGAGGACCAAGCAGAGATAACAGGGAAGGCACTATAATGGATCAGGGAATACCTGTCAGGAAGACAGCAGTGAGTCATGGTACGTGGCGAGATGTCAGAGTGGGCGCCAGTGAGGGGAGTGGTTCCACACGGGTCAGTCCTAGGACCAGTGCTGTTTCTGGTATTTGTAAATGACATGACGGAAGGAATAGACTCCGATGCATCCCTGTTTGCAGATGAAGTGAAGTTGATGAGAAGAATTAAGTTGGACGAGGGCCATGCAGAACTACAAAGGGACTTGGACAAGCTGCAGGCCTGGACCAGCAAATGACTCCTGGAGTTCAACCCCGCCAAGTGCAAAGTCAAGAAGATTGGGGAAGGACAAAAAAGACAGCAGACTGTGTACAGTCTAGGGGGCCAGAAACAACAAAACTCACTCAAGGAAAAAGATCTTGGGGTGAGTATAACACCAGGCACATCTCCTGAGGTGCACATCAACCAAATAACTGCTACAGCATATGGGCGCCTAGCAAGCCTAAGAACAACATTTTATCATCTTAATAAGGAATCGTTCAGGACCCTGCACACTACGTACGTTACACCCATATTGGAGTATGCGACACCAGTTTGGAACCCACATCTAGCCAAGCATGTAAAGAAACTAGAGAAAGTGCACAGGTTTGCAACAAGACTAGTCCCAGAGCTAAGGGGTATGTCCTACAAGGAAAGGTTAAGGAAAATCGACCTGACGACACAGGAGG
>NC_069414.1:12866575-12874075 GCF_026875155.1 Cherax quadricarinatus
TGGCTAGGCTCACAATCTTTCCTTTCTTACCTCTATAGACGATATTCCTGTCACGATTCGAAAACACATTTCTCTCAATTCTTGCAATGGTTCCATTGTTTTGCCTCATACCATTATTCACCGTGATTTCTGGACATGTGATGCTGACATTCTGGAGAAACCTGAGCTCTAAAACCTCCCAATTCTCAAAGTGGACACATATATACTACCTGTCCGAGGGTGGAGACGCTTCCTCTGCACTGTAGTTCACTTAACTTTTGACTGCAGAGAACTTCCGTTCTCAGTTTATATTGTGGGACGCGAGAGTTGATCCCTACACCACGACAATGTAGAAATTGCTGGCATTTTAGCCACCCAGAAAAATATTACAGTTCCATGGCAAAATGTAGAGTCTGTGGCACGGCCGACCATACCAGTACACCCTGCAGCCTACCTCCCTCTTACTTTAATTGTAATGAGGCTCACTTGTCTTATTCACGCCGTTGCCAGGTTTACTTAAAATAACGAGAAATCTGCTGTCTCAAAGAGAAATAGGGTTTAACTTACGCCATGACAGTCTCTCATCTCTGCCTCCAAGGAAGACTTCGACGACTTTCTTATTCTAGAGTTACTAAGCGGCCTCCAGCCTCGGTGGTACCTACTTCCATAATCTCTGTGGTCACAGTTTCCAGAGTCACCTCTGTTTCTAACTTTTTTGTAGCCCTGAGTCTTTATCTTGTCCTTGAGTCTTCATCTTCTTGCTCACATGTATCTATGTCTACAAGACCTCCCACACCTACTTCTCCAAAGTCTAAAACATCCTCAAAGTTCAAATCTCCTATATCCCTTCCTTCACTTATCCTTCCCAAACATTTTTCCTTACCAGACTCTGCCTATTACTTACCTATTATGGGTGTGAAGGTTCATCCTCCCCCTCGTATAGTTTCCTCCTCTCCTATCCCCTCCCAAGTTTCTTCCTCTCCTATTCCCTCCCAAGTTCCTTCCCAAGTTAACTTTAACCTCTCATCCCCCCCCCCTTCTTTGGTAACTTCCATCGTCTATCCAATCTTTACTCACCCTCCTCCTTCTATCTCCAATGTCGCACTACCTACAACTTCCTTGTCCTTGTCCTCTGAAGCACTTGAAGCTATCTCTGAATATATTGAAGAGAGAAAAACCAGTGATGGACACTGATCCATCTCGTCTAAACCATCTATACAACTTCTTTCTTCACAGTGCTCCAATCCTTCACTACTTTCTCGCTTTCTGCTACCGCTACGTGTAGACATTATTAACTCTCCTAGTCTGTAGACACCTATTGCTTCATGTTACCAGTATACTTCTTTTCGCAAATCATGGCTTATTTACAGTGTAATATTCGAGGCCTGAGGGGTAACCAGTTTTCCCTGTTTGTGTCTGTTTACAAGAACCTAAATTACGCTCCGCTCTTATCCATCCCGTCTCGGGCTACATTTGATTGTAATCATCGAATCCTTTTCCTGATGGAACTTTCAATGAAAGCGCACTTTTTGTACACACTGGCATACCACGCTATCAGATCTTTGTTCATACTTCGCTGCATTACACTGCAGTACGCATCTACTTGAACAAGTGGTATGCAGTCTGCTCTTTGTATCTTTCTCCTTCTCGAGAATGAATTGAGTTTTTATGGAATATTGGAGACACGGGAAAGGCCTTACATAGAGAATAGAAGCAGTAGAGATATAATACCCATCTGTGACAAAAAAATCAACTGATTCGTCAGAATTTAATATCAATGAGCATTTGTAAATTATCTAATAAACAACATACGGAGGATAACCATTATCAATAAACCATAACCTAGAATTACACACGAAACAGTGTTGAAGAGGTATTAGAATTTTTTCACAAAGAGTGGCAGATGGCTGGAACGAAATAAGAGAAGAATAACATATACCAAAACCATAGTTAGCTGATTAGTTAGGCTTAAAACCTATAGGTTACTTGAAGGATTATTAAGGATACATATCACTGAGAAATTTAAACATTTTGTTTGTTAAATTTATAACAAAAGACAGGACACAGGAGCATATGCTCCAGTTCAGTAACTACAGAGAGCTTATTATACAATCATGCACTTATTTGTTTAATTTAATTAAAAACAGTTTGCATATTTAATTGCATTCTATAGTGTGCCTGGTTATATGAGCTAATGCTTTTGTGTATTAACAGTAGCGAGCAAATAACATTTTTGCTGCTTCAGCAACTTGTCCGTGAAAGGACTTCTTTTCACATTATTATTATTATGGTTATTATTATTATTATTATTATTATTATTATTATTATTATTATTATTATTATTATATTATTAGTTAGGTTGGTGTAGTACCCTGTTATTCCTCAACTTTTCTTGTTATTCAAATTGCATATACGTTGCATATACCTCTAAACAGCCTCTTCTTGTATTGAATTTATCATTAGCTTCATTTTTTTCGTAATTTTTTTAGGTAATTTCTCTGGAATTTCCTTTATGAATCCTTATTGATTATTTTTCTGCACCCTTACTGATTATCACCCAGTCTTTTATGTTTGGTGTTTATCTCTCATTTTCCTTTACTTTCTTTATCGTCTTACTGTTCATCTTCGCCTCACTGAATGTTCTCTTACTTTTTCTCATTTTTTTTTATAAAGACACAGGTATGAAGACGAAGCATACCTTTGAACAATGTATCACTCTACTGAAGAATTCTCCTGCATTTCTATCAGCGATGCGACAATCAACCAGCTCTGCCCAGTGTTGCTATCCATCAAATGTGTAACTAACTCTATTCTCTTTCTCTCTCCCTCGTGGCTGGTGCCACGCCAGGTACCAACCAGTACGTGCTGGAGAGCTCAACAAGGGGTCATCTCTCACCTCTGCCACCTTGACCAACGAATACCTTAATACAGAGCTTCTGGCATACAGTACCAAGCGTTCCCACGACCCATTCATACGCGGCTCTGTCGTGTAGGAGACGCACACGACCAGTTCAGCCCGGGACTTCGAAATCGACATCGAGATGCAATCACAGGATGCTTAGCTCAGAGGGGCCATCGACAAGAGACATCCTCCACGAAGAATATGGTCGTCACGAAAGGCAGATAAGACTGGTTGCTTTGAGGGAAGGAAAGGAGACTTTAGATCTGTCCCTTGTGTGAAAATATATAAATATATTAAATTTCCACATTGAAAACAGGAAAAACCTGAGTATTTTCAGGTGCTTACATTCATATTGCATAGAGAGGAAGAAAATGTAAAGACACGTTAGTTAGTTATGTATAATAACACATAAGATGTCAGTTCTAATGCAAGAGATCGTTGAGAAAGAAATAAGATGGGTGAATCGAGTGATGTGCAGTGTAAAAATACCTACCTGGCAGACTATTTGAGTATATTAATGTGAGACCTCAAGCATGCGAGGCGGGGAATTTGCAAGCGCTTGGGGTTTAAAAAGACGTCCATGCCATTCCAAACCTTCATGTGACGATCAGTTGTGGAGAATGAGAGGAAAGAAAGTACTCGAAGATAAATATGGCATCCGTAGAAGAAAAATAAAGAGGTGTAAGGAATCATTTGTGCAAAAGCAGTAGAGTAAGCAAATACTGACAAAGATTACCAGTCTTTGCTGGCACACATACAATTTGTGGTGAGCAATATGTCTCATCTTTGTCGACTAGAAAAAAAAGACGATAGGTCGTCCTGGGTAGATACAAGGTCACAGTGACAGCAAAACACATACACACTGAGAACAGCTTCTGTGTACTTACTTATGACTGGCATTATAGGCTAGTGATTGCATGTTAAATGATTTCGAGAAAACTATACCAGAGAGGAGTGTATGAGGAAAGTATGAGCCACATATAATTGTGAGTCACAACGAATTTAGTCAAATAACCAAGGATAATAAACGCTAATTTTTATCTCTTTCTCTATCTCCTTCCTCTCTCTCTCTCTCTATCTCTCTCTCTCTCTCTCTCTCTCTCTCTCTCTCTCTCTCTCTCTCTCTCTCTCTCTCTCTCTCTCTCTCTCTCTCTCTCTCTCTCTCTCTCTCTGACACTTCTGTCCATGCTGATCTGTCTCTTGCAGAAATGTGTTCTATGATTGTATTTATGTGAATAAAGTAAGTTTCATCTGTAATTATATATGTTCACTTTACAATTGTGTTTGGTACCAGAATGAAGGTGAGCAGGGAGCAAGTGGGTACTAAAGTGTATATTTAAGTGTCTTTACCTATGGTCTCAATTAGGATTCTCTGGCAACCGCCAGATTTACTGGCAACATAATTAACGAATTAAAGACAGTGCTGAACAAGCCTTTATTATAGATAACATTTTGCTAAGGATTATGTTTCATCAAGCCTTGAAATGGCATAATCTTGCGCGAGCGTCGTCTTTTGCAAAGGCTTCGTTTTTTATTAGGAGAGTCTATACTTGCTTGTCGACTTGTTGCCCCAGTTGCCAGTCAACTTAATCCTGGCCTACACGTATTAATTTGATGTCTGTGACTTGCTCACAAGTCTCCGGTCCTCAACTAATGGTTGTGATATGCCCTGGCTGAGCTTATAATACGTATCTTAAGTGATGTAAATAAGTACTCTAAGTACATTTACGCAGACAAACATAGAAATATTTTGCACACAGATTCAGCGTAATAATTTGAATCAATCAATAAAGTGCAGTTATAAATACGGACATATATTTATTTTGCACATGGCGGCCAAGTGATTTTAATACACTCATATAGGTATATAGGTTTGAAGTGTTTAGTATTGGCAAAAATAGCGTGTTTATATAGTCATTTGGAAGATGTAAGGCCGTATGGGTCAGAGATAGCCTTGGAAAGGCAAGGAAACCAAGTTCCATCTGGAAAATGGAAGAATAACACCATTCCTTGAATGAGAACCTCTTACTAGCATAAATGCAAGGAAATTTCCAGGAAAATACTAGGAATAGGTGGCATGAGCTGTTTGATTGTCCTTCAAACAAGTGACAGACTGTAACTAGAAACTACTAAAACAATATACTCAATAATAACATTATATTATTAATAGTAAAGTGATGTTATGGTAAACTTTAATCAAAGTACTATTCCACGACTATATTCAAGTGATTTATATTTGTTCTTTGTAAGATGCCACTCAACGTGATTATTATTATTATTATTATTATTATTATTATTATTATTATTATTATTATTATTATTATTATTATTATTATTGTTTATGTTAGTAGTAGTAGTAATAGTAGTGGTAGTAATAGTAGTAGTAGTAGTATCAATCTTAATAGCAATAATATTATTACTATTAAGAGTATTTCTATTATTTTATTATTATTATTATTATTATTATTATTATTATTATTATTATTATTATTATTATTATTATTATTCATAAATGCATGCATTAATCAATCGTAAGCGTAGAAAGTATCGTGTCGTTGTATTAACATTGTCAGTAAGCAAGTCCTCAAAGTAAGCTCACCTTAAAATACGTAAATTGCTGTCTTTACTGTTGCACCCGCTGACACCGTCTCCTTGTATCTCACAGCGCTCTACTACTCTCATAATTAATAATAATAATAATAATAATAATAATAATAATAATAATAATAATAATAATAATGATAATAATAATAATAATAATAATAATAATAATAATAATAATAATAATTAAAGTAATAATAATAATAATAATAATAATAATAATAATAATAATAATAATAATAATAATAATATAATAATAATAATAATAATAATAAAAATAATAATAATACTTCCTACTCTGGTGTGAAACGTGGCGTGTAACAAAAAACTTTTCTCATTTAGTTTTGTAAATGTAATAAATCGCACAATACGATCAACACAAATTTTAATCATTGGTATAAAAATAACTTACATCTCTGAGATCAAGTTATACCATAACATAATGTGACAAGTAAAACTAATAGGTAAAGCAAATATGAGATAAACATCTAAATATCGAATATATAATATAGATATTTAAATTATGAGAAGTGAAGAAAAAACTGACCAAACAGAAGACTGTATACATCAAGATATATATATATATATATATATAAACATTTCAGTGAATATAAACTGAGTTACTCTAATCACTACAATAGAGACCAAAATATTCTGTATTAACAGTGAACATGCAGCTTAAATTACCATTTCTATAGCCGATAGTTTTAAACCAAATTAACCAGTAAGGACTCATCATATGGGCAATCTATTAAAATTATCCACATTCATCAGTACAAAATATCTCCCAAATTTTGGTTTTATCTGAAGATCCACTTCAAGCGACGGGAACAATCGCAAATCGATCGATAATAATTTAGTGATTATCCCACTGTTGAATATTGATTATATTTCTACATTACGAAAAGGTTAAATTTCAGAGAACTCGTTAGATATAATGGAATTCGTTAGATTAAAAGAAAAACTCTTTAAATTGAGAAACGCTTTAGATTTTATGCAACGAGTTCAACTTCACTAATAAAGACAAAGACTGTAACTTATGGAACGGTAGAAATGTAGGTCTTCGCGAAATAGACGTTATTTCTTTGGGATGCAGCCCTGACCTTAGTAATGAAGCTCTTACCATAGGAATGGAGCCCTGGCAAGAGAAATGTAGGTGTAGTCCTAGGAATGGAGCCCTGGCAGTAGGAATGGAGGTATGGCTGTAATAATGGAGCAAAGGCTCTACAATTGGAGCTCTGTCCAAAAGAATGGAATCCTGGCAGTGGGAATAGAGGACCAAATCTAGTAATGGAGCTCTGGAATGAGATCCTGGTAGGAACAATGGAACCCTGAGATTAGGAATGGGGTATTGACCCTAGGAATGAAACTTCGGCTGAAGGACCGGAACCCTAGCCCTAAAAAGACTCTTGGTCCTAGCAATTCATCCCTAGCCTTTGGAACAGTGCCAAGGAGAGTTCTCTCCGAGATGACAGAAAGAAGCAGAAAAGTAATTAAAATGTGGCAAGAGCGTCCCGTAGACTTATATCCATCACTCCCGATTATTCTCAACTGACTGATGTTGAAGCTCTATCGAGGAAGAACATGTGATGACGTTTCTTAGACCATTATCTAGATGCGACTTAATAAACGTTCAAGAAAGGACCGAAACGTCTTCTAATGTTAACTACCCAAATTGACTTTTAGTTGTGAGTTATCCCACCTACGTCTTTTTTTAAGCATTAATTTTAATTTTCTAAGAATCTTTTTTAATTCTTTTGAAATCACACAAAAACACCGAAGATAACGATAAAACGGCAATAACTTTTAGTAATAATGTACAAAATAATAATAATAAATAATAATAATAATATAATAATAATAATAATAATAATAATAATAATAATAATAATAATATAATAATAATAATAATAATAATAATAATAATAATATAATATATATAATAATAATAATAATAATAATAATAATAATAATAATAATAATATTAATAATAAAAATAATAGTAATAGCAAACTCTG
>NC_069414.1:12879075-12881575 GCF_026875155.1 Cherax quadricarinatus
AACAACAGCTTCAGTGGGTAAGTTTGTTAGTCAAGAGGACACAAGTCCAAGTAATGTGACATTTTATTGTGGCAACGTTTCGCTCTCCAGAAGATTTATCAATAAAATGTCACATTAGTTGCACCTGTGTCCTTTTACCTAACATACTGTCGGTAATTCTACCAACATTAATACAGAGGGTAAATTGTAGTCTGTTACAGCAGTTTCTGGATGCTTCAAACATAAAAAAACAGACATACTCAGAGAAATGTAGCTAAACTCAATAATTATAGTTAAATGCATCTATATCTGTCTTTGGGAGCTCATTGTGTCTATATAATAGCTGTTGGAGCAGAATTAGAGGCAATTTACAGCTAAAACACTAATGTATAATTAATTTAAAAGCTGAAGGTAGCTATTAAAACAAACTACAAATAACGCAAAAAAAGCTGACCACAGACTTTGTTTAGTTCCGAAGCAACAATTTCATTACAGAGGTTACAAGGATGGCCATAAGGGATGACCATGGCTAAATGAGCTACAAAATTTAGCCGCCCCTATGTGAAACCACGTAAGTATTGGTATAAACACGGGGAAGCGCTAAACTCGTTGTGGCCTGTTTAACAGGAGACAAACAGTAGGGTAACAACACCTGTACTAAAAGTTACGCAAAGAAATTAGAGATAATTGCCGCAGTAAGCGAACACGTTCACCTGAGTAACAGCTATTGCAGGGCAACAGCGGATGAACGACTGCTGCGCTACGATCTAGCAACAGTCGACATAAGCTAAATGCTAACTAGCTGCAGACTGCAGCTAGTTTGAACGATCTAGGTGTCATTCTGGAATTCACAGAAAGAGACGAATTTCATGTCTCGTTACTCACTCTCTTACTCCTTTGCTCACTCTTTTATTTCCTTATCCCTTCTCTTTCTCCTTTACTCACTCTCTTACCCACTCTTTCATTCCATTACTCTCTTACGCTCTTACTCCCTAATTCACTCCCTTTATACTCTTACTCACCCTCTCGACTTTTTTACTAAACCTTTTACTCTCTTACTCCCTTCCTCACCCCTTTTACACTCTTACTTACCCCCTTTGATCTCTTACTCACCCCTTCTCTCCCTTCATCACCTCTTGCTCACCCCTTAATCAATTTACCAGCGTTCGCTTGAGTTCTGGTTGTGCCAGAGCTTTAATCTGACACTTTGGTGGAGGAAGATGATTTAACACTTATATAATTGTAAAAGTCAGTTATTTAAAACGATTATATATATATATATATATATATATATATATATATATATATATATATAATATATATATATATATATATATATATATATAGATATATATATATATATATATGTATATATATATATATATATATATATATATATATATATATATATATTATATATATATATATATTAATATATATAATATATATATATATATATATATATATATATATATATATATTATATATATGCAACAAGATCACAATAAACAGGTGATTTCAGAATATGCAAAACAACCACTCTGCGAGAATAGAGAAATTCCAAGCGCTTTCGTGACTACTCATATTATCAAGGAATTATGAAAGTAAAGCATCCAAGGAAGCTATATAATGGGTCTGGCCAACACCTCACTATCAGATCCCACAACGGTTAAACACCTGACGCGCGCCGACCCAACTGGATAGGTCCTTTGCACAACTCACCCACAAACTATTCTATCCAAGAAAATTTAAAAATTATTATTTGTCCAGTGTATTATTAAATTCTTCCCAAATTCTATTAATTATAAATGGATCTAATTTATATAAACCAAAGGAAATATTCATATTATTGTCAAAACTGCTTTTTATGAAACAACATTCAATTATATTCCTGTCGACCATGGACTTGCTTGATACTACTTTCTCAACTTTTTGAAAATCAATTAGATGGTTAAAATCTCTTACATGAATAAATAGAGCATTGGAATCTTGTCCAGTTCTAATGCTATATTTATGTTGTTTTAATCTTAGTTCGAGATTTTTACCAGTTTGACCGTAATAAACTTTATCGCAAATTTTACAAGGAATCTTATAGACACATCCATCAGCATTTTGGGGGGAATTCTTTATCAAAAGTTTTTTTTACTGTATCAAGATTTTTGAATACAACTTTAATATTAAAAGTCTTAAGAAGAGAAGGCATATCAACCAAGTTTTCAGGGTAAGGGAGAACCAACATATTTTTAGTTGAATAAGGCTGGTTGTCCCTTTTTGGATTGTAAAAAGTATTTCTAGCAACTTTAAAAGATTTATCAATTACATTTCTTGGGTATTTTAAATCATTACCTATTTCATAAATTTTGGATATTTCCTCATCTATGAACTCAGGACTACAAATTCGTAAAGTTCTCAAAAACATTGATGAGAAAACAGACAGTTTGACTCTATCTTGATGCGAAGAATAATAGTGGACATAGGAACAGTTATTTGTAGGTTCTCTGTAAATTTTAAATTTGAATTC
>NC_069414.1:12886575-12896927 GCF_026875155.1 Cherax quadricarinatus
ATAAGATATAAAAAGCCAGCCCCAAGCTTTTCCTAATCGTTTATAACAGGTTATATGGTTTGAGAAAATAAGTTTCTTTGAGAAAGGTTAAAGGGTATTAGTAGAATTTACATTATAGAAATATTATCGGATAGGCATAGAAGCCCCCATGTATTGCATATTAACAGCCACTGAGAAAATAGTAGACAATATGTAGGAAGAGATACTTCTGAGTACATGGGTAGAACATTCGAGTACCCCAGAGCAGGACATTTAAACGGACAAAAAGCACATTGTATTCCTTTGTTTCATTATTTGAAAAAGGTCACACAGAATAAAAACTCTACAGTATATAACGAGAAACTTATTTTCTTAAATCATATGACCTGTTATAAACGATTGGGAAAAGCTTGGGGCTGGCTTTTTATATCTTATAATTTCCTACTTGACTTCTCAGAAACCCTCCTACCCCATATGGGTAGTGGGGGGATGATGGTAGGGTGGGGTTGGCACCGACCACTAACCCAGTCTGAGGGTAACCGTGGCCGGTGACACCTACGCTACTCTGAGACCTCTCTCTCTGCTTTGGTTGCTCCCTTACAACATTGCACAGCTCCTGATGACACACTGAGAAATGGGAAAGTACTTGAGCTAAAGATTACCACCCCCTCGTGGCTTGTCCTGCATAGTTAAGATCGTCCGCCTGCGATTGTTTGCATATATATATATATATATATATATATATATAATATATATATATATATATATATATATATATATATATATATATATATGTATATATATATATATATATATATATATATATATATATATATATATTATATATATATATATATATATATATATATATATATATTATTTATGTGTATATACTGATGTATGTGTGTGTGCTTGCGCGCATGATAACCATACAGTGTATGTTGAATATAAGATACTATGTTTATGCTTATTTTCTTTCACTCCTGAAAAATGACAAACTTTAAATAGAAATCAAAATTTATTCAGAGAAACGTGTAGTTATAATTAAATTTTCACACTTCCATACAATTTATTACATTTTCTGATAAAAGTTTTGAAATTTGAAGATACAACAAATGTAGTTAGGTATTTAGAAAAAATAGAAGACGAGTAATACTGAAGAAAGACAATGGTCGATTGGTATGCACACAGCAATCCGAAATATGTCTGAACCTTTAAAATCTCTTCTTAGAGAAAGTTTTAGTCACACTTCATTTAAATTTTAGGAGTCTCATCCTTTCTTTAACAGATACGCGTACATTTAGCTGGTATCACCCATGTAGCTAATTCTTTTGGCTTCAATCTTTGAAATTCGAATATTATACACGACTTGGTTCGTTTTCCTACTATTACATATATAGTGAAACAAATTCTCTCTCAAATTCTGAAAGACTTTTTCTGTATTTAAAAGGTTCAAGTCATCTCGATTTGAGATGGTAAACATAATACTGTTGGCACTTCAAGGAATTCTTGACTGTCAACAACTTGCCGTATGGTAAGGTGCACTGAAGTAATTCCTCATGTTCACTTCATGAATATGAATAATATTCTTTACATATTTCCAACCCACAGGAAGAGTGCCTTAATGCATAATACATGGCGCTAAGTCGCAGGTTATTATTACATAGCTTATATCTTCATAACGGTATTAGTAAACTACTAATTTACATATTCATGTTATAATGAGTAAGGGGTTAAACGTGACTTAAAAAGGTTTTCAGGTCGACTCCTGGGACAGCTGCTTGTCCCATTTAACTTTAAGTAAAGCTCACCCTCAGCACTTATTTTTTGTAGTGAAGTCAAATGAATTGTCACCAAGATAATATTCTCAGTGCTGATTATACGAATAAAATACAATCACTGAGTTTTACTAAGCTTTTGCTATTAAGCCATTTGTACATTTGATCCTTTGGACGAGCTTATGATGCTTGGGAGGAATTTTTCCCCTTTACCATGAAGACTCTAACAAAAGTACTACGTCCATTACAAATGATCTGGGTCAAATGAAATCTCAATACTGATCAGCTGTATCTGACAGATCTACCGAGCATCTGGTGTCATTCACAGTTATTTAAGTTTCAAATACTAAAATAGTGTCTTTGACAGGCGAAATGCTTTCTCATTTAATTTCAAATATTTGTGACTTTACCAGAGAGGACAACCCGTTTACACTGATTTTCACAGCTAAGGTATTTACTATACTACAAAGTGCACATAAAATACAAGTAAACACTTGTCATATAAGAACATAAGAACATAAGAAAGAAAGAACACTGAAGCATGCCTACTGGCCTATGCGAGGCAGGTCCAGTTCTCCCACAGGCTTAAGTAAATGCCTTGACCTAGTCAGGTCAGTCACGTCACTTAAGGAAGGAGCACGGCATGCGACCTGGTAGCACAAGCTAGTCAGGTCCAACTCACACCCACCCACACCCATTTACGTATTTATCCAACATATTTTTAAAAGTACACAACGTCTTAGCTTCTCTGACGGCACTCGGGAGTTTGTTCCACTCATCCACAACTCTGTTACCAAACCAGTGCTTTCCTATATTCTTCCTGAATCTGAATTTTTTCAATTTATAACCATTGCTGCGAGTCCTGTCTATGTTAGATATTTTTAACCCGCTATTTACATCCCCTTCATTAATTCCTGTTTTCCATTTATCCCCCCTAATTCTACGCCTTTCTAGAGAGTGCAGATTCAGGGCCCTGAGTCTAACCTCATAGGGAAGTTTTCTGTTATATGGGATCAACTTTGTCATCCTTCTTTGTACGTTTTCCAGTGTATTTATATCTATTCTGTAATATGGTGACCAAAACTGCGCAGCATAAACTAAATGATGCCTAACCAAAGATATATAGAGTTGAAGAACAACCTGAGGACTTCTATTATTTATACTTCCTGCTGTGAAACTAAGGATTCTGTTAGCTTTATTGCGAACATTTATGCACTGTTGTCTTGGTTTCAGATTACTGCTAACCAGAGCTCCTAAATCCTCTTAGCAATCCGTGCCTTAAGTTTTCTCAACAGCCTCTGATGTGGAACTCTATCGAAAGCCTTACCGAAGTCTGTATACAACATATCATATTCAATACCATGATCTACCTCCTCAAATACCTTAGTGAAGAAAGTAAGTAAATTCGTAAGACAGGAACGCCTCTTCGTAAAACCGTGTTGAGATTCATTAATCAATCTGTGCCTATCAAGATGGCTACGAATTGCTTCGGCAATTATTGATTCCATAAATTTTCCCACAGTGGAGGTAAGGCTTATTGGTCTATAGTTCGAAGCTAAGGACCCGTCACCTACCTTGTAAATAGGTATTACATTTGCCATTTTTCACTTATCTGGCGCTATGCCATTTTGTAGTGATATGTTGAAAAGATTAGCCAAAGGTGTGCGAAGTTCCTCTTCGCATTCCTTTAAAATCCTTGCAAACAGTTTATCAGGGCCTGGGGATTTGTTAGGTTTTAATTTCTCTATTTGTCTGAGGACCATGTCACTGGTTACCTTAATTGTGCATAGTTTATTATCGTCCTGTTCTACATAATTTATTATTTCTGGAATTTTCGCTAGTATCTTCCTGAGCAAAAACTGAGAGGAAGTAGGTATTGAAAATTTCACACACTTCCTTATCACTGTCAGTGGTCTGACCTGAGTTACTCTTAAGTGGGCTTATTTTGTCCCTAGTCTAACTTCTGTATACCTGAAAGAACCCTTTTGGGTCAGTCGTCGAATCCCTTGCGACTTTAGCCTCATAATCCCTTTTTGCTTTTCTTATTCCTTTTTTTTTATTTCTCTCTTTAATTGAATATATTGATTTCTTAACTGCCCATCCCCTCTTTTGATACGCCTATATATGCCTCTCTTTTGACCAATGAGATGTTTTAATCTATTGTTAATCCATTTGGGATCATTTTTGCTAGATCTAATTTCCCTACTCGGAACAAAAGTCGTCTGGGCAGACAGCACTATGCTCTGAAATACGTCATATTGGCAACCAACCCTCCCTACCTGATACATTGTAAGGTCATTCCAATGTAGCTCACCCAGGTCATTTCTCATACCCATGAAGTAGGCCAAGCGGAAATCTGGGACAGCAACTTGATCGCAGTTATCTTGGTAATTCCATGACATATTGAACTAAGTGATTTGTGATGACTTTCCCCAAGCTCATCACTAACCTCAAGATTAACTAGTTATTCTTTGTTGGCAAGAACCAAGTCAAACAGATTGTTTCCTCTAGTTGGTTCTGTCACAAACTGTTTTAAAAAGCAGTCCTGAACCGTACCAAGAAGGTCACTAGACTCAAGATTTCCTGTCACTTCGTTCCTGTCAATTTGTCTTTAGTTAAAATCTCCCATTAACACAACATTTTCATATCTAGACGCATTATGAATTTCGTCCCACAGCAGCCTACCGCACTCCTTATCAAGGTATGGGAGCCTTTAAATCATACCCAAACAGATTCTGTGTTCGATGTTTGTAATCTTACATCTTGTCTAACACAATTTAAATTATCTCTGACATACATCATCACTCCACCACCCTTCCTATTGACCCTATCAGTGTGGAATAGTTTATATCCCTCTCTATCTTTCAAATTGAACCAGGTCTCTGTTATAGCAATAATATCTATATTACCTGCACTTGCAAGTAATCTTAGCTCATCTATCTTATTTCTTAGACTCCTACTATTTGCATTGGAAACCTTAAGGGAGCTAGTGACTTGTTGCCCTCTACTATCTCTGTCCGATGAGTGATTTCTTTGCCTTTACTAGCAACTTTATTTTGAATATTGTCTTTTAAACATATCCTGGTAATATCTGATATTTTCAACCCTAATACTGCAGCCTGATTGTTTCCCACAAATACCAATACCTCTATAATCTATCAGTTTAAATTCCTAGATAAGTCGTCAATGACTCTCTCAATCGAATTGGCTAATGCAACCACTCCAACCCCAGAGATGAACCCCATCCCTTGCATACATAACATGCTTGCCATAGAATTTGTCCCAGTTATCAATGGATGGGATTGCCAGTTCCTTGCAGTACCTGTCTAGCCAGCAATTTATACCAATTGCCCTAGACATCCATTCATTGCCTACTTCCCTTCTAGGCACTATGCGACATATGACTGAGATCCCTCCCTTAGACCTGACAACTTCTGTGGCTAACCTGTACTTATCAAGCAGCTCCTGACTCCTGCCCTTCCTCATGTCATTTTCACCAACACTAAGACATATAATGGACTTGTTCCCATTGCCTGACATAATATTATTCAACCTGCTGACTGTGTCATCAACACCAGCTCCTGGGAGGCACTCTCTCTATCTGACCTTCCTATCTCTGTTACAAAAAGCAAGGTCCATATATCTTAACTGAAAATCTCCTACAATTAGAATATTCTTACCTTGATTAGCAGGGGAGTTAGTGGTACCTTTAACCTCAATAACCACTGAAGTACACTCGTCCTGGAGAACAGAGAATTGATTTCCTACCTTCACATCTTCTCTATTAACCTTCCTTATCTTCATTCTTCCTGAACTGTGAGCCACTTGCCACTTAAAGCGGCTGCAACTCTTTAGCTCACTGCTGGTATCCTTTTCCTCACCAGCTCCCACCATCTCAGACTCACTTCCAAACCCATCTAGGAGAAGCTTTAGATTCGTATTTTGCTCCTGAAGAAGTAGAACCTCTTCTTCAACACTTAACACTTTAACTAATGCAATGCACAATTAATCCTTTATCTATTCTTATAAGAATAAGACCAAAAATTGTTGTCACTTTAAATGACAACATTAATATTATAATAAACGAACCTCGTGTGACCTCTCTTTAAAATTAGGCTAAGAATCGGTGATTAATTTTATTGCAAGTTTCCATATAAAATCATGCTTCATTACTTACGCTTAAGCAGTGTTATTTTAGCTGAAGAATCACGCTTAAGCAGTGTTATTTTAGCTGAAGAATCACGCTTAAGCAGTGTTATTTAAACTGAAGAATCAAGTTTTATTGAGGTGATATAATATAATATATATCTTTTAAAATACCGTTTACCTTTTTAATGAATTACTGAGACAGTAAGGTACCACCATATTTCTCACAACCAACCTCTACTTATCTGTACCTTCCCCAGACTTGCTGCTATCCAGACCAGAGCTTTGAATTCTCTTCAACGTGTTTGGAACTTAGTCACTATTAAAAAATATCCTGATTTTATCTAAATAATATTTGAGACTATAAATAATATTTGTTAAATTCAGTATGAAATGTTGACTGCATAAAAATATGGGAAAATATGAGTAACTGTGGGATCAATGGTGAGAAAGATTGATTGTTTCATCAGCAATTTGTCTTATCCAGTAGTGATTGATCAATGGTGTCATAACCCCTGTTCCCCAAAGCCGGTTAAAAACTGGATAAAAGTGCTAAAGGCTACTACAAAGTATCCTAACCTAGGGTTATTTGGCTGACTGCATGCCACCAGCACCAGAGATCGCTGAATCTCTGAAGCTGGACACAGCAACGAGTAACTACCGGAAGACTGATACGGTCTATATTATTTCAAGAGTCAAATCACATTACTGCAGAGTGGGATGTCGTGGATATATTCTTTTTTTTGTAAACCAGCAGTCCCGGGTGCTCTTTCTGTCTAAACGGCTTCCTTCATCCCTACAGTGTTGATACGTTTTACAAATGACATCCACATGTAGTCTACAACATTTCTTCCACAAATTCTGAGCAAATTTTCACAAAGAAGAAATTATAAGATTTTCATTATTAGAATATTTCGCATCCCAGATAATGTCAAGGTTATTATGGCCCAGCCTTCTCATAACAATAAGTATGTACCATACTGTACTTCTACAAATAAACCTAAGTCATCCCTTGTCCAGGGATCACCCACCTCACATACCCAGGTTGTCAACTCCCCAGAGATTGGTGCTTACTCTTCCGCTATTGCAGCTGATCCTGTTGAACAGGAACTTTCCCAGGATAATTCACCTGGCCTACCAAATTTTCTCTTGGAGCCTCCACAGTCTCCCATTAACTCTCATCGAGCCTCTGCTTCCTGAAACTGGGAATATCACACCTCAGTTTTATGATGATGACTCTAATGACTCTAATGATTCTGTTAATATTACCATTTCTAGTGAGGATGGTGACATTTTTAATACACAAGCAACTGCTCAGAACTTCCCTTCTCCCTTTGATGAGTCCAGCAGGGATAGTGTGGATACCAAACATGACATTACTTGCAGGCGTTCAGACCGCAGTACACGTGCGAAGTGCAAGAAATAATGGGGATTACAATTTTCCAACTTAATGTTCAACATTTCTTTAAGAACCGTTACCTCCTTGAAGTTGAACTACATAATTACAGTCCCGATGTTATACTCTTGAATGAGATAGCTGCGAGAGTTGATCAACATATTAAATTACGTGGTTACTATACTGTGGAGAAATCGAGAGGACCCTATAGTGGCGTAGCCATCTTAGTTAAATTAGGCTATGCATTTAAAAATATTCATATTGATAAAGATAACATTCTTGCAATAGAAATGACAACGTCTCATGGACAACTAGTGATAGGAACTGGATATTTTCCCCCGAGACAACAATATATAGAGTCAATTCATCGCTCCCATCTTGTTCCTCATCCTCATATCCGACATAGACAAGGATGTCAGCCACAGCACCGTGTCTTCCTTTGCAGATGACACCCGAATCTGCATGACAGTGTCTTCCATTGCAGACACTGCAAGGCTCCAGGCGGATATCAACCAAATCTTTCAGTGGGCTGCAGAAAACAATATGAAGTTCAACGATGAAAAATTTCAATTACTCAGATATGCTAAACACGAGGAAATTAAATCTTCATCAGAGTACAAAACAAATTCTGGCCACAAAATAGAGCGAAACACCAACGTCAAAGACCTGGGAGTGATCATGTCGGAGGATCTCACCTTCAAGGACCATAACATTGTATCACTCGAAATCTGCTAGAAAAATGACAGGATGGATAATGAGAACCTTCAAAACTAGGGAGGCCAAGCCCATGATGACACTCTTCAGGTCACTTGTTCTATCTAGGCTGGAATATTGCTGCACACTAACAGCACCTTTCAAGGCAGGTGAAATTGCTGACCTAGAAAATGTACAGAGAACCTTCACGGCGCGCATAACGGAGATAAAACACCTCAATTACTGGGAGCGCTTGAGGTTCCTAAACCTGTATTCCCTGGAACGCAGGCGGGAGAGATACATGATTATATACACCTGGAAAATCCTAGAGGGACTAGTACCGAACTTGCACACAAAAATCACTCACTACGAAATCAAAAGACTTGGCAGACGATGGAACATCCCCCCTATGAAAAGCAGGGGTGACACTAGCACGTTAAGAGACCATACAATAAGTGTCAGGGGCCCGAGACTGTTCAACTGCCTCCCAGCATACATAAGGGGGATTACCAACAGACCCCTGGCAGTCTTCAAGCTGGCACTGGACAAGCACCTAAAGTCGGTTCCTGACCAGCCGGGCTGTGGCTCGTACGTTGGTTTGCGTGCAGCCAGCAGCAACAGCCTGGTTGATCAGGCTCTGATCCACCAGGAGGCCTGGTCACAGACCGGGCCGCGGGGGCGTTGACCCCCGGAACTCTCTCCAGGTAAACTCCAGGTAAACATAGGATATTAAGCAGAAATATTCCAACAATTCTAGCGGGAGATTTTAATGCTCATCACCCTGCCCTCTTTAACTGTGGAGTTGGTAATCAACTGGGTGACTTGAAAGGAAAATAACTATTTAATATCATGATAGCCAGAAACTTGTCATTTCAAGGCCCATTCTTTAAATCGTATATTGGTCCTCATCCAGGGACACCAGATATAGTCCTGACAAACAGAGACTGTGACCTCTTTCATTGTCGTATCTCTCCTGGTGGAAACGTAGGATCTGACCATATCCCTGTTTTAATTAATACAACTACAAACTTCTCCATTTAGAATACCTGTACCTCCTAAACCCAATCTCAACACCCTATGATTTGACCCCTTCAGGGCATTTCTGGGTGACGATGAAATTGTCGTTGGAAAATCTACCTTCCACTGCAATTGACGACGCGGTCAGATCCCTTCACAATCGAATAATTGATGCTACTAATGCAACCTGTCAATTAGCTTCCACGAAGATCTACCAACAATATGAACCTACGAGGGAAAATAGAGACGCTTTGAGAAATTATCAAACAGAATGTCGAAGGCATCTTCACACACGACAACCACCAGTTGCTACATTGCACAGATTAAGGCAAGAATTAATTAATATGATTAGTCATCACAAACGTGACTTATGGAAACTGCTAGTTCTTCAAGCTAATCAGTACAAACGTGAGCCAGCAAAATTTTGGAGTAAGATCCGACAACTTTTATGGGCAAAGCACAAGGCTCCTAACTACCTAATTCATACCTTCACTGATAAGGATGATAAAGATGTTGAGATTAAACTTGATGATCCACAGGACCAGGATAATTTGATGGGTGATTTAACAATAATCACTATCAGTTGGTAAATGAATGGAGAGATGAGAACTTAGATGATCTACAACCACTACCTTCCATCGATACATCAACTCTTGAAGATGCCCACCCACTTACTAGACCTATTACATTACTCGAGATGAGTCAGGTTATTGGAAGAATGCGAAATAGAGCCCCTGGTCTCTCTGGAATAACAATGAAACAAATAAAGTTCCTACCCAGAAATTGTAAAAAGTCTTTGGTTAATATCTTTAATGCCATCTTGGCCTCAGGACATTTTCCAGTTGTTTTTAAGACAGCTAGGATGATCTTTCTTGCTATGCCCAATAAAGACATACATCAACCAGGGAACTATAGACCTATGTCTTCACTTGAAGTCACTGGAAAAGTTCTTGAGAAGATCATTTCCAACAGACTGAACTACTATATGGAGTTTAATCACCTTTTTACTGAAAAACAATTTGGCTTTAGAACACATAGAGGTACCAATCATACTGTAGCAAGTCTAAAACATCAGGGCAATCTTGCCTTAATTGTCACCAGAGATGTTCATAAAGCTTTTGATAGCTTATGGCATGATGGTCTTATATACAAACTTGTTGACATACCAGGTCTGTGACCAGGGAGCAGCTTGTCTTTGACCAGTGTGGAGCTTGTCTGTGACCAGTGTGGACCTTGTCTGTGACCAGAGTGGACCTTGTCTGTGACAAGTGTGGAACTTGTCTGTGATCAGTGTGGAACTTGTCTGTGACCAGAGAGCAGCTTGTCTGTGACAATATGGGTTT
>NC_069414.1:12897427-12918567 GCF_026875155.1 Cherax quadricarinatus
AGGAAGTTTTGGGGCGGCAGGGGTAGGGTGTTTGGGGCAAAAAAGAAAGGGCAGGCGGTGACAGCTATACCTGTTTAGAGGAAACGGAGGGATTTTAAAAATTTTTTGAGAGGGCAGGAGATAAAACCACGAAGGGGATGTGTGGTTTTGGGGGGCTTGGTCGAAAAGTAAGGAACAGTGGGGGGGTGGGTGACGGGGTTTGGGACAAGGTGGTACGTATTCGTGTAATTTAGGAAATGTGATGAAAGGTTTAGGTGGGATATTACGGCAGGGGAAATAGAGAATGCTTTTTAAGGGGTGAGGGAAAGGGGGAAAGCTCCGGTTTTGAGGTCCCCCGGTTAAAATTTTATTTAAAAACATTGGCGTTGAAAAAAGGATTTATGTTGGGGTTTTAAAATGTTTAAAGGAAAAGGGTAATTTGGGGGAAAAAAGCAGGAAAACAGCAGTTGTATTTTTGGCCCCGAAGGTCAAGGGCACCCCCACCCTTCGGGGGGTACCGAGCCATATCACTGATGTGTGCAGCTTAAGGTTTTGGGTTTGCAAAAATTTTAGGTAATAGGTTAAAATGTTTTGTGGGGGGGGTGGGGTTAAAATTCTCAGTTTGGGTTCCCGGGAAAAAGGTCGATGATTGAAGGACATGGGATATGAAAAAGTTTTGTGGAAAGTAAGGGTTTGGGGGGTGGAGGGCGGCTTTTTGGCTCTAGTTTGGCCCCAGGAGTTTATGTGGTGGAAAGGGGGGGGTTTGGGTTTATACTTGGGGAAAAGGGGTTTTGGGGAGGAAATAGTCGAGTGGGTAATTAGTTGTACAAGGGGGCGAAAATGGGATACGATTAATGGGTGTATGGGGAGGGAAATTGCAATGGGAAAAAGGGGCCCTTTGACAAGGATGCCCCCCGTCCCCAAAAATTTTTTTGGTGTTTCCCCGGGCCCCTTTTATAGAATGGTTGACGTAGTTTGTAGCCCTGTGGGGAAATGGGGGGTGGGGGGGCCTGGCCGGGTTTAATTGGTATGTTTCGCACCATGTCTCATTCTTTAAGGGGGTGTCAATGGGGTGTTGGGCGGGGGGTGGTGCAATTATTTGGGGAAATGCCCGGGTATGCAGGTAAATAGTGCGAAATTTAAGGGATGGGGTTGGGTTCTTGGGGGGGGGGTGGGGGGGGAAAAAGTAATGTTGTTAAAAATGGGGGGGTGTCTTAAAGTTTTGTGGTATTATTTTTAAAAGGGGACTGGTTGCGGCCGGGAGGAAAAACCCGGAAAGGGGTATTGGAAAGGGTGTGGGCCGGTCTAGGGGTTCTGGACCCCAGCACCTAACTTGATCGCGATGGGTATCGGAAATTTTATTGTTTGTAAGGTTTGGCATGTTGCAGTTTTTGTTCCCCAAATTTCGGGCAGGATTGCGGGGGATTCTAAGAGGGGTACAATTTTTGTGGGGGTTCACGTTGTGATGATTATGGAGGGAAAAGTTGTAATGCTAAACTGTAAGGCAGGGTGGGTTGGGGTTGGGTTGATTAGATTGAGACGGAGGGCTTAAATGTGTGTTTATTAAATGGGAAGTGTTGTGTGAGGGTGTGAACGCGGGAGGAGTTTTGGGTAGGATACACGACAGGCTGGGTAGGTGGTATGGAGGAATGGAGTTGAGGAATGTGAAATAGTTTTGAGGGCTGTGTTATTGGTTGAGAACTGTGATAGGTTCGTATAAGGGTTTTGTGTAGGTTACTTGTAGGTAGGTGCGTTGTCTACCAGTTGGGAGTTTGTTCCCATGTATGCATGGAGGAGAATTTGGTTAGATTTGGTAAAATGAAGTTAAACCCTCGGGCGCGTGAGGTGATGTTTCGTTTTTCTGCCATGGGATCTTCCGTTCTGGTAGAGATATTAACGAAACAGACAGGTTGTAGACGGTGGGGGGTGTGTTATTGTGAGAGTGGATGAGACAGGATCCATGTAGTTTACTTTTGTGAAGGGCTTAGAGGAGGTAGGTGTGGTTAAGTAGGGCGTTGTACAGAGGGGGGGGGTCGTGGGGTGTCGTTTTGCGTGCTTTAAGTCTAGGATGACTGGGTTGGGTTAGACGAGGGTGTCATAAGAGCTTTAGATTATATTCATGGTAGATTATATATATATATATTGTCGTGGGTGATGAGGGGGAGAGGGGCATAGTAAAGAGCGGAAAGAAGGTTCTTGCGGTAACGTTCTATTAGTGACGATGGTGCCGTTAACAGAGATTTGTATGGAGGAGGTGGAGCAGGCTTTCTCAGAGGGGTATAGTATTGCTAACGTTAGGGATTCTCGTAATCTGTGATGGATAATGAGTGAGTGAAGGGGGTTTTCATAGGTTGGAGGGAGTCAGGGCGTCGGTAACAGCGGCTCGCTCCTTTTGTGAGGGGGGGTCGTGAGAGTGTTGTGAATGTGGGTTTGGAATGGTTCCTGGTTTTCATTGAGACTTTATGGCAGCCAAGTGTGGATGTAGAGCTCACGGTCTCGTTATGTTAGATATAACACTTTTCTCAGTATGTAGGTTACAATATTGTAGATTTTTTTATGTTATAATTTTGATGTGTATCAGTCTTGTATAACATGAATCTTGAGTAATAAGTTTTATTTGCGACATGAAGTGTGATTTTAGTTTGTATTTAAGTTTACGGGCTGGGTCTTTGCTGATGAGATAACTGATATACTGTTTAGCTTTGTGCATACAGTGCATCTGATTAACATATTTTGTGAAAATTTTGTGTGTAGTGTGGTGTGGGTGTGTGTGTGTGTGTATATATATATATATATATTATATAATATATATATATATATATATATATATATATATAGTATATATATAATATATATATATATATTTATATTATATATATATATTTATATATATATATATATTATATATAATATATATTTCTATATAATCCATTCTATTGTTTTGGAGCCTTTGTCATGGCGTCAGACGTTATGTAATACTTTATATATGTATGATTCGATTCTTTTTAAGTTTATAATTATGGTCTGTACCCTGATACCGGTTTGGTGTCAATGCTAAGTATCTTGATGTAAGTTTTAGTCTGTTATGGTATACAGACATATCTAGACAGTTTGTGACGTAGTCCTTTGTTGTCTGAGATTATGTTATGGGTTTAATTGTAACAGTATAGCGCTTCAGTTGATTGTGTTCTAAGCTGTTTATTCTTTTTCTGTATTTTTCGTATGTTGGGTATATGTTAAAGCTGTATTTGTTAGGGATGCGTTTGTAGATGTTCTATACTAAGTTTATGATGTTGGTTTTGGGTTTTTGATTAATGCGAAGGATGGAAATTTAACTGATATAACTTCTCTGTTACTTTTATGTTCAAGTGTATTGAGCCTTGTCAGGAGTGTTCAATGTTATATGTACAATTATATATATGTCTAAGGTTTTGCATCAATGAATGTGTTATATGTCAATTCATCGAAACTGTGACATGTTAATTTTTTTAGCTCTGTTCTTGCCGTTAAGTTCTTGACGCATTGTATGTTTGGCAGCAATATCTTGCGAGCATGTAGGTGGCAATCCGTTTGTCAAGTTAATTTGATGAGATCCATACTGTTTCTTTATTTTTATTGTTAAACTGTATTGGTTTTAAATAAAAATTAATAATAAAATTATTTCAACTGTGATGTGTATTAGATGGATTAAGAAAAATGCTATATTAACGTTTTATACGATATTTTAATGCTCCTTAAAGTGATTATTATTGATATCATTATATTATGCCAGCACAGTGTGCAAATTTACTTAGGGACACATACGTATAATTATGAGTATAATAATAATGTAGGTATGTAGTCGCCTGGGCTACATAGCTACACGATATTTATTGTGGCCCAGAGCCATATTATTACCACCGGCATACCATGTTCACTGAGTTTAACCGTTTTTAACAACTACCTTTAGATACCCATCATAAACTAAGGAGAAGTAATGATAATTCAAGCGAGATTGTAAACAAAAATCGTTATGTGGTTAAGGGTGAGTGAGTAGTGTTTTCCTCCGCCGGCTGCCACACCTCCATAGCATATAAACAGCATGTTTATATGCTATTTAACGTGTTTCTTACATAATTTTGAAGAAAATATCATAGGTGGATTAATGGAAAATGTCTATATTGACGTAAAATTAGGACATTTATGTGCCCAGAGTGATTATTTTCACTAATGGTGATGTTTTCATGGAAGACATGTAATCAAATTCTGGTGGCCCGCCGTGAGGCGCTACGCCGAGAAGGAAAAGAAACGGGGCCTACCGGTGTTATATATATTTTTACACACACACATATTTATATATATATATATATAGATATATAATTATACATATAATTTTTTACTATAGATTTATATATATTTATATATTATTGTTGTGCCGAATATTGTGTAAAACTGGTCAATTAGCAAGAACTCATTTTAAAATTTTCTCACGAACCTTATTACGGTTTAAAGATATATTTTCTTTCATTATTGTTTATTGTAAAAATTTTTTAATTTTGCACCAAAAGGGAAAGAAACTTAGAAAATTACCTAACCGTATTATAAAAAGAACATTTATTTAGCTAACCACCTACTAAAATATATTTTAGATTTCTTTACAAGATTTAATACTAAACAAACACAGTGAAATTATTTTTTTCGTTAGGTTCTGATGATTGTGCGAAAAATTGTTGCATACACAAAATTTTCACTTGTCCTTTATGGCAAGATTGAGCGTTGCTATTTAAGCCAAGATTGCAAATTTGCCTATTCGGCACGACATATATATATATATATATATATATATATATATATATATATATATTTATAATATATATATATATATATATATATATATATATAGATATATATAGATACTCATATATATATATATAGCATATATTATATTTCAACAGATGTGGTTGATATTCTTGTGTGTCTTTGGCCGAATTATTTGGACCTTAATACATTTTTATGGAGACTTAACTATTTTTCTTTAAGATTTTAATTAAATGAAACAGAAAGGGTACATACATGTAGCACTACAATGGTATATACAGCTCTGGTAACAAAAACTTATACAGATATAACGGACATATTTTCCACATCAAAGGGGTATGAGCACCAACTACCATTTTATTTCATAATTTAACAATCCCAATATATATAAACAAAAAAAAAACTAATGATTTTCCAAAAAAAACCGGAACAATACCCGTAACGGGTGGAAAACCAAATTCTCCAGCGCATTACTGGTATGTCAAGTTTTCAACATACGTAACAACAAAACTAAAACATCTAATAAAACTAGGATCTATACATACAATTAATGTCTCACATCAATTAGCAACCAGGGATGTTAATGGGAGTACGCCACATAACAACTTTTTTTTAATTTAATACAAGGTTGTATAAAACCCCCCCATTTCAAGAGCAGTTTGCTACAACACATCATGAAGTATTGGTGACACACCCAACCTAAAACCACCCATTATAACAGGCACTATTCTGAGCATGCCATCCCGTTTTCCACTTTACGAGAAACAACAACAATCAATTCGCATATTCAATTGTATAGTTACAGGAAAAACACAAAACTGCTGTATGAGAAAACCACAACCGTGGTTTGGAGTAACACTCCCCCCCCCCACCCCGCCTTTTCGCCAATCTATGACATCAATCACGCCGGCCAAGAAACTATACCCCAGACCACCACAATGGTCCCCTGCCTCAACCTACTTACACCCCAGATCAACATACAACCAATAAAAACGGACATTTCAATCGCAAAAATAAAAAAACCAACTCGTCCCTCCCTCACCTCCCAGAAGACCACCTTTGCTCCACCGAGGGATTATATACCTCACCTACACATCATTACTCCTTTAACATTTTCCTTCGTTAGATTCCTATACCCCAACGACAAAGGCTCCCTCCTGCATTGCCCATACACCTCTTCATTCCTACATTTCGTCCTATAAAAAAGGAAACATCAGTGCTTGACGCGCGGGGCCCCCATGCACCACTATTCTCCGCATACCCCATGAACGTATAATTTGGGTCAAGTTCCAAATATGAAAACAGAACTTCCATACCACATCCGAGCAAATCTACCATCTCAAGATCAAAGCTCTAGCATCGACAAACCTCTCCCCTCCTACTTGTCTGAGAACACCCTTGAACCAATTCCTACCCTTATGTAAACCGTCACAAAAGTATACAACATAAAACGCATTTCCCGGCCACAACACACAATGCAAGTCCGATCTGAGTCATTTCCATAACGTACAATTGTGCTTGTGCTATGCCAAAACTAATGTGAAGGAAGCAGTAAACAGTGTTCCCTACCCATGGTTGAAGTGGAAATTCTTGAACCCCTGCCATATAGTCTTCCAATGATATCCTGGGAAAACCTCATCACTGATGATCTCTCCCGATGTTATACCTATATTGTCTAATTTACCTACCCAAACTCTCCTAGGGTTATGCATTACCAATAAGTGCCGTAACAGCACTTCACACATTGTGAGGTCTTCCCCACCCACCATCGTCGAACCTCCCTCATCACCGCGTCAACCCTCACTCCCCTGACCCAACCCCTTGTCAAGAATTCCTGTCGTACATATATGCTCATTAGGCGACTGCGTAGTGGTATTAGCTCCAATCCTCCCTTAGCTACATGTGTCATGACATCCTTCCCTAACCAATGCCTACGGTAACCCCATATGAAATCCAAAACCTTCCTCTGTAACCACAACACATCGTCTGTCATCAAAGGATAGACTGCAGAAACAAACCATAATTTACTATACACCAGTACATTGACAACGATTACTCATTGGTGTAATGTTACATCACCCCGTCGGCATCCCACCATCCTACGAATTGCAGCTGCTACTACAATCGATGAATTAAATGCATGTGCCGCCTGTTCGTCATTGCAAAAATACACGCTGCAGATCTTTAACTGCTCAACGGTTCTCCACCCATACTCCTTACCAAACGTCCCCCCCACCCAGGAATCCACCTCCTAAAGTTTGGATTTTTCTCTATTAATGTGCATGGAAGATGCATCGCTAAAAAACTCTATAACCTTATTAACGAACACCAAACCATTACTACTACGCACCAAGATGGTGGTATCGTCCACATAACCTAAAATCCCTACTGCTTTGCATTGCTCACAAACTTCCCCCCCTACACCACTTACTACCAATCTATAAAAGGGGCCCTGCAAACAGGCAAACAAAAGCTGCGAGAGGGGACACCCCTGCCATAGCCCCCACCCCATGCCTATTGCAGACCCCAACCTCCCACTGACCTGGACCCATACCTGTGCCTCCGTATATAACATGCACACCCCCACTACTATTTCTTCCCCGAAACCCTGCTTCAATAATATTGCTAATAAAGTTTCCCTATCCACATTGTCAAAAGCCTTTTCCCAATCTAATCCTATGACTCCACCTTCACTACACTCCCCCACACAACTTTTGAGGCGTCGATGAACATCTCTCATGGACTGTCCAGGAATCCCGTATTGCCCTTCCCATATTACCTTGTCTAAAACCTGTTTCATCCAATTTGCCAAAATACACCAAAAATCTTATTATCCACCCCCATCAACATGATGGGCCTATATGCCTCCAAAGATTCATGGACCTCGGCCTTTGGTACCAACACTACAACACCCAACCCCGCCTCACCGCCCATCCTACCTCTAATTTTCATTGAATTGCAAAGTCGAACCAACACATGTTTTAACAGTTCCCAATGAACTACATAAAAATCACCTGGTATCCCATCCCAACCAGGCGATTTCCTCAGTGCCTGTCCCTGAACAGCCTAGTAAACCACCTCCTCCGATATACAACCCTCTATGTCCTCTCGATCCACGTCTCTCAAATTCGCCACTATGCCACGCAATAAAGCTTCCCTCGTCTCTCGATTCCCCTCTTTACCCTTTCATTTTCTCTCGAACCATTTGTCTGTGTATGTCCCTATGCTCTCAGTTGTAACTAGCCTTTGTCCTCCCAAGTCATCACTGACCACCACTGGCAATACTGTCGTCACCATACGTCTCATTCTGAAACTATGTAGAACCCCCCACAGAGGGTTTATCCCCCCAAAGCACCTCCTCAACCCCCGCTCTCATCCTCAACACCTGAAAATTATCATTCTGAATTTCCCACAATTGACTACGAAGGCACTCTATTTCTGCGAGGTCATACCTCCCACCTGCACCGTAACAATCCCACAGCTGTCCTTCTAAATACTTTTGCTTGCCATATCTATAACACACCTCCTCCTTCCCTAACCTTCTGTAAAAACCCTGTATCACATTTTTTGCCTTTGAATGCCACCACTCTACAACATCCTCTATCCCATTTCCTTTGTTCCAGAAAGCTTTGTTCCAGAAAGCTTTGTTCCTGAAAGCTTCCACAGCATCGACTCCTTGCAACAAATTGACATTTAATTTCCAATAACTAGAAAAAGCACGGATAACACCCTCCCACTCGAGAGTTACCAGAACACCTCGGTTGTCTGAGAAACCCAGATCAACACAATCAACCCTGCTACTACAAATTAAGCTAGTGATATAAACCCTGTCCAACCGCACAGTGTAACCTCTCCTACAAAACGTGTGTTCCACATTCCACCCGTCGCTACCCACATCCACTAAACCAATCGCCTGCAGAACCTCCTGTAAAACCCTTAAATTACACCCCCACCACATGGTTCGACATCTTTTTCTCGGATCACACAATTCCAATTGCCTGCAACGACAGGAACTAAGAGTACACTTCTGAGAAAATAAACCAAAACATCATGTACAAAATCCTCCTTTACTCATCGATTTGATGTCACTGGCATATATACTCCCACGAAACCCACATGAATGTTTCCCCATGAACCAACCACATGCACAACCCGGCCCCCTCCACCCCACTCCCATGCAACGAGCATAAAAGGGCTGGTCTCCCTTATGCCTATCACAACCCCACCCTTGAGATTATCCGAATTCCCCGCATAACACTTATACCCTTGCACACTTAATTCAGTACCACACCGAAAATTGTCTTCTTGAATAAAAAAACATCGACATCCATACGTCTGAGCGATACCTCTACCCAACGCCTCTTGACCTCTGCTCTGAGGCCAATGACATTCATCGTTATACACTTGAACTCTCTGGTTAGGTTTTCTCATTGCGTTTTCCCGTCGCCTTTAACCCTGACTTGGACTTGCCACTGATGCACCTGCCCGTCTTCCCCACACTCCCACTTGACTTCTCTATGGGAAGTCCCTTACCGCCCTTGGCTACGTCAGCCCACACCATTTTACAAGACCTTTGACTCGGTGTTAAGACATCATCCCCCACAGGTGTACTGGGCCTCTTACGTGACACTCCCTCATAATCCATAAGCCCATCACCATCCGTCCTATGCACCTCGACATTCATCACCATCACTGTCGTACAAGTTGTACGCCTTTCATCATCGCCCACACGTCCCTCTAGACTATGGTCGACCACAGGTGCCGCCGCCAACGTAGGCGGTAAATCCTCTGTCGCCGGGCTTTCGAGGATCCTCTGTATGTCCTCAAAACTGGGCAAAACCAATGGTGCATGCGCCTCCTCTCCCACCGGAGGCAGCACGCTGTTGACACACCCAATCTCCTCGATCCTCGATCTCCGACGCCGGTGGCAGTATCGAGACGATCCCCTCTGCAGCATCCACTGCTGCACTCCACCTCACATCCGCCGGTAAAACCTGCAGCACATCATCCTCCATCGTGGGCTTCTGATGGGCCAACTCATCTTCCTCCATCGACTCTTTGGACGCAGTGTCTGTCAGGTCCGACCGTTGTTTCCCTCGTCATTGCTCACAAGTTGTCGCCATATGTCCCGTTGCACCACACAGTCGGCACGTCCGAACCTGCCCTGGGTAGGTTACGTAAACCTGCGTCCGAAAATCCTCCAACATGACGAACCAGGGAATTGGATGTCTCAGTGTTATTTTCATAGAAAAAGAACCCTCGAGCATACCAGCATAAAAACCCTGGGACCAACGCCCAACGTTGACAGCTTGTATGGTGCCATAGCGCCCAAATGTCAGACGAATGTCCACCTCGTCTGCCTCAAAGGGTATATTACATAGACGAACCCACGTATAACATGCCGAGACATCACGCAGACTCACCTCCAGACCAGTGTTAATGACAATCAGTTTTTCTTGAAAGGTGTCCACAACTCTCACATAAGCAGCAGACAACGCAAATTTCACAAAAATTCTTGCGTTGCCATTCAAAGAAATCCCATATAAATCCTCAGCGGTGCCCTGGTATATTGCACCTTTCAACAATTCCACACAGACAGTGTTGACTCTTCTTCTGCGCTCCGCCATCTTGAGAAAACAAAACTTCTCAATACAGACACCAGAGGGTGCCAGCCCTCTACCCTCACCAAGAGCTGGGTGAGAACTGTAACTTAACTCTCTTGTCCCTTCTCTTAAACTTACCATAGAGAAAGAAGTAAACTTTAAATTTCTATTTTTAGATGTCCTAATCCACAGGGTTGATAGAATGTTTATGTTTACAGTATATAGGAAGGCCACGAATGTGTACATATATCCACTATTACTCCAGTCATGAAACTATAGTAAAAAGAAGTGCCTTTCTTACTATGTTTTTGAGAGTTTACAGAGCGTGTAGCATTAAGTTTTTGGATGAGGAAATTAAGAAAATCTTTGATATTGCTTCAAAACTATGTTACCTTAAGAAGTCTGTAGAGACTGCTTTGCTGGCAGTTAGAAAGGCTTATCATCGGATTGAACTTCGAATAACCCCTGATAGCATGAATTTCCTTGTCCTACCATTCACTGAAAATTTATCAGTTCTACCGAATGCCCTAAAGAGACTATATACAAGTTGATTTTATGAATTCACGGACTGCTAAGAATATGTTAATCAAGAATTCCCTGAAACATTATGTAGGTGGTGTGTTCAGGACAGACTGGTAAACCTCTAAATGTTAGAACTGCACATCAGTATTCAGTAAGGACTGCTCAAGAATCAAATGCGATATTTAACTACACATGACTGCAATAATCCTGCTAAGTGGTTCGAGGCAAAGGTCATTGTTCCATGTACTTCATGGCTAGAAAGAAATATTATTGAGTCTGCAGTTGCTAAACACGATAAACATTCTTTTTATAATGGTAGCTGTGGATTACTCAAGCTCAATTCGTTTATAAGTGAGGCTACCCTACACAATGTATAACCAGGTTCTTATATGAATGCTCTGGATTGTCTTAGGTGCCAGGGTTCCACTCCAAGGAATTAGGGCTTGGGGTTATTCTTCCTTTTGAGGCTTGACCACAGTCTACCCGTTAGGTTGGCTTGTGGTTGATCCATTTTTCTTAAGTGTGTGGAGTTTCCCAAAAACAATTGCCAGACCTCCATTTCAAATTTTAAATTTTCCTTTTATTGCCTGAGCCCGACGATAATTCTGATAACCTTTATTTTTCCCAAAATGTTAATTTTGTAGTTAACCACCCAATACCTTTGTTTTGGGGAGTTGATTAACCTTATTCCTGAAATACTCAATCTGCGGGACTAGGCATGGGGTGCTTGGGGCACGTATTTTTTTCCCCTCTTGTCCAACCTCGTCAGAAAGGTCAATGGGGAACGGGTCAGCTGACATTTTTATCTTTGTGAACTTTGCTGGCCCCCTGATATGTGTTTTTTTTGAGTGTGGGGGGGCCGGGCTTTTTTCCCCCTTTTGAGGCACCCGAATAAAAACCACGGGGGGTTGAGTGATTTTTTGGCGATGGGCACATTTGGGGAGCTTGTGGGTTTTGCGGGGGGAGGGAAAAGCCCGGGGCAGATTAGTTCGGGGAATGTTCAAGTTGTTTGGGACTTCCTGTCATTTTGCAATATGACAAGCTCTGTTGATGTTTTGATTAAACATGAAACCCCTAGATGTTTTTTCCTCCCCCTCCTTTTTGGTTTTGATTTATTTATATATTATATATTTTATATAATTTATATATATATTAATATATATAATATATTTTATTATTATAATATTTATTATATATATTTTTATATTTTTTAAAATTTTTTTTTTTTTTTTTTTTTTTTTTTCAAAAATCGGCGTCTCCCCCCGAGGCAGGGTGCCCCAAAAAAAAGAAAGAAAACCCCCAAAAGAAAAATTTCATATATTCAACATTTTCACCCACTCGCACATTATCCTTTTTTTTTGCAGAGGTGCTCAAAATACAACGTCTAGGCATACACATAAAAAATACACAACATACCCCTCCAAACTCCCCAAACCCCAAAAACCCTCTTTAAAAAAAAGTGCAGGCTTGTATTTCCCATTTCCGGGGACTCAAGTCCGACTAATAAAAAAACCCGGGTTTCCCCTGAATCCCTTCACAAAATATTCCCCTGTCACACCCAAAGATCGTCGGGCCCCCAAGTACCTTTTGTCCCATTCACCCCTATCTAACACGTCAGCACGTTTGCTGGAAGTCCAACCCCCTTACCCACCCCCCTTTCCCCCCTCTCCCCAACCCTTTCGAGGACGCCCCTACCCCGCCTTCCCTTCCCCCCTATAGATTTATATGCTTTCCTGTCATTCTACTTTATCCATTCCTCTAATGCCAAAACCACCTCAAACCCCTCTTTCCCCTTGACTAATCTTTTTTAACTCCACCCCTCCTAATTTCCACACTCCGAATTTTCGCATAAATTTACCCCACATTGCCCTTAAAAGGACATTCCACTGCCCCCAACCGTCTCCTCGTGCTGCTTTTACCCCCAAGTTTCACCCCCCTAAAGAGTGTTGGTACACTATATTTTAAAACTTCCCTTTTTTGCCTCATAGATAACTTTTTTTGCTCCCCATATCCTAAAACGCCCCATCCCCTTTTTTTCCCTCAAAATTCTATGATTAACCTCATCCTTCATAAATCCATCCCCCGGGACAGTCAACTCCCAAGTATCTGAAAACATTCCTTTTTCCCATACCCCCTTTCCCAATTTGTTCCAAATTTTTTTTTATCTAAACATTTGACACCCTAAAACCCTTTACTTTTTTCTATGTTCACTTTAAAACTTTCTACCTTTTACACATTTTCCCCAAACTCATCCAAACCCTTTGCAATTTTTTTTTGAATCCCCAAGCCGTATATAGCAAAAAGTAACTTGTCAACCCATTTGAATTTTTGATTCCCCAAAATTTTTATCCCACCCCTCTCCCAAACACCCTAGCATTTATTTCCCTTTACAACCCCATTTTAAAAATATATTAAACAACCATGGTGACTTACACCCCTGTCTAAGACCTACTTTTCCCGGGAAGTAGTCTCCTTTTTACACCCCCAAACCCTGGTTCACTTCCTCAAAAAACTCTTTACAGCTTTTAATAACTTACCACCTATTCCATATCTTGCAACATCTGCCACATTGCCCCTCTATCCACTCTATCATATCCCTTTTTTCTAAACCCTAAATCAATAAAAACTTCCCCTATCTTTATTAATACTGTTCCATATATGCTTAAATGAAAAACCCCCGATCTACACATCCCCTACCCACTCTAAAACCTCCTTGCTCATCCCAATCCTATTTTCTGCTATTCTTTTCTTTAAATTATCCCTTCCGTAAATTTTTCCGGGGGTATCTCAGTAAGTTTATTTTATAATTTTTACGTCTCTTTTGTCCCTTTTCCCTTTTATATAAAGGGACTATCATGCTCTCTGCCAACCCCTGGGTACCTTTCCCCTTTAAAACTTTTATTAAAAAAAAAGTCCCAACCCACTCCAACACTAAAACCCCCCCCTGCTTTTTCATTTCTGCATGATCCCCATCAGTTCCAGCTGCTTTACCCCCTTTTCATTTTACGTAATGCCTCAGTACCCCCCCACATTACATTTGCCTTCTTCACTCCTAAAAATGGTATACCTCCCTGCCCAGTGCATAAATTACTGCCTCTTTTTCTTCCTTAACTTTTAAAAGTTCTAAAAATATTTCGCCATCTCCCCAAATACCTCCATCCCCCCTCACTAACTCCCCTTCTTTTTTAACTGACAATCCATATTTCCCCAGGGGTTTCTTAACTTGTTTAACTCACTCCAAAATTTTTCTTTTTTTTTAAAATTTTTGACAGTGCCTCTCCACTCATCATCTGTTCCTTTTGCACTCTTCCCCCACCCTTTTTTACCCCTTTTTTTATTCCCCTATACTCTGCTTTCTTAACACTTCGCTTTGTAAAAAACTTCATAAATACCTTTTTCCTTTTTTCACACCCTTTACTCATCATTCCACCCAAACATCCTTTTCCCCTGCCCCCCCCCCTCCTATAACCAAAACTTCTGCCCCACATTTTAATACTGCATTTTTTAAAACTATTCCCAAACCCCCTTCAACCCCCCCCCCCCCCTATCATTTTGCACTACCACCTTTTGCCAAAAGTCGCTTATACTCACCCGTTTCCCCCTCCCTTGTTTTACACTTTCACTCCCTCTTACTGTTGTTGCCACCTTCCTCTTTTCCCCTTACCTCTTACTCAACTGTAGTAAACAAATAATGATCCGTATACAGTTGCCCCCCTTAAACATGTCATCCCGGAGCCTACCCCTCAACCTTTTTTTCCCCCCAATACTAAACTAATAAATACTTTATTACGTCTACATCATCCCTTTTATATTTATTTATCCTTTTTTCATAAAATTTATTACTTATTACCAATTTTTTTTCTACCATGCCAATTAAAGGTCCCATTTACTTTACCCCTGGCACCCCAAAAATTACCCACTATCCTTCATAACTTTTTCCCACTTTGCATGAAAACCCCAACCCCCATTACTCTCACACTTGATCAAAACTCCCCACGCATTACTCAACATTTCCCAAAAACTCCTCTTCCTCTAACTTTTCTCTTCTCAGGGCATACACGTTATTTAACCCCCTTTTCACATCCAAACTTTTTTTTATCCCCAAAAATCCCTTTAAATTTAAAACATTTATAGTCCCTCTTTTCCTCCTAGCTTATCCTTCAACATTATTGTACTCCTTTTTTTGCTCTAAAATTTTTTGAACCCCCCACCTAAACCCTTTTTTCCTCTCCCCTGAAACCTCCCCCCCTTTAGCTTTGTTTTACTTAAAGCCAGGACTCCAGCTTCTTTTTCTTATAACACCCCAAACATCTCTTTTTTATCATCTGCACAAAAATCCCCGCACATTCAAATTCCCACTTTGACATTTTTTCTTTTCTTTTTAGAATCTTTACAGGAAAAAAGGGTTTCTAGCCCCTTTCCCCCCATTTTTGTTTATTTTCAACACGCATGGTTTCGGAGGAAAGATTCTTATTCCCCTTCCCATGGATATAAAAGGAAAAAAAATAAGACCCAAAATTTTATTTAAAATAAAATCAAAGAAAACTAGAGAGTTGTATAAATAAAGTGTCATGAGTGTAGTGTGACCTAAGGTAAGTAGAAGTAGCAAACGTACCCGTTTAAACTTGCATATTATGAACAGACAAAAGAACAGCAATCCCCACCCTATGTAAAAAAAATCACAGGGTTCGTTTTCACTCACTTTGGGAGGACGGTAGTACCTCCCGGGTGGTTGCTTCCCAACCCCACTACCTTATATATATATAATATATATATATATATATATAATTTATTAAAATATATATATATATATTATATAAATAATAATTTTAATAAATATAAAAAAATAAAAATATTTTTATATTAAAATATTTTTAAATAATTTAATTATATTATTAAATTTTTTATAAAATATTAATTTTTTATATATTTAAATTTTTAAGAAGATATAGGGAAAAGAAAAAATTTTAAATAAATAAAAAATTATTGTTTTGTTTTCAAAAATAAACTTCTCATTTTTTTTTACAAAATTGAATCAGGGATTTCAATTTTTTCTAAAGCCCCTATTAAATTTTCTTGAGTAAATATTTAATCACTTTGTTGGGTTTTTAAAAGATGAATTGAAAATAATGAAACAAATCGGTTTTAAAATTGGTAAAAAATTATTGATGTTTGTTTTTCATAGAAATGTGAAATACTTCATCGTAAATATTATACTAATCAAAAATAATGTAATTACATGCCGAAGTATAATAAAAGTGCAATGTACATTTTCTGTACATTGCACTTTTTATTATGCTTCTAGCTTTGTAGCTTCCTCATTGATGCCTCTAGGGAATTTACACTTGTGGTTGGTTTATTGGTTAACTGGTTTATTGGTTAGCTGGTTAACTTGGTCTTTAGGAGTGCATACAACTTGATCGCATGTACATGTAAATGAAATGTTATTCTCAGTGTACGTACATCCACACATTAAGAGACATATACTTGTCAGATCATATACAATCAGAACATATACAATCAGAACATATACAATCAGAACATATACACTTGGTAGGCTAATTGGTCTAAAATCCTATCGACTACACGAGGGTCATTAAGACTGCATGTCACCTGTTAATCTCCAGTCAAGAATATTTAATCCCAATAATAGGGATTGAAGTAAATTGTGAATATATACACAGAAAATATTCACAACTCGGTGTACAGTTATATCCGGTGTCAAACCCAGTCATTCTAGTTTATTATAAGAGAGTGGTCAATGAGTTATTTTCACGTTTAGGCATATTTTATTATATTTTGACTGCCGAAGACACCTGATGATGTCGTTAAACCTAAATAGCAATTAATCATAAAATTACTGAAGTTACGTATTGAAATATGGTAAACACTGATATGTCATCATCGCATATCACTGAGCGTGTTTCAAACATTTTTTTAATAACCATGAGAAGTAGTCTTTAAGCCTGACAAACCAACGACCAGTGGGAGTTTTCTTGCGTTTGCGCAGGCATCTTCCTCTGATGATGTACGTGTAAATGCATGAAAGTGCTTATAGTTTTTCCACTCGCTTATGTTTTCACTGTGGTATTATATAACTGCAGTCACGTTTCTAACTTGATACATTGTCACAGAACGTTCTGCTTCCTCTACACACTTGCCTACGTAGTGCTACCTTTATGTGCACTACCCTACTTACTGCGTTCATTTTGTGAACTACCCTGCATACTTCCTCCTCCATGTTCAATGCCCTACATACTGATTCCACGTGCACTATCATACTTTCTACCTCCTCTATGTACACTACCCTTCGTTCTGTCTCCTCTACGAACATTATCCTATTTTCTACTTACTCTACGTATACTACCCTACATTCTGCCTCTACGACGAGCACTATCCTATGTACTACCTTTTATATGTGCATTACCCTACGTACTGCCTCTTTCACGTGCACAACCTAATGTACCACCTCCTACAAGTGCATTACCCATTCAAAGCATATTTAACCACCCCTCTCTTTCTCTCTCTCTCTCTTTCTTTCTGTACTGTACAGTATTCATCCTGTGCTGGTCGCCGTACATCGTGTTCGACCTGCTGCAGGTGTAGGGCTACGTGCCTCAGACTCCCACAAATGTGGCAGTAGCTACCTTCATACAGTCGCTGGCACCGCTCAACTCGGCCGCCAACCCCATCATCTACTGCCTCTTCTCCACGCACATCTGCCGTAACCTGAGGTATGCTCCTGCTTCTTTTATTTCTTACGCCTCATTTTCGTGAGACGGCTGACTACGGGATTCCAAATTTAATTTTTTCTACGTTACACATGGTTTACATTTTTAAGTTTATATTTATATATATATATATATATATATATATATATATATATATATATATATATATATATATATTATATATATATATATAATATATATATATATATATTATATATATATATATAAATTTTTATATATATATATATTCTGTCGGTTTTATTTTGTTGTTTAATTTCCTATATTGTTACTTTTATATTACCTTGTTTTATATTTATACATAATGGTAATGAATTTCTGGGATTTTATCACTAAATTACTTTTTATAATTCTTTTTTTTTCCAAAATTAGTAAAAGTAATTCAGGGTGGTTGAGAAATTATGGACGTAATTTGCTTTTAAAGTTATTATAATTTGGCATGAGCCTTTTGGCTCTTTAACATTGTTTTCACTCCTTTGATTACTGATGTTTAATTTCTATTTCATTATTATTATTATTATTATTATTTTTATTATTATTATTATTATTATTATTATTATCATTATTATTATTATTATTATTATTATTATTATTATTATTATTATTTTATTATTATTATTATTCTTTAATACATGTATTTTATTATTATTATTATATTATTATTATTATTATTATTATTATTATTATTATTATTATTCTCATTTATTATTATTATTATTATTATTATTATTTATTATTATTATTATTTATTATTATTATTATTATTATTATTATTATTATTATTATTATTCTCATTATTATTATTATTATTATTATTATTATTATTATTATTATTATTATTATTATTATTATTATTATTATTCTCATTATTTATTTATTATTTTAATTATTATCATTATATTGTTATTATTATTATTATTATTATTATTCTCATTATTATTATTATTTTTATTATTAAATTTTCATTATTTTATTATTTTTTATTATTTATATTATATTATTATTATTATTTTTCTCATTATTATTATTATTATTATTATTATTTATTATTATTATTATATTATATTATTTTATTATTATACCGCCGTTTTCAAGCAGTTCAGGTTTGGTGAGATATTGAAGTTGAAACATGTGTCAGCCCTAACCTTGTGCACCCTTCACCTCTATTTGCACCCCTAGTGTACCTTCGTCCCCTGTGTATTCCCTTAACCCTCTACAGTATATAAACGCATGAAGCCCCTCTTTCACGTCCTTCCCTTTAACCCTGCCACTCCGTGTAGTAAGCAATGTAGGACAACCTTTAAAAGACCCCAATAACGCTTGCTTTCCTAATTATACTAATACTTATCAATTAAAAAACTAATTAAAAGTCTTTGTTCTACCTTTTTTTCCTAACATGACCTAGTAGATTTGTACACCATGATATATACCGCTTTCAAGGATAATCTTTTCTGTTGTGATGTTGTATACAGAGATGTCTGTGTGTTGTTATATGCAGAGATGTGTGGGATGTTATATAGAGAGATGTTTGTGTGTGTGTGATGTTATGTAGAGAGATGTGTGTCTGATATTATGCACAGATAATTATGTGTGTGATGTTATACAGAGAGATATGTTTGTCTGATGTTATGTGCAGATACTTGTGTGTGATGTTATATACAGACACGTGTGTGTGATGTTTTATACAAACATGAGTGTATGATGCTGTATACAAACACGTGTTCCTGTGACGTTATGTTACGAGTCACGTGCCTCTGATGTTATATAAACACGTGTGTGTTTGTGATTGTGTGTGTTTTTTTCTGATGCAGTATTTAAACACATGCGTGATGATATATACAAATATGTGTGAGTAAAGTTGTTTACTATCACGTACATGAGGTTGTAAACTAACACGTGTGTGATGTATACCAACATGTGTGATAATGTATACAGACACGTGTGTGTCATAATATTTTTAAACACGTGTATTTTTTCCAACTAATCCCTCTTTTAAATTTTTTCCAAGTCTGACCTTTAACAATATTAATTACAAAAAATGGTTATATATTATTATTATTATTATTATTTTCATTTGCTTCACTTCATGACAAGTTTTAATGAACGTTCGATTTTTTATAGCATTTGTTTTTAATTGAGAGACTAGTTTAGATTATTAATGGTTCTTACCTGATGACACTCAGTGGTACGTGCCTGATGAAATTACTAAAAAAGTTCAGTAAAAGAAGTGAAGGAGAGGATGGTGTTTATTTTGTTAGTAGAACATTCACACACTAGAAGTTAACTAACAAGCAAGGGTGGAGTAACAACCATGAAATCATCATCAACCAAGCGTTATGGTAGCACCAACACACTCACTCTCACTCTTGACAGTCTGAGGAATGAACACTTTGAAAAAGTGCTATAAGCTTGTTAACCCTGTATGTAGAGCACTCAATTAGTTGAGTCAGCTTACATCAAGTAATATACTAACACACAGGTGTAAGTATGCTTTTCAAAAACGAATTTACGTTTTATATAATGTAATTTGGTATGTTTTGTACACGCATTTTTATTTTCGATAAAATTCCTGATATCTGAGTGTAATGAAAAAACATTTTTCATAGCACTGGAGACACATTCAGCAGAGCAGCACTGATGTACAGAGAGTGGTGATCAACACACACACCACACACACACACACACATACACACACACACACACATGTTGTATTAACTGCTCTCTAACTCTTGACCCACATCATCACCCCTGACACACGCATGTTCTTGAAACTGGCCTCTAGCTCCTGGTCCTCATAATCGTCTTTTCCGTACATATACTAACTGATCTTCAGTTGGTAATTCATAGACATGATGAGCACAGGATATCTGGAAAAACTCCTGAACAGTGTTTATAAGGGTCAGTGCTCCTGGGGTCCGGTCCCAGAATAAGCTTCTTGGTAGAACAAAATCTAATTTACAAGGCTGTTTCTACTGGCGGCATGCAGGCTAACGCACGATCCACATCCGAGATGATCAAGGAGAGATTTGAAGAACGTCATTAAGTTCCTCCTTTAAAACAGCCAGAGGTTGTTGGTAATTTTCCTTATCCACAGAAGGAGGACGTTGAAAAGTCGTGGAGATATCGAGTGCTCTCTTAGTGTGCTCGAACGTTTCTGCTTTTTATTAGAGATGCTTTATACCGTCTGCCAGGTTTCTTACTTTCATTCGGAGTGATTTCGTTGTGCAGGTTCGGAATCGACTTCTCTAGGATTTCCAAGTCTACATCATTAAGGATCTTTCTCGCCTACGTTCCAAGGAATACAGAAAGAATGAAAAAGCAAAAATACTGTGACTGGAACAATTCACGAAAACCAGCACATAAGAGAAAGAAACTTTTGACGACGTTTCGGCCTACTTGGAGCATTAACTAGTCATAATACAGTTTAAAAGGACTTCTTACTGGGAAAAGTATGAAATTTTACGAAATATACTGGCATAAAGTTCTTCTT
>NC_069414.1:12919067-12954067 GCF_026875155.1 Cherax quadricarinatus
TCGTAGTCATGTTGCGTGTACGGTGGTACAGCCCAGTCAGTAGTGCTGTTGACGTTCGACGGTGTACAGTCAGTCAGTAGTGATTTTTGACGTTCGTACGGTGGACAGTCAGTCAGTAGTGCATGTTGACGTTCGTACGGTGGTACAGTCAGTCAGTAGTGCATGTTGACGTTCGTACGGTGGTACAGTCAGTCAGTAGTGCATGTTGACGTTCGTACGGTGGTACAGTCAGTCAGTAGTGAATGTTGACGTTCGTACGGTGGTACAGTCAGTCAGTAGTGAATGTTGACGTTCGTACGGTGGTACAGTCAGTCAGTAGTGCATGTTGACGTTCGTACGGTGGGACAGTCAGTCAGTAGTGCATGTTGACGTTCGTACGGTGGTACAGTCAGTCAGTAGTGCATGTTGACGTTCGTACGGTGGGACAGTCAGTCAGTAGTGCATGTTGACGTTCGTACGGTGGTACAGTCAGTCAGTAGTGCATGTTGACGTTCGTACGGTGGTACAGTCAGTCAGTAGTGCATGTTGACGTTCGTACGGTGGACAGTCAGTCAGTAGTGCATGTTGACGTTCGTACGGTGGGACAGTCAGTCAGTAGTGCATGTTGACGTTCGTACGGTGGTACAGTCAGTCAGTAGTGCATGTTGACGTTCGTACGGTGGTACAGCAGTCAGTAGTGCATGTTGACGTTCGTACGGTGGACAGTCAGTCAGTAGTGCATGTTGACGTTCGTACGGTGGGACAGTCAGTCAGTAGTGCATGTTGACGTTCGTACGGTGGTACAGTCAGTCAGTAGTGCATGTTGACGTTCGTACGGTGGGACAGTCAGTCAGTAGTGCATGTTGACGTTCGTACGGTGGTACAGTCAGTCAGTATGCATGTTGACGTTCGTACGGTGGGACAGTCAGTCAGTAGTGCATGTTGACGTTCGTACGGTGGACAGTCAGTCAGTAGTGCATGTTGACGTTCGTACGGTGGGACAGTCAGTCTGTTGACCGTGTCAATATGAAGACAGACTGCTCTTTAAACTTTACGCTTCGGAATTTCGAAGTTATTCCTGAATAATTCGACTCAGTTAAGTGGTTCATGATCCACTTAACAGAGTAGAAACATCCTACCTTTCTCTTGTCACTAAATCATCCGTTCATGTTTAAGACATGATCACTACATTAACACGTTACCTTAAGCATGTCTGATGAGTTTGTGCTTTATTGAAGACTATCATACACCACGTGCTTCATTATTATTAATATTATTATTATTGTTATTATTATTGCTATTATTATTATTATTATTATTATTATTATTATTATTATTATTATTATTATTATTGCTATTATTATTATTATTATTATTATTATTATTATTATTAATATTATTATTATTATTATTATTATTATTATCATTATTATTATTATTGCTATTATTATTATTATTATTGTTCTTCTTCTTCTTCTTCTTCTTCTTCTTCTTATTATTATTTATTATTATTATTATTATTATTGTTATTATTATTATTATTATTATTATTATTATTATTATTATTGTATTATTATTATTATTATTATTATTATTATTATATTATTATTATTATTATTATTGCTTATTTTATTATTATTATTATTATTATTATTATTAATTATTATTATTATTATTATTAATATTATTATTATTATTATTATTATCATTATATTATTATTATTGCTATTATTATATTATTATTGTTCTTCTTCTTCTTCTTCTTCTTATTATTATTATTATTTATTATTATTATTATTATTATTATTATTATTATTATTATGTGTGAATGGGAGGAAATCAGATTCGATCCAAGGAAGAGCAGGAGAGGTCCATTTCATTGGATCAAGAGCGAATAATATGACGTCCTACGATCTAAACCATTTGAGTTGGCGCTGAATTTACAATAATTTACAATAAACTCTAAAGTCAATTTCCCTATTATTTCCGTATGTGATCGTGTGTGTGCGTGTGTGTGTGTGTGTGTGTGTGTGTTGTGTGTGTGTGTGTGTGTGTGTGTGTGTGTGTGTGTGTGTGTGTGTGTGGAAGACTATGGTAAACACATCACAAGTGTGTCAGAGAAAGACTGCAAACCCAAACAAAACATTGGCAATTTTAGTAACTTTACAAGACGACAATAAGACACATTTACCAGCTCAGATACGCGGGTTATTTAGTCTTTATTTTCACTAATTAAAGACAGAAATTTCAACAAGCAAAGACGAATTAAAAACCTAAAATAAAAGAAGCCAATACAAGAGTAAAATTCTCACCAATAACATCATTACCACGATTTTTAATTTATTGTTTCACTCCTCATTAATATATGAAGATAATCAAACTATCTTAAATGAATACAATTGTAAGAAAAATTACAAGAAACAGTGAAGAAGCTATGTATTAAATTGTTTTTGTAACTACGTATGTGTATTAGTTATGTCTGGACACACAAGCAAGTTATCTTTGCTCTGATGTGTTGTAGTTTATATTTCAGTAAGAAAATGATTGACGAAACAGAGGATGTGTTGAAATTCACTACACATGTATATTGCCAGCTTTATTTCGCACTTTACTAATTATCTTTCAATAAAATTCACCAGGTAGTCGAGGTAAACTCAGCAGGTAATCACAATAAACTCAGCAGATAGTCACAGTAAACTCAGTAGGTAGTCACAATAAACCCAGCAGTAGTTACAATAATCTCAGCAGGTAGTCACAATAAACTCAGCAGGTAGTAACAATAAACTCAGCAGGTAGTAACAATAAACTCAGCAGGTAGTAACAATAAATTCAGCAGGTAGTTACAATAATCTCAGCAGGTAGTTACAATAATCTCAGCAGGTAGTTACAATAATCTCAGCAGGTAGTCACAATAAACTCAGCAGGTAGTAACAATAAACTCAGCAGGTAGTAACAATAAATTCAGCAGGTAGTTACAATAATCTCAGCAGGTAGTTACAATAATCTCAGCAGGTAGTTACAATAATCTCAGCGAGTCATACAGCGCCTGGGGAATGGGAACAAATAAAGTTTGATCCTAGGAAAAATAGGATGTCTCCAATTCCTTGGATCAAGATCCCTTTGCCAACCTCAAGTCATCCCTCTTAAAGGGAACAGGTACAACAACCTACACAGACTGTATCACAACATCAATGATTGTTGGTCATTATCTAACAAAAGGGTAACTTTTATCTCTTGTGGTAGCGCCTACGGCTCATGTCTAAGTTTATCGATCCTGGAAACGTTGGTCATGTTTCCTTGCATCTGCAGCAGTAATTAGGTACCTGGCTGTTAGTCAACTGTACTAGGTTGCTTTTCAGGGCGAAGGTGGTATAAGTACTATGCTTTTTGTGTTCATTGAGAGACGAGGGGGCGGGGTTATAGGATACTAGGGAATATCTATTTTGGATCATGTAACAAAAAAATATCTAGTTGACAGGTAGGAGGACGAAGAGTTTCTTCTATGAAAAGAACTACTACATCTGCCATCCACGACTACCACTACTTTCTGGAGTTTTACGACTCACTCTCCACGGGTTCAAATCCCATCCGTTCCGTGGCTTGGTTTGTTTGCAATGGTGTTACTAGGAACTCGTGAGTCACCAATACTACTGCTGTGCCCTGAGTGGTCCATAGTCAACTGGTCGTTCTGGCTTCATTGTAAACTACAATATATATCTTCAAATGATGTTATTTTGATGATATTTTTTAAGGGATAGACTTTTAAGCCAGTGGAAGCAGGTCACCATATTACTAAGTCCGAAGTAATAATTAGTCCTTGACACTCTCTACTCCCGTCTGGGATGGAAGAGAATAGTCTCCAGTCTTTCACTCACCAACTTTTTATGACTAATTAGATTAGGTGTCAGGAAGCATTAGTTCTGTTTCCTGACTAATCCTACCTAGCCTATTGAAACTGCGCTCTAACTTCAGTGTTGCAGCAACTACAGCAGGTCATTGTATTGCATCTAGGTGACTTACTTATTGCAATTCTGTCTACTGCTTTATTAGTATTGCGTTTATAAGGAAGAATTAAGCCCTCAAGGATCACAGAGTGCCTCTGAAAATAAAGATAACTCTCTATCGCGTATTATTTTTCTAATTTTCGGTGTGGTGCATGCAATGACAAACTTTAATCTTTCTTAACATAAATTCATTATATTTGCATTACAAAAACAAAGAAAAACAAAAAATAAAAAAAAATAAAAAAAGTTCCATTCGGCCATGCAAAATATTGACTACACAGTTTTCAGGCTTTGTCACTTGTGTTCAGTTTAGTTCTCCCGCAGCAGTGTCCAGCAGTCGTCCCGCAGCAGTGTCCAGCAGCCGTCTCGCAGCAGTGTCCAGCAGTCGTCCCGCAGCAGTGTCCAGCAGTCGTCCCGCAGCAGTGTCCAGCAGCCGTCTCGCAGCAGTGTCCAGCAGTCGTCCCGCAGCAGTGTCCAGCAGTCGTCCCGCAGCAGTGTCCAGCAGCCGTCTCGCAGCAGTGTCCAGCAGTCGTCCCGCAGCAGTGTCCAGCAGTCGTCCCGCAACAGTGTCCAGCAGTCTTCCCGCAGCAGTGTCCAGCAGTCGTCCCGCAACAGTGTCCAGCAGTCGTCCCGCAGCAGTGTCCAGCAGTCGTCCCGCAGCAGTGTCCAGCAGTCGTCTCGCAGCAGTGTCCAGCAGTCGTCCCGCAGCAGTGTCCAGCAGTCGTCCCGCAGCAGTGTCCAGCAGTCGTCCCGCAACAGTGTCCAGCAGTCTTCCCGCTAGCAGTGTCCAGCAGTCGTCCCGCAACAGTGTCCAGCAGTCTTCCCGCAGCAGTGTCCAGCAGTCTTCCCGCAGCAGTGTCCAGCAGTCGTCCCGCAACAGTGTCCAGCAGTCGTCCCGCAGCAGTGTCCAGCAGTCGTCCCGCAACAGTGTCCAGCAGTCGTCCCGCAGCAGTGTCCAGCAGTCGTCCCGCAGCAGTGTCCAGCAGTCGTCCCGCAGCAGTGTCCAGCAGTCGTCCCGCAGCAGTGTCCAGCAGTCGTCCCACAGCAGTGTCCAGCAGTCGTCCCACAGCAGTGTCCAGCAGTCGTCCCGCAGCAGTGTCCAGCAGTCTTCCCGCAGCAGTGTCCAGCAGTCTTCCCGCAGCTGTGTCCAGCAGTCTTCCCGCAGCAGTGTCCAGCAGTCTTCCCGCAGCAGTGTCCAGCAGTCGTCCCGTAGCAGTCTCCAGCAGTCGTCCAGCAGCAGTGTCCAGCAGTCTTCCCGCAGCAGTGTCCAGCAGTCTTCCCGCAGCAGTGTCCAGCAGTCGTCCCGCAGCAGTGTCCAGCAGTCGTCCCGCAGCAGTGTCCAGCAGTCTTCCCGCAGCAGTGTCCAGCAGTCTTTCCCGCAGCAGTGTCCAGCAGTCTTCCCGCAGCAGTGTCCAGCAGTCGTCCCGCAGCAGTGTCCAGCAGTCGTCCCGCAGCAGTGTCCAGCAGTCGTCCCACAGCAGTGTCCAGCAGTCGTCCCGCAGCAGTGTCCAGCAGTCTTCCCGCAGCAGTGTCCAGCAGTCGTCCCGCAGCAGGGTCCAGCAGTCTTCCCGCAGCAGTGTCCAGCAGTCGTCCCACAGCAGTGTCCAGCAGTCGTCCACCATCAAACTGATCGCCAGGCTTCCTTTGATGGCTGTCTTGGTGGAATCGTTCACCGTTGGGTTGTATCTCGCAGAAACTGTGCTCGGAGCAAAATTAATTTGAGTTCAGATTTGAAATCGATGTAATTAAATTAGTACGAAACACGTTTCCAAACGTGTTACAAGGAAAGGAATGGTAGCTCTAATACCTCGGATTAAAAGTCATGCACCAACATCAGACACTCCTTGAAGGGTCTAACCTTCCTCAGCTTTGCAGCACTGTTGTATGAGCTTCACTATTAATCAACATTGTGTAGAGAAAACTTTGTCTAAATTTCCTCAATAAAATGTAGCTTAATAGTAAATTATTTTAGCAACTCAACTGTGACTTAATTTTTTTTTCAGGTCACAGAATTGGGACACCTATTTTTTCAAGTCACTGAACTATGACTTTCATTTTTCATTTTCTTTTTAGTGTTCAAGGTTACGTTGAGATTTTGCAGTCTCAGTTTCCTAAGGAAAAAAATAGTTGTGTTTTGAGTCTGTTTTCATATGAATGACATTCTCTGAGCCTCTCAAGTTTGTCATCGTCTTTTATGAAATTCAGGGCACAAAACTGGACACAAGTATTAAAGGGGAAGTCAGATAAATATGTTACAGTGTTCAATATTCCCCTGATGTTTTACGTTTGATATTTATAGCTATGAAACATTGTATTGTGTTGTCTTTACTGCCCCAGCTATAAACTCTTTAGCATACTTTAGGTCACTGCTTAAGATTACTCTCTTCGTACTAGTTCAGTGGGTTTCCAAACGTTCTGGTAGCTGACAGCTCACTGTCTGACTGATCAGTTAACAAGAAAATGTATCCTCTGGCCTACAAGGGTAGAAAAATCCTCTACTCTGGTCACAGGAATGTATTGTTACGACGTTACTGTAATAAGTATCAAAGACAGACAGGAGTCACACTTAATAACCTACAGTTCTGGACGAAAAGTCATAATACAAGTTTATCTTCAAATATAATCTCTGAAGCTCCCTAAGAATGCAATCCATTCTCCTTCATCAAACGTCGATTTCTAATATACTATTTTAAGTAAACTTTTAGATTTTAGGTATCTAAATCAGATTAGATTAATATAGGATAGACTGTCGTCTATAATCACCACCTAACCAATTATCACTTACCATAAATTCAATAATACATGAAGTGATAAAAAGTTTAAAGTAATAACATAAAGCGAAGACCTACCGAGCGCACATTAAAACAGATTGTCAGACAATACTGTTTTCATTCCAGTGTGACAGTCAAACATTCGGCGTTTACAGTCAGAGTGACATACTGACGTTGATTAGAAAGATGGACAACTGAACATGATGGAGTTAATTGTTTCAGTGTTTTATACCAAGTTTCACGAATTTTTATATTTAAAATGTTGCTACCTTCTCGATATAATTTACACAAATTGTGGACAAAGTGTCGTCGGAGCACAGCTCCCCGAGGAACTTTGCTGGTTACACACAACACTCAGACACCTCTCCGTTCACTACCACTTCTTGTTTCTGATTGGTAAACCAATAATTGATTTAGGTCTGAAATTTGTCACATAAATCTTGTTTCTGTTTTTTGTTCAGTAATCTTCAGTATGATCATTTTCCCATCTCTTACTGAGCTTTTAGTGTCTCAGCCGTGGTGTTTGTAAATACACACGCACGCGCGCGTACGCACGTGCATACACACACACACACACAGATACACTGTACCGACCAGTGAAGAGGAGGGCCAGGGTCTATGAATCGACCCATGCAACCACATTTAGGCGAGTACACACACACACACACACACACACACACACACGCAGGGGTATGTTCTACTAAGAAAGGTTAAGGGAAATCGGACTGACGACATTGGAGAACAAGCGGGTCAGGGGAGACATGATAACGACATACAAAATACTGCGTGGAATAGATAAGGTAGACAGAGACAGGTTGTTCCAGAGAGGGGACACAGAAAAAAGGGGTCACAATTGGAAGCTGAAGACTCAGACGAGTCATGGGATGTTAGGAAGTATTTCTTCAGTCATAGAGCCGTCAGGAAGTGGAATAGCCTAACAAGTGATGTAGTGGAGGCAGGAACCACACATAGCTTTAAGACGAAGTATGACAAAGCTCTGGAAGCAGAGAGAGAGAGAGAGGACCTAGTAGCGATCAGTGAAGAGGCGGGGCCAGGAGCTGTGTCTCGACCCCTGCAACCACAATTTGGTGAATACAATTAGGTGAGTACACTATAAACCTCACTTAAAGAAAAGTATCTTGGAGTGTGCGTAATACAGAGCACATCTCCTGAGGCGCACATCAACCAGATATCTGCTGCAGCATAGGGACGACTAGCGAACCTAAGAACAGCATTCCGGCATCTCAGTAAGAAGTCGTTCCGGACACTGTACACCGTGTACGTCAGACCCATATCGGAATATCCAGCTCCAGTTTGGAACTCACTTCTGGCCAAGCACGTGAGGAAAAAGTGCAAAGGTTTGCAACAAGTCTAGTCCCAGAGCTAAGGGGCATGTCCTACGAGGAGGGACAGGGGGGGACATGATAAAAACATAAAATACTGAGAGTAATCGACAAGGTGGACAGGGACACGATGTTCCAGAGGTGGGACACAGCAACAAGTGATCAAAGTCGGAACTTCAAGATTTGGGTGAGTCAAAGAGATGTAAGGAATTATTTCTTCAGCCATAGAGTTGTCAGAAAGCGGAATAGTTTGGAAAATGAGGTAATGAAGAGAAGAACCATATATAGCTTTAAGAAGATGCATGATTAGCTCATGCAGCGAGGAGAGAGTGGACCTAGTGACGACCAGTGGTGAGGCGGTGCCAGGAGCTGAAACTCGACCCCTGCAACCACAAATAGGTGAGTACACACACACACACACACACACACACACACACACACACACACACACACAAACACACACACACACACACACACACACACAAACACACACACACACACCAGGTCAACCCCAACCAGGTCAACCCCAGTGCAACCAAACACTCTAAATCAAAACACCCATGCCACATCCAATGCCCCCACCCACTACATTACAAAACTCCACCCCTACAGCAACAACCGATAGTTCCTTACCAGGTCTCCCACTTCCCCAACCCCAATATACCTCCCAGACCACAGTCTTAGAAAAGAAGTTGAAGGTGTGGTATACAAATGCAGATGGAATAACAAACAAGTATGAGGAGTGGCACGAAAGAATCAAAGAGACATCCCCAGACATAATAGCACTCACAGAAACAAAACTCACCAGAATAATAACAGATTCAATCTTTCCATCCGGATACCAAATCCTCAGGAAAGACAGAGGGAGGAGGGGGGAGGAGGAGTTGCACTGCTCATTAAAAACCAGTGGGATTTTGAGAAAATGGAAGGAATGGATGGCATGGGCGAAAGGGACTACTTAGTAGGAACAATCCAGTCTGAGGGACATAAGGTGATAATTGCAGTAATGTACAACCCACCACAGAACTGCAGGAGGCCAAGAGAAGAATATGATGAGAGCAACAGAGCAATGATCGACACACTAGCCGAGGTGGCCAGGAGAGCACACATGGGAGGAGCAAAGTTACTAGTTATGGGTGATTCAATCACAAGGAGATTGACTGGGAAAACCTGGAGCCCCATGGGGGTCCCGAAACATGGAGAGCCAAGATGATGGATGTGGTACTGGAAAACCTCATGCATCAACATGTTAAAGACACTACCAGAGAGAGAGGAGAGGATGAACCAGCAAGACTGGGACCTTGTATTCACCATGAGTAGTTCGGACATCGAGGGTATCATGTATGAAAGGCCTCTGGGAGCTAGTGATCATGTGGTTCTGTGCTTCGACTACATAGTTGAGCTCCAAGTGGAGAGAGTAGCAGGAATAGGCTGGGAAAACCAAACTACAAAAGGGGGAATTACTCAGGCATGAGGAACTTCCTTCAAGACATTCAGTGGAGAGGGAACTGACAGGAAAACCAGTACAAGAAATGATGGACTATGTAGCAACAAAATGCAAGGAGGCAGAGGAGAGGTTTGTTCCCAAGGGAAACAGAAATAATGGGAAGAAGAGAACTAGTCCTTGGTTCACCCAAGGTTGTAGGGAGGAAAAAAACTAGGTGTACTAGAGAATGGAAAAGGTACAGAAGACAGAGAACTCAGGAAAATAAAGAAATCAGCCGAAGAGCCAGAAACGAATATGCACAGATAAGAAGGGAGGCTCAGAGACAATATGAAAATGACATAGCATCAAAAGTAAAGACTGACCGAAGCTGTTGTACAGCCACATCAGGAGGAAAACAACAGTCAAGGACCAGGTAATCAGATTGAGGAAGGGTGATGGGGAATTCACAAGAAACGACCAAGAGGTATGTCAGGAGCTCAACACAAGATTTAAAGAGGTATTTACAGTGGAACCCAGTTGGACTCCAGGAAATCAGAACAGGGGGGCACACCCGCAAGTGCTGGATGAGGTACATATAACCAAGGAGGAGGTGAAGAAGCTGCTATGCGAACTTGACACCTCAAAGGCGGTGGGACCAGACAACATCTCTCCATGGGTCCTTAAAGAGGGAGCAGAGATAGTGTGTGAGCCATTAAACAAAGATCTTCACACATCACTTGAAACTGGGCAACTCCCTGAGGTATGGAAAATGGCAAATGTAGTCCAATTTTTAAAAAGGGAGACAGACATGAGGCACTAAACTACAGACCTGTATCACTAACGTGTATAGTATGCAAGGTCATGGAGAAGATCATCAGGAGGAGAGTGGTGGGGCACCTGGAAAGAAACAAGTGTATAATTGACAACCAGCACGTTTCAGGGAAGGAAAATCCTGTGTCACAAACCTACTAGAGTTTTATGACAAGGTGACAGAAGTAAGACAAGAGAGAGAGGGGTGGATTGACTGCATATTTTTGGACTGCAAGAAGGCCTTCGACACAGTTCCTCACAAGAGGTTACTGCAAAAGCTAGAGGATCAGGCACACATAACAGGAAAGGCACTGCAATGGATCAGAGAATACCTGTCAGGGAGGCAACAACGAGTCATGGTACGCGACGAGGTGTCGGAGTGGGCGCCTGTGACAAGCGGGGTTCCACAGGGGTCAGTCCTAGGACCTGTGCTGTTCTTGGTATATGTGAACGACATAACTGAAGGGATAGACTCAGAAGTGTCCTTGTTTGCAGATGATGCGAAGTTAATGAGAAGAATCAAATCGGATGAGGATCAGGCAGGACTACAAAGAGACCTGGACAGGCTACAAGCCTGGTCCAGCAACTGGCTCCTTGAATTTAACCCTGCCAAATGCAAAGTCATGAAGATTGGGGAAGGGCAAAGAAGACCGCAGACACAATATAGTTTAGATGGCCAAAGACTGCAAACCTCACTCAAGGAAAAAGACCTGGGGGTGAGTATAACACCGAGCATATCTCCTGAGGCGCACATCAATCAGATAAACTGCTGCAGCATACGGGCGCCTGGCAAACCTACGGATAGCGTTCCGATACCTCAGTAAGGATTCGTTTAAGACTCTGTATACCATTTATGTCAGGCCCATACTGGAGTATGCAGCACCAGTTTGGAATCCACACCTAGTCAAGCACGTCAAGAAATTAGAGAAAGTGCAAAGGTTTGCAACAAGACTAGTCCCAGAGCTACGGGGATTGTCCTACGAAGAAAGGTTGAGGGAAATCGGCCTGACAACACTGGAGGACAGGAGGGTCAGGGGAGACATGATAAAAGACATATAAAATACTGCGCGGAATAGACAAGGTGTACAAAGACGGGATGTTCCAGAGAAGGGACACAGACACAAGAGGTCACAATTGGAAGTTGAAGACTCAGATGAATCAAAGGGATGTTAGGAAGTATTTCTTCAGTCATAGAGTAGTCAGGCCATGGAATAGCCTAGAAAGTGACGTAGTGGAGGCGGGAACCATACATAGTTTTAAGGCGAGGTATGATAGAGCTCATGGGGCAGGGAGAGAGAGGACCTAGTAGCAATCAGCGAAGAGGCGGGGCCAGGAGCTGTGAATCGACCCCTGCAACCACAAATAGGTGAGTACAAATAGGTGAGTACAGCTCCAGTTTGGAACTCACTTCTGGCCAAGCACGTGAGGAAAAAGTGCAAAGGTTTGCAACAAGTCTAGTCCCAGAGCTAAGGGGCATGTCCTACGAGGAGGGACAGGGGGGGACATGATAAAAACATAATATACTGAGAGTAATCGACAAGGTGGACAGGGACACGATGTTCCAGAGGTGGGACACAGCAACAAGTGATCAAAGTCGGAACTTCAAGATTTGGGTGAGTCAAAGAGATGTAAGGAATTATTTCTTCAGCCATAGAGTTGTCAGAAAGCGGAATAGTTTGGAAAATGAGGTAATGAAGAGAAGAACCATATATAGCTTTAAGAAGATGCATGATTAGCTCATGCAGCGAGGAGAGAGTGGACCTAGTGACGACCAGTGGTGAGGCGGGGCCAGGAGCTCGGACTCGACCCCCGCAACCTCAACTAGGTGAGTACACACACAACACACGCACACGCACACGCACACACACAGACACACAGACACACACACAGACACACACACACACACACACACACACACACACACACACACACACACACACACACACACACACGGCCAGAAGCTGAGTCTCGACCCCTGCAACCACAATTAGGCGAGTACACACACACACACACACACACACACACACACACACACACACACAAACGTGGTCAAAATATGAATGACCTGATCAAGTGGCGGAGTCAGAATTCCTGCATAGCTTTTAGAATATGTATGACAGGGTTGACGAAGCCAGGAGAGAGTGAACCCAGTAAACCAGTGTGAGAGGCGAGGCAAAAGCTGTGAATCGATCCCTGTATTTGCAAACATGCGAGTACAGATGGGAAAGCAAGCGCGCACACACACCTGCAGCCACAAATAGATGAGTACAAACACACACACACACACACACACACACACACACACACACACACACACATGAGAATGGAAGAGAGGTTAGACATGGAAAGCAGGAAGTGGGAGGTGCAAGTCAAAGCAGCAGAGGCCAGGATACAGAGTTTAGAAGAGGAACTGAAAAATCTGAAACAGCCTAAAGAACTAAAGAACATTTTGGGATTGACAACAGAGACTGCTACCTCAGCCACAAATAAGGGGACTGTAGGGAAAGAAGGAGCAAAACTGCATGTAGAAGCTCAATCAGTGGAGACTGTAGTAAATGAAAGAGCTAAGCTATATGTGGAGGCCCTAACAGACCACAGCAGAGCCCAGGGAAACCCAAGAAGGGAAAATGACAGGCCACTGAGCCCAAGTACATTAGCTAGTGAAACTGAAGAAAGGAAAGCTGCAATGGAGGAAATCAAATTGAATGAGGGGATACACAGGGATATGCAGTGGGAGAATGAAAGGGTGAGGTCAGTCTTTGTGTATGGGGTCCAGGAAGTTGAAGGGGAAACATATGAAGCAAGAAAACAAGGGGAAAAAAAGCAATTGAAAGCATCATGAAAGCAATAGGAGAAGACGACATGACCCAGCTGGAAAATTTTCGGAGAATAGGGGGTTTGTAAAAAAAAGAACCTGGCCAGTGAAAGTGACTTTCAAGGCAGAATCAACTTGGAAAAGGATCCTGCAGGAGAAAGCACGATTAAGGGACATGCCGGCATACAGGAAGGTGTATCTCGACCGCGACAGAACACAAGCAGAAAGGCAGAAACAGAGAGAGATGGTACAAAGGCGAAAGGAGGAAAGAGAGGGGATGGAGAAGACAGACAGGAGATCCCAGACACAGGAAGATCAAATACAGCCTCCCTCACAACTTCCTATAGAAGCCTCCCAACCAGGTCAACCCCAGTGCAACCAAACACTCTAAACCAAAACACCCATGCCATATCCAATGCCCCCACCCACTGAATTACAAACTCCACCCCCACAGCAACCACCCATAGTTCCTTATCAGGTCTCCCACTTCCCCAACCCCAATACACCTCCCAGACCACAATCTTAGAAAAGAAGTTGAAGGTGTGGTATACAAATGCAGATGGAATAACAAATAAGTATGAGGAGTGGCACGAAAGAATCAAGGAGACATCCCCAGACATAATAGCACTCACAGAAACAAAACTCACCAGAATAATAACAGATTCAATCTTTCCACCCGGATATCAAATCCTCAGGAAAGACAGAGGGAGGAGAGGGGGAGGAGGAGTTGCACTGCTCAATAAAAACCAGTGGGGGTTTGAGAATATGGAAGGAATGGATGGCACAGGCGAAAGGGACTACTTAGTAGGAACAATCCAGTCTGAGGGACATAAGGTGATAATTGCAGTAATGTACAACCCACCACAGAACTGCAGGAGGCTAAGAGAAGAATACGATGAGAGCAACACACTAGCCGAGGTGGCCAGGAGAGCACACATGGGGGAGCAAAGTTACTAGTTATGGGTGATTTCAATCACAAGGAGATTGACTGGGAAAACCTGGAGTGCCATGGGGGTCCCGAAACATGGAGAGCCAAGATGATGGATGTGGTACTGGAAAACCTCATGAATCAACATGTTAGAGACACTACCAGAGAGAGGAGAGGATGAAAAAGCAAGACTGGACCTTGTATTCACCTTGAGTAGTTCTGACATCGAGGATATCATGTATGAAAGGCCCCTGGGAGCTAGAGATCATGTGGTTCTGTGCTTCGACTACATAGTTGAGCTCCAGGTGGACAGAGCAGTAGGAATAGGGTGGGAAAAACCAAACTACAAAAGGGGGAACTACTCAATGGGAGAGGGAACTGAGAGGAAAACCAATACAAGAAATGATGGATTATGTGGCAACAAAATGCAAGGAGGCAGAGGAGAGGTTTGTTCCTAAGGGAAACAGAAATAATGGGAAGAACAGAACGAGTCCTTGGTTCACCCAAAGGTGTGGGGAGGCAAAAACTAGGTGTACTAGAGAATGGAAAATGTACAGAACACAGAGAACTCAGGAAAATAAAGAGATTAGCCGAAGAGTCAGAAACGAATATGCACAGATAAGAAGGGAGGCTCAGCGGCAATACGAAAATGACATAGCATCGAAAGTCAAGACTGACCCGAAGCTGTTGAACAGCCACATCAGGAGGAAAACAACAGTCAAGGACTAGGTAATCAGACTGAGGAAGGGTGATGGGGAATTCACAAGAAACGACCGGGAGGCATGTCAGGAGCTCAACACAAGATTTAAAGAAGTATTTACAGTGGAAAACAGTAGGACTCCAGGAAATCAGAGCAGGGGGGGTGCACCAGCAAGTGCTGGATGAGGTACATATAACCAAGGAGGAGGTGAAGAAGCTGCTATGCGAACTTGACACCTCAAAGGCGGTGGGACCAGACAACATCTCTCCGTGGGCAACTCCCTGAGGTATGGAAGATGGCAAATGTAGTCCCAATTTTTAAAAAGGGAGACAGACATGAGGCAATAAACTACAGACCTGTATCACTAACGTGTATAGTATGCAAGGTCATGGAGAAGATCATCAGGAGGAGATTGGTGGAGCAACTGGAAAGAAACAAGTGTATAATTGACAACCAGCATGGTTTCAGGGAGGGAAAATCCTGTGTCACAAACCTACTAGAGTTTTATGACAAGGTGACAGAGGTAAGACAAGAGAGAGAGGGGTGGATCGACTGCATTTTTTTGGACTGCAAGAAGGCCTTCGACACAGTTCCTCACAAGAGGTTACTGCTAAAGCTAGAGGATCAGGCACACATAACAGGAAAGGCACTGCAATGGATCAGAAAATACCTCACAGGGAGGCAACAACGAGTCATGGTACGTGACGAGGTGTCAGAGTGGGCGCCTGTGACAAGCGGGGTTCCACAGGGGTCAGTCCTAGGACCTGTGCTGTTTTTGGTATATGTGAATGACATAACGGAAGGGATAGACTCAGAAGTGTCCTTGTTTGCGGACGATGTGAAGTTAATGAGAAGAATAAAATCGGATGAGGATCAGGCAGGACTACAAAGAGACCTGGACAGGCTACAAGCCTGGTCCAGCAACTGGCTCCTTGAGTTTAACCCTGCCAAATGCACTCATAAAGATTGGGGAAGGGCAAAGAAGACCGCAGACACAATATAGTTTAGACGGCCAAAGTCTACAAACCTCACTCAAGGAAAAAGATCTGGGGGTGAGTATAACACCGAGCATATCTCCCGAGGCGCACATCAATCAGATAACTGCTGCAGCATACGGGCGCCTGGCAAACCTACGGATAGCGTTCCGATACCTCAGTAAGGATTCGTTCAAGACTCTGTATACCATTTACGTCAGGCCCATACTGGAGTATGCAGCACCAGTTTGGAATCCACACCTGGTCAAGCACGTCAAGAAATTAGAGAAAGTGCAAAAGTTTGCAACAAGACTAGTCCCAGAGCTACGGGGATTGTCCTACGAAGAAAGGTTGAGAGAAATCGGCCTGACGACACTGGAGGCAAGGAGGGTCAGGGGAGACATGATAACGACATATAAAATACTGCGCGGAATAGACGAGGTGGACAAAGACGGGATGTTCCAGAGATGGGACACAGACACAAGAGGTCACATTGGAAGTTGAAGACTCAGATGAATCAAAGGGATGTTAGGAAGTATTTCTTCAGTCATAGAGTAGTCAAGCCGTGGAATAGCCTAGAAAGTGAATTAGTGGAGGCGGGAACCATACATAGTTTTAAGGCGAGGTATGATAAAGCTCATGGAGCAGGGAGAGAGAGAGGACCTAGTAGCAATCAGTGAAGAGGCGGGGCCAGGAGCTGCGAATCGACCCCTGCAACCACAAATAGGTGAGTACAAATAGGTGAGAACACACACACACACAGGAGGAGAGGTTTGTACCCAAGGGTAACAGGAATAATGAAAAAGCCAGGATGAGCCCATGGTTTACCCAAAGGTGCAGGGAAGCAAAAACCAAGTGTGCTAGGGAATGGAAGAAATATAGAAGGCAAAGGACCCAGGAGAATAAGGAGAGCAGGCGTAGAGCCAGAAACGAATATGCACAGATAAGAAGGGAGGCCCAAAGACAATATGAAAACGACATAGCAGCGAAAGCCAAATCTGACCCGAAACTGTTGTACAGCCACATCAGGAGGAAAACAACAGTCAAGGACCAGGTAATCAGGCTAAGGAAGGAAGGAGGAGAGACAACTAGAAATGACCATGAAGTATGTGAGGAACCCAACAAGAGATTCAAAGAAGTGTTCACAGAGGAGACAGATGGGGCTCCAGAAATACTGAGAGGTGGGGTACACCACCATGTGCTGGTCACAGTGCACACAACCGAGGAAGAAGTGAAGAGGCTTCTGAGTGAGCTAGATACCTCAAAGACAATGGGGCCAGATAACATCTCTTCATGGGTATTGAGAGAGGGAGCAGAGGCGCTATGTGTACCCCTAACAACAATATTCAATACATCTATCGAAACAGGAAGATTGCCTGAGGCATGGATGACAGCAAATGTAGTCCCAGTCTTTAAAAAAGGAGACAGACATGAAGCATTAAACTACAGACCAGTGTCACTCACATGTATAGTATGCAAAATCATGGAGAAGATTATCAGGAGAAGAGTGGTGGAACACCTAGAGAGGAATGATCTCATCAACAGCAGCCAACATGGTTTCAGGTACGGAAAATCCTGTATCACAAACCTATTGGAGTTCTACGACATGGTGACAGCAGTAAGACAAGAGAGAGAGGGGTGGGTGGATTGCATATTCTTGGACTGCAAGAAGGCGTTTGACACAGTTCCACACAAGAGATTGGTGCAAAAACTGGAGGACCAAGCAGGGATAACAGGGGAGGCACTACCATGGATCAGGGAATACTTGTCTGGAAGACAAGTCATGGAAATATAAACACAAATGCAGTATAATGTGATCCTTTATTGACAACGTTTCACCCACACAGTGGGCTTTCTCAAGTCACACACGGATCTACCTGGGGTTGGAAGGTACGAGAGTATTTATAGTCATGTTGAGGTCAGGTGGAGAATGCTGCAGATGATGATCTACCGGGTGGGGTTATAGAGTCTTGGGTAGCTTGGCAGGGGTATTGGACAAGTTTTGAGTAGACCTTCTGCAGTGTTCTATGTTCTTATGTGGGATAGCGATGAAGAAGTTTTCTTGGCGAGTGGTTCAGCTATGTTATAGAAGCCATTGTTCTGGTTGAAATTGTTGGTTGTAGAGATGAGCGATGATTCCAGGATTCTTCTGTATTGAGTGTTGTCTTCTGTGGCTATAAGTCTTGAGTTTCTGTAGTTAACTAAATGGTTGTGTGAATGCGATGTTGTACACAGGCATTCCTTGTATCGTCAGTCCTGCTTGCATATTGGTGTTCTGAAATACGTGTTTGGAGGTCTCTTGATGTTTCGCCCACATATAATTTGTTGCAGTCATTACAAGGGATTATGTATACCCCTGCAGAGGATGGAGGCTTGTCCTGTCTACTACTGGTGATGTCCTTGATGGTCGTGGTTGTGGAGGTATGGAATGATGTTTTGGCAAAGATGTTGGAAACATGTTTGGCAATGGAGTTGGTTGGGAGGACTATGTATCTCTTCTCGGCAGTGTCTTCTCTGGGTGTGTTGAAGATGTTTAATGCCCGCCGTCTGCAGTCTCTGATGAAGTGACGAGGATAGTGGAGTTTAGAAAATACTTGTTCAATTATAGTGCACTCTTCCTCAAGCTCTCCAAGACAAGCTCAACCAGGTCGAGCCTTCAATCCAGTTCACACTTGAAGAAGAAGTCGACAACACTCTTCCTTTCCTTGATGTTCTGCTCTGCAAAGCTGACAACGAACTTCGTTTTAAAGTCTATCGAAAACCCACCAACCAAAGCGATCTTCTCCACTTCTACTCTCACCACGACACCAAAACCAAACGTGGTGTAATTATAGGCTTCTTCCTACGTGCACTCAGAATCTGCAGCAATGAGTTCCTTGAGGAAGAGTGCACTATAATTGAACAAGTATTTTCTAAACTCCACTATCCTCGTCACTTCATCAGAGACTGCAGACGGCGGGCATTAAACATCTTCAACACACCCAGAGAAGACACTGCCGAGAAGAGATACATAGTCCTCCCAACCAACTCCATTGCCAAACATGTTTCCAACATCTTTGCCAAAACATCATTCCAAGTATCTACCTCCACAACCACGACCATCAAGGACATCACCAGTAGTAGACAGGACAAGCCTCCATCCTCTGCAGGGGTATACATAATCCCTTGTAATGACTGCAACAAATTATATGTGGGCGAAACATCAAGAGACCTCCAAACACGTATTTCAGAACACCAATATGCAAGCAGGACTGACGATACAAGGAATGCTTGTGTACAACATCGCAATTCACACAACCATTTAGTTAACTACAGAAAATCAAGACTTATAGCCACAGAAGACAACACTCAATACAGAAGAATCCTGGAATCATCGCTCATCTCTACAACCAACAATTTCAACCAGAACAATGGCTTCTATAACATAGCTGAACCACTCGCCAAGAAACTTCTTCATCGCTATCCCACATAAGAACATAGAACACTGCAGAAGGTCTACTCAAAACTTGTCCAATACCCCTGCCAAGCTACCCAAGACTCTATAACCCCACCCGGTAGATCATCAGCTGCAGCATTCTCCACCTGACCTCAACATGACTATAAATACTCTCGTACCTTCCAACCCCAGGTAGATCCGTGTGTGACTTGAGAAAGCCCACTGTGTGGGTGAAACGTTGTCAATAAAGGATCACATTATACTGCATTTGTGTTTATATTTCCATTGTGTCGGTATTTTATACCATTTATTTCCAAGACAAGTCATGGTACGTGGCGAGGTGTCAGAGTGGGCTCCTGTGACCAGCGGGGTCCCACAGGGGTCAGTCCTAGGACCAGTGCTGTTTCTGGTATTTGTGAACGACATGACGGAAGGAATAGACTCTGAGGTGTTCCTGTTTGCAGATGACGTGAAGTTGATGAGAAGAATTCACTCGATCGAAGACCAGGCAGAACTACAAAGGGATCTGGACAGGCTGCAGATCTGGTCCAGCAATTGGCTCCTGAAGTTCAATCCCACCAAGTGCAAAGTCATGAAGATTGGGGAAGGGCAAAGAAGACCGCAGACGGAGTACACTCTAGGGGGCCAGAGACTACAAACCTCACTCAAGGAAAAAGATCTTGGGGTGAGTATAACACCAGGCACATCTGAAGCGCACATCAAGCAAATAACTGCTGCAGCATATGGGCGCCTAGCAAACCTCAGAACAGCATTCCGACATCTTAATAAGGAATCGTTCAGGACCCTGTACACCGGTACGTTAGGCCCATATTGGAGTATGCGGCACCAGTTTGGAAACCCACACCTAGCCAAGCACGTAAAGAAACTAGAGAAAGTGCACAGGTTTGCAACAAGACTAGTCCCAGAGCTAAGAGGTATGTCCTACGAGGAGAGGTTAAGGGAAATCAACCTGACGACATGGAGGACAGGAGAGATAGGGGGGACATGATAACGACATACAAAATACTGAGAGGAATTGACAAGGTGGACAAAGACAGGATGTTCCAGAGATTGGACACAGTAACAAGGGGACACAGTTGGAAGTTGAAGACACAGATGAATCACAGGGAAGTTAGGAAGTATTTCTTCAGCCACAGAGTAGTCAGTTAAGTGGAATAGTTTGGGAAGCGATGTAGGGGAGGCAGGATCCATACATAGCTTTAAGCAGAGGTATGAAAAAGTTTCCAAGGGTTCAGGAAGTGACCTAGTACAAACAGTAAAAGGGGGGGGCCGGGAAGCTGGGTTCTCGCCCCCCGCAACCTCAACTAGGGATTTAAAAACTGGGGAAGTACACACCACACACCACACAAAAACCTGGGGGAAAAGAAGATAGGGGGGAATATAAAACGACTTTTTAAAATACGGAGAAAAAATTGACAAGGGGAAACAAGACAAATGTTCCAGAGTTTGGGACACGGAAAAAAGGGGAAAAACTTTTGGAAAAGTTGGGACACAGAAAATTCACGGGGTGTTGGAAGAAATTTCCCTTCAGCCACAGAGAAAGTCGGGAAGGGGAATATTTTGGGAACCCGATGTATGGAGGCAAATCCATACATTTTTTAAGGGGGTATTGATAAAGCCATAGTCTAGCACAAAGTCATAGCTCCTGGGGGGGCCAAACAAAACCGACCCCCCAACCAAAAGGTGAGTACAACAAAGGTGGGGCCACACACACACAAAACCCCAACCACACACATAAAACCCCGCCAGTTCTAATCGACATTGCCTAAGAAAAAATTGGTAACCAAAAACCCCAAAAACCCCAACCCACAAAAGGGTCCCCAAGTCGTCGTTTTTTTTGGAAGTTCCTGGGGGAAAATTGAAATTAAAATTTTTAAATTCTTTATTTTTTTCATGATAAAATATTTGTACAGAGTGGGTGACATTTGGTGCAAAATGCGGGTAAACTCTTGTTATGAAAAATTTTGGGGCATTTAAAGTCTGTGCCCTCCAACCGGAGTTCAAACTTTGTGGTGGTGTGTGGGGGTTGGCCTCGACAGAATGGGGTGATCGTTGGTGTTAGGGTTTGGGGTGATGGTTTGGTGGGGGGTGAAGCTAGGGGGGGGGGGGGGTGGGGGGGTTTAAAGGGATAGTGGCAGTCGGGGGGAGGGGCTTTGGGGTGGTTTACTAGGGGTACGGGTTCTCATTTTTACCCGTGCACCCCCCAAAGGGCCCCAACACTTTTCCCTTTAAAAACGTTTTCCTCCCTGGAATGCTGGGGGGCCCTAACATGTTTCCCCCCCTTTTCATGCTGGGGGCCTCACCACAAGAAAGGTTTTTGCAAGTTTTTAAAATTTTTTTTAAAAAACAAAAGCTGGGTTTTAAAAAAACGTAAAATTCAAAGTGTGGGGCAGAGACAAGAACCTTAACACGGGAGCATATAATTTATGGTGCCCCACCCAATCACCCTTTCAGAGACATTTTCAGAACCCCTTTCAGAGCCCCCAAACCCTTTTCAGAGACACCTCTGTAAAAAACCTTAAAATTTTAGGGCAAAACACCTCATTGTTACTGATAAAATATTTGAAATTTTGAATTTTAAATTCATTTTTTTTATCGACTGAGTCATTTCCCGAAAAACGGGTTTTTTTTTTGGGGTTACAACCCAGCTATAACCCAATTTTTTTTTTTTAGGGGTAAAAGAAAAATTTTTGGGGGATTGTTTTCCTTTCTGCACTGTGTACAGCAACTCTATGAAAGAAATGGAAATTACGAAAGACTCAAACTCCTTTCAGGATTAAAAAATGTCAGGGGTCTGAAAAGACCCTTTGCGCCATCTGTAACGTAAAATTTTTGTACTACCCTCAAAAAGATAAACAGGACCCGTGCTGCACAACAACCCCAACGGGCCCAAAAAAGAGAAACAGCCAAAACCAGAGGGGGGGTATCCTTTTCCTTTTGGGGGCAGCTAACGGACACAAAATATCACAATATGTGGTTGTTGATGACCCCCCTTTAATCTTTTCCTTTTTCCCTTGTCGTCAGGTCGATTTCCTTTTAAACCCCCTCTCCTTTAGGACATACCCCTTAGCCCCGGGGACTAGCCCTTTTTTGAAAACCCTTTTTGCATTTTCTTTAGTTTCCTTACATGCTTTGGCTACGGGGATGGTTAAAAACTGACCCCTGCATTTTCCCAAATAGGGGCCTAACGAAACCCCGGGGTACATGGCCCTGAATGAGTCCTTATTTTTTTGCCCGGAATGCTGCTCTTGGGTTTTTACCAGGCGCCCGTATGCTGCGGGCATTTTATTTGATTGTTTGTGCTCCTCAAAAGATTGATTGGGTTAAAATAAACACACACGAAAAACTTTTTTCTTGAGTGAGGTTTGTACCTCTGAAATAAAAGAATTTAAAACCGATAATTTCCCCTCAGCTCATTTGAAGTTTGAAAGACAGAAGTCTGTCTAAATATTTTTTTTATCACACTGGCCGTTTCCCCCACCAAGACAGGGTGGCCCGAAAAAGAAAAACTTTCACCATCATTCACTCCATCACTGCCCTTGCCAGAAGGTTGTTTTTAAAACTACATTTTTTTTAAACTGCAAATTAACACCCCCTCCTTCAGGGGTGCAGGCACTGTACTTCCCATCCCGGGACTAAAGCCCGGCCTCCCGGGTTTTTCCCTGAACCCCTTCAAAATTTTTACTTTGCTTACACTCCAACAGCACGAAAGGGTTTTAAAAACCTTTTTGTCTCCTTTTTTCACTCCAACCCAAAACCCACGCAGCCCCCGGGGAAGCCCAAGCCCCTCGCACACAAAACCCCCTTTAAAACCCCCTCCCCTAACCTTTCCTACCGACCCCTACCCCCCCCTTTCCCTTTCCCACTACAGACTATACACTTTTGAAGTATTCTTTTTCCGCTCCATTCTCTCTACATGCCCGAACCACCTCAAAAACCCTTTCCCTCACCCTCTGGACAACATTTTTGGGGAACCCCCCGCACCTCCTCCAAACTTCCAAACTACAAATTCTCTGCATTATATTCCACCAAAAACCTTTGCCCTCAACTTTAAAATTTTCCACTCCTCCAGCCTTCTCCCCGGGGGGGGGGGGGGGGGGGCAACTTTTCCATCACCCTTTTTTTCCCAAAACCCATATAAAAAACGGGGTAAAACTATACTCTCATACATTCCCCTTTTTTCCCCTCCAAGGAAAAGGGTTCCCTTTGGTCCCCACAAAACTCCTAAGTGCCCCACTCACCCTTTTTCCCCCTCATAAATTTCCCCTATGTTCCCGCCTCATTTTTCATAGACCCCCCCCCGAAAACTCCCCCCCAAAAAACCCCTGAAAACTTTCCCCTCTTCCATACTTTCCCCCCCTTTTCCCTTTTTCTCAAATTTTTTGAACCCCAAATTCTTTTTTTTCTTTTTAATTTTCTTTTTTGTTAAAAAATCCTTTATAACCAACCCCCTTTCCCTGAAATGCCACCTTTTAATTTTTTTTTCTTTTTCCACCCCTTTTCCAAACCCCCAATTCTTTTCCAAACCCCTCAAAAAAAATTTTTAAAAAAACCAGGTGCATCACAAAGAAAGGCCAACTGGGAAAAATTTCCCTTTTTCCCCAATGTTAAACCTTTATTCTTTTAAAACCCTTTTCCCCCCTCTTCCAAGAACCCCCCCCAAAATTTACCCTTTGAACACCCCACCCCTATAAATATTTAAAAAAAACCCCCCCAAAAAATTTCCAAAAAACCTCTTTAGGGCCCAAAACTTTTAATTTAAATTTTCCCTTTTCCACAAACCCCCCTTCCCTAACCTTTGAGCCCCTTTTCCCCCTTTTAAAACTCTTAATTCTTTAAAATAACCTACCCCTTTTAACCATTACCCCGCAACATCCCCCCCCCCTTTTTTCCACCCTTTTAAAACCCCTTTTCCTTTATAAAAGGAAAAAATATCTTTAGCCTTATTAATCCCCTTTCCTTAATTTTTATTAAAAAGGGCCAACCCAACCCCCCCAAAAAACCTTTCCCCAACCCCTTTTCATTTCTATCTTTTTTCCAAATTCCCCCGGTCCTTTCCCCCTTTTTAATTTTTCCCCCCAATAACTCCCCCAAAAAACTTTTTCCCCTTCCTCAACAGATTTTTCCCCCGAAAATTTTTTAAAACTTTCTTTCTAATTCCCTTGTTATATAAATATGGATTTTTATTTAAAAATTTAAAATTTAATAATTTAATTAAATAATTTAAAAAATTAAAAATATATAAAGTTTTAAATTTTAAAAAATTTTTATTTATAATTTTATTTTTTTTTACCAACCCTCAAAAAAATTCCCCCACACTTTCACAACTTTTGTTTTATCCAAAGGGGAATTTTCTATTTTTCCCCTGTACAAAATCCCCTTTTTCCCTTATCTTTTTCAAAATTTTAAAATTTTTTAAATTTATATAATATATAAATATATATATATATAAAAAAATATTTTTAATATAAAATTATATTTTAATATATATATAATATAAATATATAATAATTATATTTTTAAAAAATTATATTTAAAAAAATTTTTATGCAAAAAAAAAAACCCTCTTGAAAAAAAAAAATTTCCAAGGTTTTTTTTATAAAAAAATTTTTTAAACTTTTAAAAAAATTTTTGGGGGTTTGGGCCAAAAAAGGTTTTTGGGAAATTTTTATTTTTTTAAGATTTTTTTGAAAAAATTAAATTTTTACCTTTTTTAAAAAATGTTTATTTTTAAAATATAAAAAAAATTTTAAAATTAAATTTTAAATGGGGTTTTAATTATTTTAATTTTAAAAATAATATATATATATATATATATAATATATTTTTTTTTAATATATTTTAAAATGTATTCGGGCCGAATATTTTTAAAACGGCCCAATTTAAAGCAAAACTTTTTAAAAAATTAATCCTTTCTAAAAATTTTTCCCTTATTCTTTAAAGGGATAAATTTTTTTCATTAATGTTCTTGAAAAAAATTTTTAATTTTTGGGCCCCAAAAAAGAATCTTAAAAATTTACCTAACCTTTTATAACAAAAAATTTTTTTTTAGCCAAACCCCAACTAAAAATTTTTTAAAATTTACTTTTTAACAAAAATTTTAATACTAAAAAAACACACAATCAAATGTTTTTTTTTGGGTTAGGTTCAGAATGTTTTTGGGAAAATTTATTGCATACAAAAATTTTTTCACTTTGTCCTATTGGCAAATACTTTGCTTTTTAAAGCCAAGATCGCAAGTTCTGCCTATTCGGCACGACATATATATATATATAAAATTATATAATATAAAAATATAATATATAATATATATATATAAAAATTATAAAATATATATATATTTTAAATTTTGGACAATTTTTTTTTTTTTTGGTAAAGTTTAGCAACAAAACTTTTAAAATTAACTTCTTTCTAAAATTTTTCCCCTTACACGTTTAGAAAAAATTTTTTTTTCTTAAATTTTTTGAGAAAAATTTTTAAAATTTTTTGCTCCAAAAAAATCTTAGAAAACTTACCTAACCTTATTAAAACAATTTACTGAACCCTTTAAACCGAAAAAAATTTTTTTTAGATTTTTTTTTACAATAATTTAATTTTAAAAAACAAACACAATGAAATATTTTTTTTCGTTGGGTTTCAGAATGTTTTTTGGGGGAAATTTTTTGCATACAAAAATTTTTAAACTTTCCTAATGGCAAGATGACTTTCCCTTTTTAAAAGCCAAGATCCCCAAGGGTTTTTTTTTAAATATAATAATAATATAAAATATATATATATAAAATATATATATATAAATATATATAAATATTATATATTATATATATATATATATAAAAATATGTAAATATATATATTTTAAAAATATATTTAAAAATATATATTAATATATATATATATAAAAAATAAAATATATATTTTAAAAATATATAAAATATATATATATATATATATAAAATTTATAAAAAAATATATTTTGTATAATATATATAATATAATATATTTTATATATTTTATATAATAAAAATATATTAATATATATATATATATATATAAATAAAAATATATAAATAATTTGAAAAAAACCATTTCTGAAAGAAAAAGAAACCCAAGCGTTTCCCGTGATTTACCCCACATTACCTTTCCTTGATAATGTGAGTTCACGAAACGTTTTAAAAAAATTTCTCTTTTTTTTCAGAGTGGTTTTTTTTTGAAATTTTCCCTTAAAATCCCCCCTTTTTAAACTTTTGATTTTAAATTGCATATAAAAATATATATATATTAAATATATAAATATATATATTTATATAGATATAATATATATATAAAAATAATATATATATTTATATATATAAAAAGAAAAAAAAAAAAAGGGGAGAGAGGAGAGAGAGAGAGGAGAAGAAATCCCATCAAAGCATGGCGAAAACCTACTTCCTTTCGCAATACCCTGTCTTGCAGTTCCTGAAAGTCGGGGCAAACTCTAACCTTTCCATCATAAAAGGCATTTGGCGCCCAAATACCCAAGAACGGATAAAATTTTTCCCTCTGTCCTTTCATCGCAGGAATCACACAGGGAACCCAAGACAAGGGTTTCCCCTGAAAACGAAAAATTTCGCACAGGGTTTGCAAAAAAAAACGGGAAAAGGGGGCAATCAGAAAAATTACAAGTGACGACACGTAGCCCCCGAAGAAGACCACACCCAAAAACAAATAAAAGACAAGCCCCCTCCAATAAGGGGCACCATAGCCCTCAACAAAAACCCGAGGAAGACCCCCTCACAAAACAATTAAAAATTTGCCAGAATCAAAGTTTAAAAAGCTGCCCAAAGTCATTTTCCCGAAGGATCTGCAGGAGGGTTTCCTTGAAATTATACCTTTAAACACCTCAAAGAGATGGTAAATCCAGTACTCTGTCGGCTGCATAATTTTTCTCCCCCGAGTTAACCCTTTTGTCAACAACTGGGCCCGGCTGGGCGAATCCCAGAAAAAATTTAAAACCTTTTTTTTTTGGGGCTTTACTATGTTTTGAAGAAGAAAGGGTGGGGGGAAACAGAACCCCATTTCTGTTGGAACAAATCTTCGCCGCCTCGTTGCCCCAAAACAACTAAAAACATTTGCCTTAAAAAGCTGCCAGTTTACTCCACCCACCAACTGGGCACTGGCTCTCTCAAGGCTCTGAAGCCGCAGCCCCTGCCCGCAAGGGCCTACATCAGGGCTTACCAGAAGACAAGGGGTTAGGCAAACTTGATTTTAGAAATGCCTTTTTAAAACGGTGAAAGACCCCCTGTTGGTTTTGCCGGCTGATCGAGATTTGGGTTTCCCCCTTCCCTTTCAGCCAGCTAAAACCGCAAACCCCCCCAATTCTTTTGTTTGGAGAAAAATGAAATTTTCTCATCAGAGGGTTTTACAGGGGGACCCCCTCGTTCCACCTCCTTTTTGCTTGGCAGTAAATAACAACCCCTTTCCCGGGCCCCCAGTGAGCTCAAAAACTGGACCTGTAAAGTAAAAGGACACAAAATGCAAAAAATTGACATTTTTTGGGGGCAACGTTTTGCTCCCCCAGGACTTTATAAGCCATTACAAAAAAATACATGGAAAACGGGGGGTAATAAAGGCTCAAGTGAGGGGTAATACTAGTGAGGTACCATTTCCAAGTTCACCCATGGTAAAGTATAGTAAATAGTATAAACAGTGGGGATGAAAAAGTAATACAAAAATGGTTTGAGCAATTAAATTCTACATGAGTAAAAGGATATAAAACTATTTCTTTGGGGAACAAAAAAAAAGGGGGAAAAAATATAACTGGGAAAGAGGCAAACTTGTTTCAGTGTTCACTCTCTGGCTTTGGTAGTATAACAGAGAAATGTGATGGCAGGGGTTTTTTTGTTTCAGGAAGGGTTCTTGCTAAGACTTCGGAGAGGGGAAGCTCCCCTTGTTTTGTTTTAAATTTTAAATTTGAAACAGGGGGTCAGTGCCCCGATTCGGCACTTGCGTCTGCGAAATTAGTTTCTTTGATCATTAATTGGGCGTCCCTGAATTTTTAATGAGATGATTTTTGGGAAATTTTTGGGGTTGGGACCAAGGCGTTTTTTCAAATTATCGTTTCCCACATGCGTAAATGTTTCATTGAGGCGGGGGTCGAGGTTTTTTGGCTGTTTCCCTACTTTAAAACTTGTCACAAACCTCCACAGGGTATAGTGTAAACTCCTGCATTTACTGGTTTCGGGTTCTTGGGGTTTTTTCCTGGTTAAAACCTTTATTTTAAGTGTTTGAAGCGATGGGGACTTTTGGTGTTAGCTTTGAAAGTACTTTGAGACGTTCAGTGGGACCACTGTTGGGAAAATTTATAACTTTGCTGGGAGTGGTGGTTTTTTGCGTGGGAATTATGATCTGAAGACTCTTTTCCTTTTCAGTCTTTGATTTAAAAAAGAAGGAAAATTTTAACCCCTGTGAATTTTTTGGTTTAAAAGTATGTCACTCCCGTCAAGAAACCAGGACTACAAATTTTTTGGTATGCTCTTGGAAAAAACCCATTGATGCCCTTTTGGTCCCTTTGGGAACTTTACCCCAATAGAAAATGGGGTGAAAATCATTTTTTTTTTTAAAATTGAAACTTAGGTTTTTTTCTACTTTGGGGAATGGGGCGTCGGAAGGTAGGTTTTCATTGGACCTCTTCCCAGGTAAACTGGATCCCCCCGGTTTTAACTGGGGTTAGCCTTTCCGAAGATCCCCCTACACAAAACGTTTTGGGGTTTTTCGAGGACGGGCCCTCCACTTTAAAGTAACCAAGTGACGCTTGAGGGGATGAAATTTTGGCGAAGTGTTTTGGGCTTTTAAGGGGTTTCCTTTTAAAAGTTGGCCCAGGAAAGGCACTTAAAAGGGGGGCCCCCCCTTCCCATTTCCGTAGGTTTTTTGTAGGCTTGTTTTTTGAAAAAAAAACAGTTGAAATTTAAAACAGATTTTAATTAAGTCAAAAAAACTCCGGGAGGAAAAGGAAAAATTTAAAGGGCCTGATTGGGCTTTTTCCCTCGTAAAAACCTCGAAAGGTTTTTTGGGGGGGGAAATTTTGGTTTAAGGGGGGAAGTCACATCCAAAAAGGGGTTATTTTTTTGTTACGGTGGAGAGGGTTTTCGGATGCGGTGGGGAAAAGGGCACCTGGGTTTTAAAATGGGCGGGGCTGATGGCCCCAGAAGGCAGGAAAGAGTTTGGCAAAACTCCGGCAGTTTTGTGGGGGCACTGCCTATTCCCGACGTTAAATTTGGGCTGAGGGGGAAAAAATTGTGTTTTTTGGGTCTTTGGGGAAACCAACATTGTGGGTGGGTTTTGGGTTGCTTGGGAACAAGTACAGAAGTTTCTTCCCTTTTCTAGTGCGTTTGAGTATTTTTCTGGTTTTTTATAGAAAATCTTTGGTGGCGTCTCCCCCCTGTTGAGTGCTGAAAGGGTTCGTATGTAGTTTATCATTCAAAAGGGCCCTTTATTTTAGTGTTGTTTGTCACTGGTGTTGAGGTGACCCAAATCCACCTCCTTTTCGGCGGTGGTACGATAATTTGGGGTCCTTGGCGAGGTTCTTTAAAGGGAGTGAGTATCGTCTAGGAAAAATTAGAAGAAGAAGGTTTACATAAAGCTGCAGTGAGAAGGCCCTGTATATAAAACCCCCCCCGGAAGTTGGGTGTCCTTGTCTATGGTTTTCCGGTAACCCAGATTGAAAATTTATAGTTTGGATTTCGTATGTTTTGGGGTAAATTTGAGTCCCAGACTCAGTTCTTGTTTTTCGTAGCGGTTAAGGGGGCGTGACGATAATTGTTTTTTCAAAGGGGTTCACGTCCCATTTCCTTTCCCTCGACTTTTGAGCAGGGGTACGAAGTTTGCGATTTTATTTGAAACTTCTGTTGGAGGTTTTGCTGGGTGACTGGCTGGGAAAATTTCTTTACATGGTTTTGGGCAAACTGAAAATTGCCCCCATATTCCCTTGCAGTTTCAAAGGGTTTTTTAGCATGTTAAAAAAGTTCTTCGGCACATTCAGTTAAGTAAGGGTTTTGGGGCTGGAGAGAAAGGGGTGCTTGGAGTTGGGGAGTTTTTGCAGGAGTAAAGGGAAATCTTTCCCGGCCCGGGAAATTTTGGAATTTTCTTTCATCTTTAGACTAAATGCCAAAAAACCTCGCCCAAAACCCCCCCTTATGTTCACCACCCCCCGGGGAAAAAATTTTGGGGTTCCCTCAAAATTTTAAAAAAGGACACAACCAAATAAAAAGTTTACCTTTTTGTGGCAACTTTTCGCCCCAAGACTTTAAATTAGGCCCCAACCCAAAAATTTTTTTTACAAAACAAGGGCAAAAACCAAAACCCCTTGAAAGGGAAGAAAATTCCGAATTTTTACCCGGGGCCCTAGAACCAAGGCCCCTTATTTTTCCCAAGAAAACCCATTCCCCAAACCTCCAAGACCCCCCAAAACGTCCCCCCGGAAAAGGAGGGGGGCTCACCCAAAAACCAGCTTCCAAAAACTTTTGGCCTTTTGGGGACAAACACCCCCCCCTTAAAAATGGGAACCCAAACCGATTTTTTAAACCCCAAAAACCCAACAAAAACCCAAAGCATTTTTGGGGGGGAAAAATCCCTTCTTTTACCAAAAAAACCTAAAACCCCAAAAAACCCTGAGGTTTTTAACCCCCGAAACCCCCCAAACCAAAATTTTCCCCTCCCTCCCGGAGAAAAAGGGGGGGCTAATTAAAATCCCGGTTTTTCCCCAAACTTTTTTTTCTTCCCTAACCCGCTCTCAAAACAAAATCGGTGGGGTTCCCCCATCCCTCCTCCCACCAACCTTTTAAAAATTTTGGGGAAAACCCCCCTTTCCAAAATTCGCCAAAAAAATCATTTCCCCTAAAATCAATTGGTTTAAAATTTACCTGGGGATTTTTTTCTTTAAATTAACTCCAAAACGTTTTTTTTACCGGGAAAAACCCCTTCAGGGAAAGGGTCCCCATTAAAGGCCCTCCAGTTTACCTGGAAAAGATCCAAAGAAAAACTTTCCCTTTCCCCCCAACGTCCTTTTTACAAAAAAGACCCAATAACCCAAAAAATTTTATTTTCCCCCCACCCAATTAAACCCTTTTTTCCCCACCATTTTCCAAAAAGATCCAAGACCAAAAAACCTTTCCTTTGGTTTTATTTCCAAAAAAGCAAAACCAAATTTTCCGATTTTCGAAACCCCCCCAAAAAAATTTTTCCCCAAAATTCCCAAAAACCAAAAAAAAGACATTTACCTTTTTTTCCAAGAAAAAATCCCCAAAACTGAAGAAAAGGCTCTTCAACCCAAAATTCCCAATTCAACCCATTTTTTTCAAAAGTTAAAAATTCTTCCCCAACATAAATTCCCCGAAAACCCTCCCCAAAAAATTTTTTTTCCCCCAAGGGCCCAACCCCAAAAAAAAACCCGAGTCGCCATCGCTTCTGCACTTCAATAAAAAATTTTAACCATGACAAAATCCAAGCACCACAACCAGTCAATGCAGGAGTTTTTCACTAACCCTGTGGGGGCTGTGACAAAATTTTCGTAGGGAAACAAACCCGAAACCCCCGACACCCGCCTTTAATGAAAACATTTACGCATGTAGGAACGATAACCTAACAACCCTTGTACAACACCGAAATTTCCCCCAAACATCCCCAGAAATTCGAGACGCCCAATTAATGATCAAAGAAACTAATTTCCGCAGACGCAAGTGCCTCGAACAGCACTGATCGCTGTTTTTGAATACAATTAAAAAAAAACAACGGCCCACTACTACTACCCATTAACATCGAAAAGGTACCCTCACTAGTAACAAAACCCCACTCGAGCCTTTATATACCCTCTGTTCCCCTGTATTGTTTTTTAAAAAGGGCCCTTTAATTTAAAACCCCTGGGGAGCGAAACGGTTTTCCACAATAAATGTCACATTATTTTCACTTGTGTCCCCCTTTTTCTTTACATTTTTGTCGGTAATTCTAAAACCAAAATTTATTACAATCTGGGACCTGGGGCATGGGCTCAAATAGGTACAGAAGAGTATCTGTTTGAGGCCCCACAACGGGGAAAAAAACAGAGAGAAGAAATAGGGCTCAAACCTCAAAACCCCCCCAAGTGTGAAATCATCCCCACAAAACCCCAAAAAAATCAATGCCGTGTGGGAAAAATCCCCCGGAAGTCTCTACACCAAACCCCTCCAACTACCCTTTTTAGGGGCCCCCCTGGTTAAAACCCGGCCCCTCGACACGCCCAAGGCAAACGGGAAAGACCTGATGAGAATGGGGGGAGAGAAAAAACGATCTTGATGCCCATGATGCTCCCGTATCTCCTCACAAGGTGTCTTACTATGGCAAGACCTCACTTACTTCCTGAGGTGTGCACCCTCTTTTGAAAACCCAACACCGACGAATATGACGCACAAAACCGAATTTTAAAACCTTTTTAAAAAGGCAAAATGAACCCGTCCCTAGAGGATGAACAATGGGAAACAGGCAACCCCCCCAGGGACTGGGAGGTATAGGGGGGCGCAAAGCAAAGCCCTGTTGCTTTTCATGCTTTTTTTGTCTTTGGTTTTTGGGTTCCAGCGCATTAGTCAAGAAGATTGTCCCTGAACGCTTGAGAGATATGGTAGGAGCTCAAGACCCCAGGTTTACTGAAGCAGCGATTCGGTGGGACACCCTTACAGATTCCTCCAGTAGACCAGCTCATCCCAAAGAACACAAACAGTCCCACTGGGACAAACTGATCATGGAAAAAATCGCCAACACAATGCTCGCCAATGCTTCAGGAAAGTACAAAGCTCGTCTCCTAGCGGTGAAGGCACCACACTCAGGAGATTTCCTTCTAGCTGTTCCCAATTCCTCCCTGGGCACTCGAATCGACCCACAGGCCATTCGGATTGGTGTTGCTCTTCGTCTAGCCACCCTCATCCTCACAGAACATAGGTGTATTTGTGGCAGGGCAACGGCTGATCTATTCGGACTTCATGATCTCGTGTGTTACACAGCAGAAGGGAAGTATGCCAGACATGAGGAGGTCAATGACATCATAAAGAGAATCCTCGCCACAGCCCGTTGTCCAGCTCAACGGGAACCCCAAGTGCAGAGGTCTGACGAAGTCAAAAGCGTCCTAATGGAGGCACTATGCTACCCTGGAAGGATGGAAAGCAGATTGCCTGGGAATACACCTGTGCCGCCACATTGGCAGACACCTACTTGCCATACTCCGTAGTGGAAGGGGGTGGAGCTGCCAGCCACAGGGAGACCCAGAAGATCAGCAAATATGAAGACCTTCCCCCATGCTATAACTTCATTCCAATAGGGTCAGAGACCCTTGGAGCATGGGGCAAGTGTGCTCTAAAGTTCCTCAAAGAGCTAGGTGAAAAACTCACCATAGAAACCAAGGACCACAGGGCGATCAGCTTCCTCTTTCAGAGACTCAGTGTCACGATCCAGAGAGGAAATGCCTGCAGCATTCTGGGCATGAGGCCAAAGCCGGGGAGCTGGATGAAGTATTCCAAATGTAGCTCTGAGTTGTTATCTATGTTGTTTTACTCCATATTGTATTTTTGTCGATGTCTTTTGTCAATATATATATAAAATATAATATATATATATATATAAATATATATATTAAAATATATATATATATATATATATATATATATATATATTCACAAGTCGGCCGTCTCCCACCGAGGCAGAGTGACCCAATAAGAAAGAAAATCCTGAAAAAGAAAACACTTTCATCATCATTCAACACTTTCACCTCGCTCACACATAATCACTGTTTTTGCAGAGGTGCTCAGAACACAACAATTTAGAAGCATATACGTATAAAGATACACAACATATCCCTCCAAACTGCTAATATCCCGAACCTCTCCTTTAGAGTGCAGGCATTGTACTTCCCATTTCCAGGACTCAAGTCCGGCTATATGAAAATAATCGGTTTCCTTGAATCCCTTCACTAAATATTACCCTGCTCACACTCCAACAGATCGTCAGGTCCCAAATACCATTCGTCTCCATTCACTCTTATCGAACACGCTCATGCACGCCTGCTGGAAGTCCAAGCCCCTCGCCACAAATCCCTTACCCCCTTCCTTCCAACCTTTTGAGGACGCCCCTTCCCCCGCCTTCCTTCTCCAAGATTTAAATGCTCTCCGTCATTCTACTTTGATCCAATTTTTTTCTAAATGACCAAACCACCTCAAAAACCCCCGTCTTCACCCTCTGATTTAATACTTTTATTAACCCCAACCTTTCCTAATTCCACACTCCGAATTTTTGATAATATTTACCCCCACAATTCCCTTAGACAGGACATCCCACTCCCCCAACCGCCTCCTCGCTGTGCTTTTTACCCAAGCTTCACATCCATATAAGGTTTGGTTTTACTATACTTTAAAACTTTCCCTTTTCTTTGCCCCCCTAGATAATTTTTTTTTGACTCCACATATACCTCAACGCACCACTCACCTTTTTTCCCTCATCTTTTATGTTAACCTCATCCTTCATAAATCCATCCGCGACACGTCAACTCCAGTATCTAAAAAACATTCCTTCTTCCATATCCTCCCCCCCAAATTTTGATACCCAAATTTTTTTCTTTATCTAAATCATTTGATACCCTCTCCCCTTACTTTTTCTATTTTCACTTTCAATTTTTTCTACCTTTACACACATCCCAAATACCCCACTAACCTTTGAAATTTTTTTTAGAATCTCCCATAAGCACATTTCATCAGAAAAAAATAACTTTTAAATTCCCATTTGTATTTGTTTCCCC
>NC_069414.1:12959067-12983380 GCF_026875155.1 Cherax quadricarinatus
GCTGGTGCTGATGGGGCAGTTACAGCTGCTGTTGCTTGCTGCTGCTGATGGGGCAGTTACTGCTGCTGTTGCTTGCTGGTGCTGATGGGGCAGTTACAGCTGCTGTTGCTTGCTGCTGCTGATGGGGCAGTTACAGCTGCTGTTGCTTGCTGCTGCTGATGGGGCAGTTACAGCTGCTGTTGCTTGCCCTTCAGCCACTGATGTTGCTCTTACTATTATCAGTACTAAGCTGTTTTGTTGGAACATCAGCACCGCTGCTGTACCTTGTATATGTGCTAGATTAAATTTAATCATTATTCCACTGAAAATACAAATTTCTTATTACACATATTTTCAGTTGCTTGATAGAAAGGAGAAAAAACATTTTTTTTCCTTGATATTGTAAAGGGGGACGTGACATATTATTCTATTTTCTGGTAACATCAGAGCAAATCAATTACATTATGTTTCCTTACGTGATAAAAGCAAAACTTACTTTTTCTAGGTGATATAGCACGTAGGAGTTTGTTTACATTCTTATTCCCTGTCTCTCTCTCACGCACACACACACACACACACACACACACACACACACACACACACACACACACACACACACACACACACACACACACACACACACACCACACACACACATACACACACACACACATACACACACACACACACACACACACGCACACGCACACGCACACACACGCACACGCACACGCACACACACAGACACACACACAGACACACACACACACACACACACACACACACACACACACGCACACGCACACGCACACACACACACACCACACACACACACACACACACACACACACACACAATGTTGCCAACCTAGTATATACTGCTTATATGCTATTTATGTGCTATTCCGGGGACTTGTCTGGCGTAATATCTACTCCCAAGTCCATTTTTTGAATCATTTTCGTGAATTGTGGCTCCTCATCAGACACTCTGTCACCATCTATATTATTTTTTCTCAGAAATTAGACAAAAATGAAGTTAGACACCACTGGAAAGAGACTAATGACACAGTATCTCCTGGTGGAGGACAGCCCACGGGAAGACTGATAAAGAAAAAGTCTTGGATGTGAGTATTTCACCAAAATTTCTGCTGTGTTCAGGCTTGTCCTAAGATTTGTACATAGTAACAGTGTCGTCCATGTTCACCTGGCAAAGGATTTTTTTTTTAACCCGTGAAGTACCTCTGATGTACGTAATGAAGACTTCAATGTTGAGATTGCATTGTGTACCATATAAACGTTATGTGTCCCAAGCTTCCCTTGAAGACTCTTGTAGACCTGTGATAACTTAAAAATATATGAGGATATGCACGTAACTAAGGCTTACAATTAACGGGCAATTGTTATTTTGATCAGGGACGACTATCTGAACAATCTTCTGAATAATGAGACCACATAATCAGTCTTAAGGTGTAAACTATTCCATAATAGGAGGAGTTAGTTTTACAATAAATTAAAGCAGCTCTTAGTTAAGAGGTAATGAATTTCTTACTAAGTTATAAACCATATCATTTTTTTACTAAAACGCACCAAACTACTTATTGAGACAAGCTTATAATAATAAACTGTACAAACGGTTTACTTACATCCTAAACGCTATAAATGGTAGCATTTCCATTTCTAATATATATGTATGTATATATATATATATATATATATATATATATATATATATATATATATATATAATATATATATATATATATATATATATATATATATATATATTACTGATCTGACTGGCAAACTACAGTGTACAACTATGGATTTTTAAATTCGTTAGTTTGGATGTTATCTCGTCCTTCGCAAAGGTTCCTGTGAGGGACTTGATGGCGTGACTTAATTACCACAACATGACCTTCCTTGACACATCTATCATTACTGAACTAACTACAGTGTACATTAAAGACTATAAATCTATTTTAATTATGTGAACGATTTTACTCACAATTTTATGGAATAGCAATGAGTAACTTGAATTTTATTGCACATAGATTTTGAAACAGATATTGTGAAATTTCCAATAAGCAATTCTTTTTGTTTTGGGAATATAAGAACTTTAGTTTATCACTTTTTAATCAAGTCTAGTGTGTGCTTTTACATGTTGGTCTGTTTATATTGTTTATGGTTGTGTTTATCTTTCTATACGTTTGCTGCAACATCCCTGTGTACTTTTCCAGGTCCTATGTGCATGTATGAGCGGGAATTCTAGCATGCCGGTTTGTTTGCGATCGCCAAGTCTGTGTATGTGTACATAAATGGGAATGACTGAGTTCATGAACGTTATCATGTATGTGCATGTACTCACCTATTTGTGGTTGCAGGGGTCGAGTCTAGCTCCTGGCCCCGCCTCTTCACCGGTTGCTACTGGCCCTCTCTCTCCCCGCTCCATGAGCTTTATCAAACCTCGTCATAAAACTGTGTATGGTTCCTGCCTCCACTACGTCATTTTCTAGGCTATTCCACTGCTTACAACTCTATGACTGAAGAAATACTTCCTAATATCTCTCTGACTCATTTGTGTCTTCAACTTCCAATTGTGGCCTCTTGTTTCTGTGTCCCCTCCCTGGAACATCCTGTCTTTGTCCTACCTTGTCTATTTCACGCATTATTTTATATGTCGTTATCATGTCTCCCCTGACCCTCCTATCCTCCAGTGTCGTCAGGCCGATTTCCCTTAATCTTTCTTCATAGGGACATTCCCTTAGCTCTGGAACTAACCTTGTGGCAAACCTTTGTACTTTCTCTAGTTTCTTGACGTGCTTTATCAAGTGCGGGTTCCAAACAGGTGCTGCATACTCCAGTATGGGCCTGACATACACGGTGTACAGTGTCTTGAACGATTCCTTACTAAGGTATCGGAATGCTGTTCTCAGGTTTGCCAAGCGCCCATATGCTGCAGCAGTTATCTGATTGATGTGTGCTTCCGGAGACATGCTCGGTGTTATACTCACCCCAAGATCTTTCTCCTTGAGTGAGGTTTGCAGTCTTTAGCCACCTAGCCTATACTCTGTCTGTGGTCTTCTGTGCCCTTCCCCTATCTTCAAGTGTTGTGTGTGTGTGTGTGTGGTGTGGTGTGTGTGTGTTGTGTTGTGTGTGTGTGTGTGTTGTGTGTGTGTGTGTGTGTTTGTGTGTGTGTGTGTGTGTGTGTGTGTGTGTGGTGTGTGTGTGTGTGTGTGTGTGTGTGTGTGTGTGTGTGTATGTGTGTGCGTGTGTGTTCTCACCTAGTTGTTGTACTCACCTAGTTTGAGGTTGCAGGGGTCGAGTCAAGCTCCTGGCCCCGCCTCTTCACTGGTCGTATGAGGTCACTCTCCTGAACCGTGAGCTTTATCATACCTCTGCTTAACGCTATGTATGGATCCTGCCTCCACTACATCGCTTCCCAAACTATTCCACTTCCTGACTACTATGTGGCTGAAGAAATAGTTCTTAACATCCCCATGTTGCTGTGTCCCATACGCCCATATGCCGCAGCAGTTTTTTTTTTTAATTGTGCTTCGGGCATGTACTCGGTTTTATACTCACTCCTAGTTTTTTGCTTCAGTGGAGAGAGAGAGAGTGTGTGTGTGGTGGTGTTGTTTGTTGTGTTGTTTTTTGTTTTGTGTGTGGGGTGTTTTGGTGTTATTACCATTTTTCCTAGGCACTGCTTTTGAATTGGGCCGTGTGTGTGTGTGTGTTGTGTGTGTGTATTTGAATCGTGCCGAATAGGTAAACTTGAAATTTTGGGCTAAAATAGAAAAACACTCGTCTTACCTGACGGCACGCAAAAATTTATGTATGCAAAACCGCAAAAATCGTTCTGAATAAAAGGGAAAAAAATTTTTCATTGGTTTATTTATTATTAAATTTTTGTAAACTTATCTAAAAACTTTTAGTTAATAGGCTAAACAAAATTGCCTTCTTATGACAAGTTTAGGCATTTTTTTTTTTTCTAGGGTACATTTGGTACAAAATTATTAAGTTTGGGGTGTGTGTGTTTTTTTGTTGTGTTTGTGTGGTGTTGTGTGTTGTGTGTGAGTGTGTGATGAGTGAGTGTAAAAGGGAGAAAGAGGAGGGGGAGCTCTACCCCGGGTCCCCCACTTGAAACCTTCGACAATTGACTTCCCCGGTTTTTTTCACATCTAATTTCATCTCCTGTATGAAGCTGCGTCCACTGCCCCACTGCTTTCTTCTACTTAAGGCCATTTCAACTAAAGAAAATATTTTCCACTTACCCTAGGGTTCACCTGAGTGTGAAATTATCCAACCATACCTCTTTATTTTTCGGGAAACCCCTGAAATAAGCTGTGTCTTACCCCTCTTTTTTTTTTTCCTTTTTTCCATGATAAAAACCTATAAACGTTTTCTTTGTTCGTAGCTCAGTCCCCTTTACTTCATTTCCACCCCTGACTGAATATTCGCTATTTTATTCGTTTACGTGTTCCTTATAGGCGGTCAACACTAAGGGTTTCCCTGTTTCCCTCTTTTTTAAAAGCTTTTTATATTAAAAATTTTTTTTCACAAAATGTTTACATTGTTGCGGCCTCCTTTCCACGTCCCCCCTTTCAAAATTTTTGGCTGGGGGTTTTAAATTTCCGTAACAATTAACAAAAGTTCCAAAATCTCCCCAGGTGTTGATGCCTTTTAATCACGGTCGGATGGGGTTTGAACCCACGGCACGGAACAAACTCACAGGCCAGTGCGCAAACCACGGGGCCCAGCGGCTCTAAAAAGTTTCATCCAACTATTCCCACAGGGAGGTTACATGGCCCCGCTGTGCCCAAATGTAAGTTTATACAGACAAAACTCACATCGTTGGTGTTGTATAGAAATTACTTAGTTGTATGTTTTCTATTAGAGCCGAGCTGGCCTAGTGGTTAACGCACTGGCCGTAAATTTTGGGACTCACTTATCAGGGGTTTCAAGCCCCACCCAATGTGTGATTTTTGCAGTCGTGTTTTACTATTTCGTGATTAGTTGCAACATTTTTTCATCCTTCAGTTTGTTTTTTCCCATAGTTGGTTTTATTATTTAATTATCTTTTAAGTTACTTCCCCCTGTTATGTTCACTTGTTATGGTGTTTTTAAATTTTTATGTTAAAGTTTTCCCAAAGGTCAATGCAATTTCTTTTTATCCCATTTGCACCCTGTAATTGCATGGATCCTTCGTGATGCACAGAATATAAAGCTTTTTGATTCGGGAAAAATAGTTTAATTTTCTAAATTTCTCCTCAATGTTGATCCGGTTTATCGTTGTCTGTAAGAGATAACTGTTCATGATTTTTTGTTTCTGACCACACTGATGTTTTGTAAAATCTTACCTCTAGTCGGGGTCGGCAACCTACGTCCTGAGGGCCGGGCCAACCAACGGGGGCCTAGTTCATATAAGATAAAAAATGTCAAAGTTTAAAATGTATTATTTTTACCTTTTTTTATTAACAAGTGAAGTGTGGGGAAACCCGCGCCGCAGACCTGGGCCTTTACCCCTAGAGGGCAAGGTTGCCGACCCCAGCACTAATTTTTTTCGGGTGTTAACTTTTGATCTTTTTTAAAAATTTATGTTCGCATATTAGAGACCTGACCTATAGACCAGTGTCTTAATGTCACATTTCTTGAATGTGTAATACGTTTAGTATCTTCCATTACCTAACACTTCGCCTGTCGCTAGCTTTGTTGATGATCGCGCGAGTGTGTGTTTTTGTGTTGTTGGGTGTGTGTGGTGTGGTGTGGTTGTATGTGTGTGTGTGTTTTTTTTTGTGTGTTTGGGGGGGGGTGTTGTGTTGTGTGGGGTGTGTTGTGTGTGTGTGTGTATAATATATGTGTGTGTGTGTGTGGGGTGTGTGGGGTGTGTGTGTGTTGTGTGTGTTGTGTGTGTGTGTGTGTGTGTGTGTGTAGTGGTGTGTTTGTGTGTGGTGGTTGTGTGTGGTGTGTGTTGTTGTAAGTGTGTGTGTGTGTGTGTGTGTGGTGTGTGTGTGTGGGGGTGTGTGTGTTGTGTGTATGTTTTGTTGGGTTTTATTTTGTTAGTGTGTGTGTTGGGTGTGTATGTGTGTGTATATTGTTAGTTTTGTATGGTGTGTTATGTGTGTTGGTTGTGTGTTGTGTGTTGGGGGGGGTGTGGTGTGTGTTGGGTGTGGTGTGTGGTGTTTGTGGTGTGTGTTTTGTGGTGTGTTGTACAGAACAAAGAACATCGTAACACTAAATAACACTCAACTCCCCTCTTGCTCAAAAATCACTAATTCTCAACAGATAATTATTAGTTTTTTTGCCATCTTTTGGCATAAATTACCCCAAAACCCAAAAAACCTGCAGCAAGTCATTAAGACTCAACAAACCCAAATTTCAAAATTTTTTTGGGACTCGAGGGAAGTTTTACTTATAAGATTGGTCCCCCAATGGCCTTCCCTCACCTTTATTAGGGAAACATAAGGGGCACAAAAAATTGGCAATTTAAATCTTCGATAAAGTAATTAAAGGTTTAGACCCCTTTAAATTTCCAATTTAGAGGGTGATGAAATCATTCTTTGTCTTTATCTCTTGGGTTTTTCTAAAAGTTTTATTATTCTTCCTTTTTGATTGCCCAAAAACTGGGTTTTTCTTTTAAAGTGTTTTTTTTTTACGTCTCCCAATCTTGTGTAGTAAAATATTAATTTCCTGTGTGATTTCGGGGTTGAGCACCGCCTTTAAACCCGGGTCACAGTTTTTTTGTTAACTATTGTGACTTAGCTTGTATTACTTTATTTAAATTTATTAATCAATTCTCTTCATTGTCGATGCTTCTCACCTATGTTAACTACTGTAAAAATTTTATGTGAAGGACAGTGTGTGACTTTCAACACTGACACGTTAACAAACGGAGGATCGATCCTCTACACGCATTGGTCGAGTTCACATGGGTTTTCATTTTTTGAAATAAAATCTAAAGATATTCTTACGTATATATATTGCTGTCGGTATCTTCCTATTCTGTCTCCCTCTTTGATACAACGTGTCATGGTATACCTTGTTTGTCCGCGAGTATTTTACATGTCAGGACCAAGTCGCCTTTTGTTTCACATGCCTTTAGTAACATGAGGCGCTAGTGTGAGGGCATAGATCTAAATATTCTGGAGCTTTGCTTTGTATATGGCTAAGTAGAGGCTCTATACTGGAGATGAGTACTCAGGGATTGACCTCAATAAGTAGTGATAAGTGACTTGAAGGTTTCTGAAGGCAATCTTTCAGTTGATCAGTCTAGTAAACGTTAACGGTCTCACTCACTTTACATGAGCTTCACGAGGCAGATTTCAGATTTAACTGACTTTTTCACAAACTTTACAGACTTCTGTGCAGTTGCTGATATTATAATAAAAGTTTTCTGATTAAGGAAATTCGAAATACAGTCACCTTTCCTTCTCATTCGCCAGGCGTTGCGTAACTCTGAGAACTGACTGATGATGCTTCTCTATAAACGTATTAACAATGATTTTTTGTTAGAATGTTGGAGGTGCAGTTACACTTTACCAAAGTCTCTGGGTCCTGACACCTGAATGTGAGGAATAAAAAGGCACAATGCCGTCACTGTAACAATACATCAATAACCCGCACATGGAAGACTAGTTAAGGGTGTGATTATTTAATGGTCGTCATATGTTTCATTCTACCATATCTGGGTTAATTGTATATTGCTACCTGCCTATTATTGTACATTGTTCATTTCCAACTGCAGTTTCAGTTATCTTTAGTTTGAATCGTCTTCTTGTCTCACAGGTTCGACTAACATAAAAACATTATGCTGTAATATGTCATTACAGGTCATATTACAACTATGGTAGAACGTTGCTCTGCAGTAATTGCTTTCTTAGAGAGGAAAATATCTGCATTTCCATTTTGTGATGAGATATTCATTTTTAAAAAGTAGTTTTTGCAAGAACTGTGTCACTGACACAGTGAAGAATGAAATATCACCTTGGCATGTTATTCTTCATTGTGGCAGCTACAAGTCCCCCACCTCAGTGTATCATTCCACGTACTGGTAGTTACAAACACCTACCCTGGAATGTCTTTCCAAACTGTGGTAGTAACAAACATCCACCCTTGTATGTCATTTCACACTCCCACACTAGTGTGTCATTCCACACTGTGGTAGTTACAATCACCCATCCTGTTATGTCATCCCACACTGTGGTAATTACCACCACCCACCCTGGAGTATCATCCAAAATTGTGGTAATTACCAGAACCCCTCCCCGTCCTTTTGTATCATCCAACATGGTGGTAATTACCAGCATCCACCCAGGTATGTCATTCCACACTGTGGTACATTCACCCACTCTGGCATGTCACTGCAAACTGTCGTAGTTACAATCACCCACCCTGGTATATTATTCCACATCTCAACGAAAGAGTGATGAGATGTCAAATTCCAAACTTCACTGAGCAGCACAGTCTGCATAACACAGGAAGTTCCAGAGATGGGACTAAGCAACAAGGGGTCACAATTGGATGTTAAAGACTCGGATGAGTCACAGGGATGTTAGAGTTGTCAGGATGTGAGATAGTCTGGAAAACGATGTAGTGGAGGCAGGAACCATACATAGCTTTAAGAAGAGGTACGATAAAGTTCATGGAGCGGGGAGAGAGTGACCTAGTATTGACCAGTGAAAAGGCAGGGTCGGGAGCTAAGGGGAGTGTCCTGACCACACTGGAGGATTGGAGAGATAGGGGGGACATGATAACGACAAGGTGGACAGAGACAGGATGTTCCAGAGATGGGACACAGAAACAAGGGGTCACAGTTGGAAGCTGAAGACTCAGATGAATCACAGGGATTTTAGGAAGTACTTTTTCAGTCACAGAGTTGTTAGGAAGTGGAATAGTCTGGGAAGTGATGTAGTGGAGGCAGGATCCATACATAACTTTAAGAAGAGGCATGATAAAGCACATGGAGCGGCCAGTAAAGAGGCGAGGGCCAGGAGATGTGAATCGACCCCTGCAACCACAAGTAGGTAAGTACACATACTACACACACACACACACACACACACACACACACATAGAGTAGTCAGTAAGTGGAATAGTTTGGGAAGCGATGTAGTGGAGGCAGGATCCATACATAGCTTTAAGCAGAGGTATGATAAAGCTCGCGGTTCAGGGAGAGTGACCTAGTAGCGATCAGTGAAGAGGCGGGGCCAGGAGCTCGGACTCGACCCCCGCAACCTCAACTAGGTGAGTACACACACACACACACTGGAGGACAGGAGAGATACTGGGGATATGATAACGACATATAAAATACTGAGAGAAATTGACAAGGTGGACAGAGACAGAATGTTCCAGAGATGGGACACAGCAACAAGGGGAAACATTTGGAAGTTGAAGACACAGATGAATCACAGGGATGTTAGGAAGTATTTCTTCAGTCACAGAGTAGTCAGGAAGTGGAATAGTTGGGAAGCGATGTAGTGGAGGCAGAATCCATACATAGCTTTAAGCAGATGTATGATAAAGCTCATAGTCATAGCACGAGTCATAGCTCCTGGCGGGGCCAGGAGCTATGACTCGACCCCAGCAACCACAACTAGGTGAGTACAACTAGGTGAGCATACACACACACACACACACACACATACACACACACACACACACAGTGAAGATCCTCAGCACTAATTACCTCTTTTCATCTGTCGATATAATTCCATTGATCTTTGCTATCCAGGAACTTTTTACCATTTTACTCACACATCTCATAATTATTTTTTAATTCTGTCTGGGAACACGCCGCGGGGGGCGCTGACCCCTTGTGATCAACAACAGGAAATTTACAGTTTGTTCTCTCTTGCTTTTCGATATCATGTTAAGTGCCCTTTAAAGTAGGTGATGAGTTCTTGATCCAGATATTTTGAGCTTTTCTCCCCTACCTCGTACCAAATCTGATTACAAGTTTGTCTCTAAGCCATTACGGGTTTAGTGCTTCCCTACTTATATAATAATAATAATCTTGAAAAGTGCGTAGTATTCTACCCAAGCCTCGTCTGTTCTGACTCAGAGTTATATTCATCGTTACTTGCGTCCAAACATGCGTCCATACGTGCGTGATTCGTTTACACATAAGCCACTCGTTCTTAATTGCATCACAGGTCCATGAAAACGTCATTTGTCTCTAAATGCGCCGTTCGTCACTGAATGCGTCTTGTCTCTCGTGACGGGTCGTGTAGATCGTATCCCGGGGTATATTTTATCAAAATAGTTAATTACTCTATTAATCTTGGCCCTCAGAGTGCCAACCCTCCTTCCGGTTGTTGTTGTTAGTGTTATTGTTGCTGCTGTTATTGGTGTTAGTATTGTTGTTGTTAGTGTTGTTGTTAGTGTTGCTGTTGTTAGTGTTGCTGTTGTTGTTTAGTTTTTTTTGCTATAATACTCACTAAGAAACATTAAATTACTAAAGCAGGCTACTGTGTCGCTGTTTAACAAGGTCTTCTACTGAGTTAACAGTGTTTGTCTAGCTCACTTAATTTTATTGTCTCAAGGACCTCCAATTTGCATGACGAGTTGTAATGTACATTTGTACATTGTTAATGCCCGTTTGTTTCATGCTTAGCGTGCTGTATTTGATGTTAATTAATGTTTATTGCAAGTTACCTACGGCATTGCTTGTCAGCTCTAGACAGTGACAAGAATGCTCTAAATAACTAAAAATGTTTTAATCATTTACTATGTTTTATGTACGTATTTATGCCAGGGTTAACATAGCACGAGTGCTGAGGTGGTGGAAGGTACATATTAATTCTCCCGTCTCACCACCAGTTTCGTGACGAGTAATATTACTTCGTATATGTCGGCCTCCCGGCTGGTGGTCACCTGGCTGGTGACGGTCGGCCTCCCGGCTGGTGGTCACCTGGCTGGTGACGGTCGGCCTCCCGGCTGGTGGTCACCTGGCTGGTGACGGTCGGCCTCCCGGCTGGTGGTCACCTGGCTGGTGACGGTCAGCCTCCCGGCTGATAAGAACATATGAACTTAAGAAAGAAGGAATACAGTAACAGGCCTACTGACCCATGCGGAGCAGGTCCATGTCCTCCCCCGGATTAGACCAAGGACCCCCCCCCCCGGATAAGCCCAATGACCCTCCCAGTCTGATCACCTCCACTCAAGGAAGGAGCACGGCACCAGACCCAGCAGCACAAGCTAGTCAGGTCCAACTCACACCCACCCACACCCAGTTATGTATTTATCTAACCTATTTTTAAAACTACACAACGTTTTAGCCTGAATAACTGTACTCGGGAGTTTGTTCCACTCATCCACAACTCTATTACCAAACCAGTGCTTTCCTATATCCTTCCTGAATCTGAATTTTTCCAACTTGAAACCATTACTGCGAGTCCTGTCTTGGCTGGAAATTTTCAGCACGCTATTTACATCCCCTTTATTTATTCCTGTTTTCCATTTATACACCTCGATCATATTACCCCTAATTCTACGCCTTTCGAGAGAGTGCAGATTCAGGGCCCTCAGTCTATCCTCATAGGGAAGATTTCTGATACATGGGATCATCTTAGTCATCCTCCTTTGTACGTTTTCCATAGCATTTATATCCATTCTGTAATACGGTGACCAGAACTGAGCAGCATAGTCTAAATGAGGCCTAACCAAGGATATATAGAGTTGAAGAACAACCTGAGGACTTATATTATTTATACTTCTAGATATGAAGCCAAGAATTCTGTTAGCTTTATTGCGAACACTAATGCATTGTTGTCTTGGTTTTAGATTACTGCTAACCAGAACTCTTATATTATTTATACTTCTAGATATGAAGCCAAGAATTCTGTTAGCTTTATTGCGAACACTAATGCATTGTTGTCTTGGTTTTAGATTACTGCTAACCAGAACTCTTAAATCTTTTTCGCAATCAGTAGTATTAAGATCAACATTATTTTGTCTATATGTGGCATGGTTATTTAACTGTCCAACATTTAGAACTTTGCATTTGTCAATATTAAACTGCATCTGCCACTTCTCCGACCATTGCATCAGTCTATTCAAATCATCCTGGAGTGCTCTAGTGTCCTCATTAGAATGAATTGGACGGCCTATTTTGGTGTCATCAGCAAATTTGCTTATGTCGCTATTTATTCCCTCATCTATGTCGTTTATGTAAATTGTGAACAACAACGGGCCCAACACTGACCCCTGAGGAACACCGCTTGTGACGTGCCCCCATTCTGATTTCTCCCCATTTATGCAAACTCTCTGCTGTCTATTTGTCAGCCATGCCTCTACCCAGGAAAAAATTTCTCCTCCTATTCCGTGTGCCTTAAGTTTCCTCAATAGCCTCTGGTGTGGAACTCTATCGAAAGCCTTACTGAAGTCCATATACACAATATCATATTCCTTACCATGATCTACCTCCTCAAACTCCTTAGTGAAAAAAGTTAGTAAATTCCTAAGTCAGGAACGCCCCTTTGTAAAATTGTGTTGAGATTCATTAATCAATCTGTGCCTGTCAAGATTGCTACGAATTGCTTTGGCAATTGTTGATTCCATAAATTTTCCCACTATGGAGGTAAGGCTTATTGGTCTATAGTTTGAAGCCAAGGACCTGTCACTTGCCTTATAAATAGGTATTACATTTGCCATTTTCCACTTATCAGGCACTATGCCAGTTTGTAGCGATATGTTAAAAAGATTAGCCAAAGGTATGCTAAGTTCCTCTTTACATTCCTTTAACACCCTTGCAAACAGTTCTTCAGGGCCTGGGTATTTGTTAGGTTTTAGTTTCTCTATTTGTCTGAGGACCATGTCACTAGTTACTGCAATCGTGCATAGTTTATTATCGTCCTGTTCTACATCATCTATTATTTCAGGAATATCGCTAGTATTTTCCTGAGTGAAAACTGAGAGGAAGTAGGTATTGAGAATTTCACATATATCCTTATCACTGTAAGTGATCTGACCAGAGTTACTGTTAAGTGGGCCACTCTTGTCCCTAATCTTACTTCTGTATACCTGAAAGAACCCTTTTGGGTTAGTCTTTGAATCCCTTGCGACCTTAGCCTCATAATCCCTTTTTGCTTTTCTTATTCATTTCTTTATTTCTCTCTTTAATTGAATATATTGATTTCTTAACTGCCCATCCCCTCTTTTGATACGCCTATATATGCCTGTCTTTGAACCAATGAGATGTTTTAATCTATTGTTCATCCATCTGGGATCATTTTTGTTAGATCTAATTTCCCTACTCGGAACAAAAGTTGTCTCGGCAGCTAGAACTATGCTCTGAAGAATGTCATATTGGCAACCAAGATCACCTACCTGACCCATAGTCAGGACATCCCAATTTAGCCCACCCAGGTAATTTTTCAGTCCCATGAAGTCGGCCAAGCGAAAATCTGGGACAGAGATTTGATTGCAGTTATCTGGGTAATTCCATGATATATTGAAACTAAGTGATTTGTGATCACTTTCCCCAAGCTCATCACTAACCTCAAGATTATTAATTAGTGAATCTTTGTTGGCAAGAACTAAGTCAAGCAGATTGTTTCCTCTAGTTGGTTCTGTCACAACCTGTTCTAAAAAGCAATCCTGAACCGTATCAAGAAAGTCACTAGACTCAAGATTTCCTGTCATATTGTTCCAATCAATTTGTCTAAAGTTAAAATCTCCCATTATCACAACATTTTCATATCTAGATGCCTTATGAATTTCGTCCCATAACAGCTTACTGCCCTCCCTATCAAGGTTTGGGGGCCTACAAATCACACCCAAAATTAACTTGTCACGTCCCTCGAGAAACTGTAGCCAAACAGATTCTGTGTTCGATGTTTCTAATCGTATATCATGTCTAAGACAACAATTTAAATTTTCTCTGACATACATTGCCACTCCACCACCCTTCCTGTTGACCCTATCAGTGTGGAATAGTTTATAACCCTGTATGTTGCATTCAGAAGGCATTTCTCTATCTTTCAGGTTAAACCAGGTCTCTGTTATACCAATAATATCTATATTACCTACACTTGCAAGTAATCTTAAATCATCTATCTTATTTCTTAGGCTCCTACTATTTGTATAGTAAACCTTAAGGGAGCTAGTCACTCGTTGCCCTGTGCTATCTCTCTTTGTTTTTTGACCAATTGATTTGCCATTACTAGCAACTTTATTTTGAGTATTGTCTTTTAAACATATCCCTTAGGTATCCCGGTAATAACTGCTATTTTTAACTCCAATGCTGCAGGCTGATTGCTTCCCATAAACACCCATACCTCTTTAATCTATTAGTTTAAATTCCTAGACAAGTCATCAATTACCCTCTCAATTGAATTGGCTAATGCAACCACTCCATCCCCAGAGATGAACCCCATCCCTTGCATACATATCACGTTTGCCAAAGAATAGGTTCCAGTTATCAATGAATGGGATTGCAAGTTCCTTGCAGGACTTGTCTTGCCAGCAATTTATACCAATTGCCCTAGACATCCATTCATTGCCCACTCCCTTTCTAGGCAAGATGCTACATATGACTGGGATCCCTCCCTTAGACCTAACTACTTCTATGGCTGACCTGTACTTATCCAGCAGCTCCTCTCTCCTGCCCTTCCCAATGTCTTTACCCCCAGCACTAAGACAGATAATGGGCTTGTTCCCATTACCTGCCATAATATTATCCAACCTGCTGACTATGTCACCAACACCAGCTCCAGGAAGGCACACTCTCTGTCTGACCTTTCTGTCTCTGTTACAAAATGCACGGTCGGTATATCTGATGGTCACCTGGCTGGTGTTGTTGGGGGTCACTCAACTCTACAAGATAAGCATAGATTAGACATGTAGGTACGCTGTTCAGCGACTCCATTAACACATCAAACTGTTAGCAAAACTCCTAAATTATTTGTCGTGGGTGAAGCGGGTGAAGCTTACTTTCTGCACCTAGTCATGTGTGGACATAGTCCGAAGAAGACGCTTCTGTATGATAGTTTGTGTGTGAATTTTGGCTGCGTTCTACTGCGGGTTTTATTGGGAAAATTTCCTGAGGGCTCAGTCTGTATGCTGGTTGTCAGTGTCAGCTTTAGAGACATTGTAATGTGACCTGACCGGCATTGTCCTGACTACCAAGAACAATCTGACTAACAAAGCAATTTGAGGAGAATACCACTGATTTGTGTGCAAATTATCTTACTGAAATTTCGTTGTTCTTTAGACAGACCAATGTTGTGAACTGACTCAACAAGGCTGAATTATGTATTTAATTAAATTGAACAGTAGTATGCAGATTTCAGAATCGATATTATTTAAGTGGCGCTTGTGACGGACTAGAGCATCGTTCTCATTACCTGGTCTAACATCTACTGTGTTCACACACACTTGAATTCAAATATCTACCCATCTCTTCTTCCTGTTCTTGATATCACATACAGGGAAAATAAACCTATATGTGTACGTTGCCCTTAAATTGTGTTGTAAAAAGTGTATTAATGTTTGTATTTTAGCTGCACACCATGCAGTGGCTCACTTGAAGTTCAGAATAAGGCTCCTCAGATATAATCGGACACTTCGTCTTGGTCGTCAGAAAATTATAATCTCTAAGGGTAGGGGAAAGCAAAGTTTCAAGAATAAACCAAACCACGGTATGGGTGGGGATTAAACTCTCGGCAAGTGAGACGTGAAACTCCAGGCCAGCGTGTAAGCCACCGGGCCAGTGGGCTACAATGAGATTCATCCAACTAGGTATATTTATACACAATAGGGAGGTTAGCATGGTTAGTGAGAAGGCCCAGTGGCTTACGCGTTGGCCTGGAGTTTTACGACTCACTTGCCGCGAGTTCAGTCCCCACCGCTTATAACTTCGGACAGGTATCAGGAAGGTACACAGGAGGGTAATAAATAATAACCAAGAAAATAAAGAGGGACCCCTGGATAGTCTACCCAAGATACATAGAACATGGGAGGAAGGGAGAGGAGTGAACCGTAAAATACAGAAAGCCCATACCACAACAGACGACTCGGAATTAGTCACCCACTGGCAAAAAAATACAATAAACATAAACATCAGCTAGCCCAACCCCCAGCCACAGTGGTAACCCAGACCCATCCTCCAACCCCAGTGCTAATCCAGACTCGTCCCACAGCACTGGTGCTGATCCAAACTTAGCCACCAACCATAATGCCGACTCAGACTCAGCCCCCAGCCCTTAGTGCTAATCCAGACTCTGCTAGGGATTCTATCACAACCACCACTAAAACCTTAAATATGCAACCATCATTGCACAAGATCATAGCCCGCATTATAGATGTAGTGGAGGAGGAGTCTTCTTCTCGGGAAAGTGCTAGTCTCCTGGAACCATAAGGGGGTGACTGGTTTGGCTACTAAGGACTGCATTGCAGTTCTAGAAACTGCAGAAATTGAGAACTCATCTACTAAAATTATACTCAGCCAAAAGCGAAATGGTGCAAATTCTATGTTTGGGGCATCTGTAAGAATAGTATGTTAAGAAAAGCAAATGGGACATGGAACTTTGAGCATCACAAAAAATGTCGCGACCTCCTGTCTAAAGAAGTGTGTCGTTCTACCTCCTGCGAATTCTTTCACCCGGAAATGTGCCACTCTTCAGTCCTCCAAACACAGTGCTACAACACCAACTGCCCTGCATACCATCTGAATGGGAGCAAGAGGTACAGACTCCATAGGACAAACAATATTAGTAGTTACGACAACTCCCTCATAAGAACATAGTTGCATGTGATGTGGAAAATATCGGTATTTTCCTGATTCCGTTACTCACCTTCCCCAGCTGGGGGACTGGGGATGCATAAGAGGGGAGAGAGACGACACATAGAGGCAGGTGTCAGTTCTGTATATACTTAATTCTAAGAATTTGCCTCGTAACTTCTAGGCTAAATATGCACATCAAGTTCTACAATACTGCTTCATATATTTAAGCTAAGTTAGAGACACTCGTTAGCTTACTCTAGTATTATACGTCCCATACATTAATTAAGTCGTAGGCACCCTCAGTCTACCAGTTTGAGTGCCCACGTGGATAGGCTGAGCCGACGGCGAGTCAGTCAAAATTCAACTTTGAGAAGGGCTCTTTTCCCTCTGAGTTCTTGCGCGGTGAATGCACTCGTACAGCATACAATCACCACAGGCAAGGATCTCTCTAGCTGGAGCAGGCAGCTGCGTGACTTACACAGGTATTTCTCAAATATCCCCTGCACCTAACACTACCACGTGAGTAGTGGTGCATTCAGATGTCTACACATGTGTAGAGGTGGCACCCACGACCAGAGGTTACCAAAACAGCTGCTTGTCACAACCACACTGCCTACTGTGAGAAATAAAGGTTAGTACACATTGACTGAAGTTACCCTGAAGTGGTGCGGCAGACTTCAGACTGAATTCACGACAGAAACAAAGGACCATTAACCCGACTCAGCCGTGACCCCACACACACTGCCTTAATTCCCCATATGTGATACATTCTAGTATATAGTAATGTGTGTTTGTGGTAACTTTATGCTACTTGCATGCACCCTTAAGTTGTAAATATTAATTATTTTGCCACGTAGCCCAAGCATAGCCAAGGTGAATGAGTGGACGGCTTCCTGCTTATATAAATAAGCGTTATTAAAATCCTTAAATTCTCTTTAACATAAATAAAAAAGCACAGGCTGCATAATACACAATATTTCACTTTCTACACATGAGTGCTATTTTTAAGTTTTTCGTTATTAGTTATCGTCAACTTGCGCGGATTCATCGGCGGTGCTGGTGTGAGTGGCGCCATGACCACTCGGCGTGGTCTTATCCCATCACTCAGCGAATGGTTAGTGGTATCCTGGATGTGTTCCACAAACAGATCTATTCCGTGAGACACAGTGTGCTATTTGAGGCTACCAGTCATTCCAGCTCTCCAGCCAAATACTTAGCACAGTACCTTGATTATAAAGATTGACCAGTGGCTGCCATTAGCGTAATTTCAAAAATAAATAATCGCTCTCACGGACAAATAATAATATACACAGGATATGTGAGGCCCATCTTGGAGTATGCAGCGCCAGTATGGAGCCTGCATTTCATAAAGCATGTAAAGAACCCGGAATAAGTGCACAGATTTACAACGGAACTAGTCCCAGAGCTGGGAAGCATAAGTTATACTGTAAGACTAGAGAAGTTAAACCTAACTACACTAGAAGACAGAAGGACCAGAGGTGATATGATTTCGATGTAGAAAATACTGAGATGAATTGACAGGGATGACAGGGCAAGTCTGTTTGAGAGACAGGTCTCAGGTACACGAAGAAGCAGCTGGAAACTGAAAGCACAGATGAGTTAAAGGGACGTTAAGAAACACTTAGAGGGGTTAGGAAGTGGAATGACCAACATAGTGAAGTGGGAGGCGAGATCCATACAAAGTTTTAAGAAGAGGCATGACATGGCTCACGCAGCTAGGATAGGTAGTACGGCCATTCTAGGAGGAAAAATGGTCTTACCCTGAAATAATTCTTAAGAAATTGAGACTTTCCACGTGCATAGTTCTATTCCCTGGTTTAACATGCATAGTTCTAGTTCCTGGTTTAACATGCATAGTTCTAGTTCCTGGTTTAACATGCATAGTTCTAGTTCCTGGTTTAACATGCATAGTTCTAGTTCCTGGTTTAACATGCATAGCTCTAGTTCCTGGTTTAACATGCATAGTTCTAGCTCCTGGTTTAACATGCATAGCTCTAGTTCCTGGTTTAACATGCATAGTTCTAGTTCCTGGTTTAACATGCATAGTTCTAGTTCCTGGTTTAACATGCATAGTTCTAGTTCCTGGTTTAACATGCATAGTTCTAGTTCCTGGTTTAACATGCATAGCTCTAGTTCCTGGTTTAACATGCATAGTTCTAGTTCATGGTTTAACATGCATAGTTCTAGTTCCTGGTTTAACATGCATAGTTCTAGTTCCTGGTTTAACATGCATAGTTGTAGTTCCTGGTTTAACATGCATAGTTCTAGTTCCTGGTTTAACATGCATAGTTCTAGTTCCTGGTTTAACATGCATAGCTCTAGTTCCTGGTTTAACATGCATAGTTCTAGTTCCTGGTTTAACATGCACAGTTCTAGTTCCTGGTTTAACATGCATAGTTCTAGTTCCTGGTTTAACATGCATAGCTCTAGTTCCTGGTTTAACATGCATAGTTCTAGTTCCTGGTTTAACATGCATAGTTCTAGTTCCTGGTTTAACATGCATAGTTCTAGTTCCTGGTTTAACATGCATAGCTCTAGTTCCTGGTTTAACATGCAAAGTTCTAGTTCCTGGTTTAACATGCATAGTTCTACTCCCGGTTTAACATATAAAAATCATTGCAAGATGGCCTCCATCTTGAAAAATAGTGGCCATATTTTTTTTATATTTTAGTAAATCTTGAACCTTGAAGATAGCAATAAATGCTTTAATAAAAAAATATAAGGAACTAAAAGATAAACATTCTTTGATCATTACCTTTTTTAGCGTAAGTGCAACAAGAGCCGAGATGCAGCTTAAATAAAAGTTGCAAGATTTACATATTTCATTTTTCCGTCAAATACTTCATGATTTCTGAGGTGCAAAAGGTAGGAATCAATTATTAAACAATGACTCATTTATCCTGGACACTTCTTACCTCCCAACTAGAAAGAGTGAACTGGAAAATGAAGAGGATACCTGGAGTTTACCTGGAGAGAGTTCCGGGGGTCAACGCCCCCGCGGCCCGGTCTGTGTAAATTTGTGTAAGTCTGTGTAAGTTTGAAACAAGGAGAATTTATTACTTAGAAATAAGATTGATCGAATATACAATATAATACTGATATTATTTCTACATATATTAAGTGCTAAGGTACATGACTTACGAAGAAAAATAGAGAAAACTAATAATGTCTTAATAAATTTTCTGGACGGTTTCTGTTAACATTGTTCGTCATCATTAGGTTCTTCCATAAAAGCAGAACATACAAGACCTGCTCTCTTGCACTCACAAATTTTTGCAAGGACTCTGGCAATTGCATGAAATTATGCGTAACAGCATGTCAGGTGCTGGGGTCAGTGGTGTGGGTGCAGGGCTCCAGCACCATACCCATTGGTTAAGGTTACGTCCTAAGCACTGTTGAACCTGAAACGGAACTCGAGAAATGGTGAGCAGCAGTTGCTGTTGTCGGAGGAAGTGTGGAGAATCCTAAGTTTGACTGGAGTTGTTGTATCGCCATTAGATGGTTGAATATATATTATCGACTTTCATTCAAAGTTTGTTTTCTTGATGATCCATACAGTGTCAGGATAAATTCCTCACCAACTTTAGCTATGTCACTCTTAACTCCATTAGCCTAGTTAAATGTTTTCATTTGTATCCTCAGTTGCTTATTTTCCCATAGTCTTCAAAGCTTTCTTATTTTTCATTCATTCGTTGTTTGTAAGAAATGAAGCACTTCTTTTCTATCTGTTAATCTCTCAATGCTTGGAATACACCTTTCCCTTTGCTTCCTGTTTCTAACCTAAGGAACCAATGCTTATGTTTAGTGGTTTAGTGGAAGAAAGTGATGTGAGTCACACCAAAAGGTCTGTGTCTAGGCCGACCACAAAGATAGGATTATAGTTAGCCGTATGTTGTAAAGCAACGTTTGTGATTAAGACAACTGCATCACCAGCCACCTGATGTACTGGGTTTCTATCTTTATGCAGTTAGAGAAGTGGGGCACTAACATGAGCCTTTTCATTTCACTTATTGGACAAAAAATCAGATTATTTGGGGTTTGTAAATGTGTCCTTGCAAATCTAAATGACTTTTTTTATTTGTTTAATGATGATTCTGTTCTTTTATAGTTTTACTCTCAGGGTATCCATCAAACACTAGAACACTTCTTCGCCAAATTGTCGTTTTTCGTTAGACTCAAATGCATCCAGAACAGCAGCATAAATAACTCATCTCGGCCACATAACATTAACAAGCGCCCTCCATCAAGAACATGTAAACCTTTTTAAGGAAACTCTATGATCAGGCTTGAAAACTGAAGCTAAAGACGATTTTATGCATTTCCGCATGTAGGCTTCATTTCAGAGAGCACGAGGACTGGGTGCTATTTCATTATCAGAATACTCCTTTAGTTCTTCAGGGTCACTGTACAAAGAAATAATTCTGTTGCTGGAACATTATTCCCTCTGACTTGCACAGCAGATCACTATCTATGCAAATGTTTCCCAAGAAGTATTTTCGTAGTTCATGTCACATTGACATCTACTAAAACATCAGAAGAAAGACTTACAAGGTCCTCTATCTCGACCAATTAACTGATTCCTCTTCATGTTTCAGATCAGTTCTAATTATTATTTCTTTGCGTTCCTCGAAAGTATCAAGGTATAGCCCTGTAAACTCTTCAATTGATGAGCTTACAACAGTGGGTGCTAGAGCTCATAATATTCACATCATCAAGGTTTCAATGATATCACGACCCTTACTTAAATCACCTATACTTTTTATGGGTTTCCACAATAAATAATCAGTATTCATGTCAGTCCATACACCTGACCACTCCTTCTTTTGGAGCCTAATTGTGAAAAATTCTTCTGAAAACTTTCTGTAACCATCGGGTGACAAGCATTAACATGAATTACTTGGTAACGTTGAGCAGCATACGTTGGTCTCATAATGTTTTAAGTTCTTTCATATACCTGTAAGATTAAATATTCTTCTCAACTCCAGATCTCTCTCTCATGATGTTCTTGATACTTGCAGATTGTACTGGCGTTCATCTTTCCATCTGGAAACAGAACCGCGACTCTCAGACTAGCAGAACCCATCTGCCTATGGTCGACCGAGTCCTTCCCGTCTTGTGATAGTTCTAAATAAAATCAGTCGTAGTATCAGAAAGCTTCAGAGACAATTAAATCCTTAGATATTCTAATTCGACATTTGACTTCGTTTACCTATTCATCTCTACACTAGTTACAATAGTTGTCAATATATATATCTGTTTTAGGTAGTTTTGTATTTGGTGATCATGCTTCTACTGCCCAGTACATGTTATCTTACCAGCCTTGATTATTATTTTAGCAAAGTTTTTCTGTAACTTATGCAAACTTGCTCTTGGTTCAATCATGTGATACAAGTATTTGTTGTCTTCCCGCTCCAAACTGACATAAATTAAAATGTTCATTAACTTTGTGACTTGTACCTTTGCACCTCCATCATGACGTAAACCAGAAAGAATGTACTCAGACTAGATGCTGTGAAATCATTCATTAAATTACAAGCAATATAATTTACTACAATATGCGCTAACAATACATTATATGTGTTCCGTGTGTTTTTATTTAAAATATAATTATTTCACAAATCATATTAAGAAAACTGTTTGCAAAGTTAAAACACCACTCATTGTACTCCAAAAATCATGAGGTTTTTGATGGTAAACTGAAACGCGTAAAAATTGAAGCTTGTATTTCAGCAGTATCTTAGTTCCCGTTGCACTTGCAATGAAAATGGTAATGAATTTTTTTTTTTTACTTCTGTGTAATGTGTGCGTAAAATATTTCATGAAGTACTCAACCATTCAAGAGAAATTTCACAAAAAAGCAAAATAGGCCGCAATTTTCCAAGAATGTTGCAGCAGCACGCAATGTTTAGTGTTGATTTATGTTATGTTATTACAAGGCTCTAGAACCCTGCGTTTATAGTCCTCAATATCAAGACAAAACCCTAGGATGACTGGACTAAAAGTAAACCCAGTAGTGGGCTGAGAGGCAGGGCCAGGACACTCCAAGACTGCAACCATGATTAGGTGAGCACACACACACACACACACACACACACACATATACATACACAGGACGAGGCGGACCAGGAGCTATGATTCGACATCTGTAACCACAAATAGGTAAGCTATTAGGTAAGTACACACACACACGAAGAGGCGGGGCTAGGAGCTATGAATCGACCCCTGCAACCACAAATAGGTAAGTACTCTCTCTCTCTCTCTCTCTCTTTCTCACACACACACACACACACACACACACACACACACACACACAATGAAGACAGAAAGGACTTCAGAAAGGTGAACAGGTGGGATGCACCAACAAGTGCTGGACACGATACATACATCCGAGGAGGAGGTGAAGAGGCGATGGGGCCGGATAACATCTCTCTGTGGGTTCTGCGAGAGGGAGCAGAGGTGCTCTGTGTGCCACTAACAACAATCTTCAGCACATTATCGAAACAAGACGACTACCTGAGATATGGAAGACAGTAAATGTAGTCCCATTTTTAAAAAAGGAGGCAAACAAGCAGCATTAAACTACAGACCAGTGTCACTGACATTTATTGTATGCAAAGTCATGGAGAAGATTATCAGAAGAGTGGTGGACCACCTAGAAAGGAATGAGTTTATAAACGACAACAAGTACGGATTCAGTGACGGGAAATTCTGTGTCACTGACCAACTAGAGTTCTATGAAAAGGTGACAGCAGTATGACAAGAGAGAGAGTGGTTGATAGACAGCATTTTCATGGACTGTAAGAAGGCTTTTGACACTGTTCCATACAAGACACTAATGGAAAAGCTGGAGGACCGAGCAGTATAACAGGGAAGGCACTGCAATGGATCAGAGAATACCTGACGGGAAGGTAGTACCGAGCCATGGTATGTGATGAAGTGTCAGAGTGGGCGCCTGTGACGATTGAAGTTCCACAGGGGTCATTCCTAGGACCAGTTCTGTTCCTGGTATATGTGAATGACATGATTCAAAATTCAAAATTCAAAGTTTATTCTCTATAAGGATTACAATGCTGAGTTTACAGAAATTTGGTTATTGTGTGGTTTACATGTAGTAAAATTGTGATTACAGAGTGTAGGAAGGAATAGACACAGAAGTGTCCCTGTTTGCAGACGATGTGAAGTTAATTAGGAGAATGCAATCGGAGCAGGATAAGGCAAGACTAAAGAGGGATTGGGACAGGTTGCAGAAGGACGGGTCCAAAAGTTCAACCCCACCAAGTACAAAGCCATGAAGATCGGGGAAGGGCAAAGGAGACCACAGAAAGAGTACAGTCTAGGGGCCCAAAGACTACAAACCTTTCTCAGGGAAAAGGATCTTTGAGTGTGTATAATATTGAGCACATCTCCTGAGGCACACATCAACCAAATAACTGCTACGGCATGCGAAATAGCGAACCTAAAAATAGCGTTCCGACACCTCAGTAAGGAGTCGTTCCTGACCCTGTACACAGTGTATGTCAAGCCCATATTGGAGTATGCAGCTCAAATTTTGAACCATCACCTGGCCTAGCACGTCAGGAAATTAGAGAAA
>NC_069414.1:12983880-12986380 GCF_026875155.1 Cherax quadricarinatus
TGATGATTACTGCAATTTTGAATGATGATAGGCGGCTGCAGGCGACATGGAAGGAGCTCATCGTTGATTGGTCAGTTCCTTAATCCGGAACCTTGAATTTGTTGAAGGCCCTGGTTGCTTGTGCCCGAGCTGAGCGGGAATGCCTCCGTCCACGTGGGTCAGCCAGTCCCCGTCCACTGTGGAGGCCAGCGCAACTGGTTTAGGGACCTGGGATGGCTCTATCCTTGCCAGTTGTGGACCTACAGCCTCCTGGCTTCCTTCCACAATCCCTATGGCCATCTGGGGGTGCAAGTATCCTTGGGTAGCGGCTGCCGACGGATCTAGTGGCAGATTGGCAGATACAATAGTCTCTACTGCATCCTTGGCCTTCTTGGTGTGGGGCTCCCACCTGCCCCACGTCGTCCTCCAACTCGTCCCCGCATTCCAATGAACGTTTAGGCCGCTCTCCTGGGTCTGTCATGGTGACTGTAGGTGTGGGGACAGAGCCAGCAGCAGAGCTGCTTCCTGTGGCCTCACAGCCGCCCACACTGGGTGCAGAGCTGTGAGGCTCAGTGCCCCAGTCAGGGCCCGTAGCCACCCGCACGTGGCTCACTGCCCTGAAACACTGAACACAGTCCAAGGACCACTAGAAACGACGCCAATCTGTACGTTAACTAACACAGATATATATTCCAAGCGAACACAACACACTCTGTCCTACGATCTTTCCACACCGGTGCTCTGTACTCACTCTCGATGATGATCACGTCCACCGTTTTTTGGGTTGGCCGGTGTGAGAAAGGACTTAATTTTAAACGAGTTCTTGCTAATTGACCAGTTTTACATATTCGTCACGACATATATATATATATATGCAAGTCAATCAATACAAACGTAATTCCAACCTGAAGCTCTTCTTAGAAAACTGCAATAAAACATATGTTTTTAAACACAAAAAGAAATAGTTTTTCGATGTTCAGCACATTCATCTCAACCAGAGTCAACACACAACGCACGTTCAACGACACAAAACCTGAGACTCTCTACCATGAGATTAAAAAAGTTCCCTATCTGCCCCCGGCTTCGAAAATGTTGTTGAAAGTACCTCCTGAACTTTATATCTTTTATGATATTCAGTTATAAATGTCCAACATATCTGTTGTAACTTGCTATCAGGTTTACGCCCAGCATTCATGTTTTTCTGTTTTATATTCACTGTCCCTTCATTTTGACATTGCAAAGGAAATAATCAGAGCTGCATTTTTGTGATCGTTACACACAGTGACCCCCAACTTGATGTGCCTTAAATATGTTACATTAAACAATTCTAACCGTAACTATTCTCTCAGTTATTTTAAAGTTTGCTTAATCGTAAGTCTGCCTGACATGATTTGCATAACTGTGAGGTTCAACTTGAAGGAAAACTTAGATCCTACAATCTCTCGTGCAGTATGTGTGTTTTTGTTTGTTTATTCGTTTAATCTTTTGTTTATTCGTCTGTCTGTCTTTCATTTCCTTAATGTGAACCCTCAGTGTTAATTCTAAATTTTTACTCTTCATTTAACCCTTCATTTAACCCTTTCAGTGAAGCCTCAGTGTTACTGATACAACCTTATAATCTCTCTGGAACTGTTAATCCGTCTTGCTCCTCCTAATGACATAAAACACTTCAGTTGCACTTAATCCTTTATTTGCACCTGTAATGATACATTAATCCATTAATGATATCCGAGTCTTTAATGGTGCATATAGTGTTTAATTACGGGCGAAACACCTAATTGTAGATGAAACATTTAGTGGCAGATGAAGCAGTCAGTGGCAGGAGAAACTCTTAACATGGCCTCACCCACCATGAAGTGACACTCACGGTTGCACCACCATGAAGTGGTCATCACGGTGCTCACCACCATGAGTGGTCACTCACGGTTGCTCACCCACCATGAAGTGGTCACTCACGGTTGCTCACCCACCATGAAGTGGTCACTCACGGTTGCTCACCCACCATGAAGTGGTCACTCACGGTTGCTCACACCACCATGAAGTGGTCACTCACGGTTGCTCACCCACCATGAAGTGGTCACTCACGGTTGCTCACCCACCATGAAGTGGTCACTCACGGTTGCTCACCCACCATGAAGTGGTCACTCACGGTTGTTCACCCACCATGAAGTGGTCACTCACGGTTAAGGATATATTTAACATTAAATGTTCACTCAACATCCACTCATCATAATTTACTCATCGAACATTAAGAGCTCACAGAACATCACGGACATAACACTACGGATTCACTAAACATTAAGGACTCACTAAATATTAAGGACTCGCTGAACATTAATGACTTACTAAACATTTATGACTCAATGAACATTAATGACTAACTGAACATTAAAGATTCACTAAACATTAAGGTCTCACTAAGCATTAAGGTCTCACTAAGCATTAAGGTCTCACTAAGCATTAAGGTCTCACTAAGCATTAAGGTCTCACTAAGCATTAAGGTCTCACTAAGCATTAAGGT
>NC_069414.1:12991380-13018880 GCF_026875155.1 Cherax quadricarinatus
AGAGAAAATTAGGAGAGCTTTCTGAAAAAATGGAGAAAGAGCTCTCTGTGAAATTGGAAAAGAGGTTGGAGAAGGAGACAAAGAATTGGGAGGCACAAGTTGAACCTGCAGTAGCCAGGATAAGGGTCCTAGAAGTTGAGATAAATAGGCTGAAGCGAGTTACAGGGGCAGTGATCAGAGAAGACACAGCATATGAAGCTGAGAGACTGAACAGGAAGGAAGGAGATATGAATTATGCTAAGGTCATATCAGCCTGCCAAGAAGGGCCAAGGAGTGAAAGGAAAGAACAGCTGGGTGCAGATGGAGAGGGTGATAGGACGAATGCTGAGGCACAACCATGCTATCAAGAGCCACTGGTAAAATCAAGGGAGAAAATGACCACATACAGGCAGGATCCAGAGTCACAGAGGGTGAGACAATGGGAGGAGGAAAGGGCAAAATCAGTGTTTATCCATGGGCTTCAGGAGAGAGAGGAAAGGACACACACTGAAAGGCGGCAGGAAGAAAGAAAGGAGATTGAGAAAATCATAACGGAAGTAGGTGAAGAAGAGATGGACGAGATTGTAAATTTTCAGAGAATAGAGGAGTACTCGAAGGGGAGAAACCGACCGATCAAGCTGATTCTCAGGACGGAAACAGTGCGGAACAGGATTCTCCAAGAGAAACCACGGTTGAAATACTCAGAAGAGTACAAGAGGGTGTTCCTAGACAGAGACAGAACACAAACAGAACGACAGCAGCTGAGGGAGAGGATAAAAAAGCGAAAGGAGCTAGGAAAGGAGACAAGGATGGAACCAGCAGAGGTCAGTCAGAGCAGAACAGAGCAGCAAGGCAAGCACACACACAACTATCCTCAGAACCCCACAACCTATCACACCATCCCAACACACACTACAATCATACCCACAGCTTCCACCCTACACCAAGCTATAGAACCCCACAGTATGCTACCAGGTCTCCCACCCTCACAGGCCCCCCAAACCACAGTGTTGGAAAGGAAACTGAAGGTATGGTACACAAACGCTGATGGAATAACAAATAAGTGGGAGGAGTGGCATGAAAGAGTCAAAGAGGCATCACCGGACATCATAGCTCTCACAGAAACCAAGCTTACAGGTATGATAACAGATGCCATCTTTCCAACAGGATACCAGATCCTGAGGAAAGACAGAGAGAACAGGGGGGGGTGGAGGAGTGGCTTTGCTGATCAAAAACCGATGGAATTTTGATGAGCTGGAGAGAGGAGACAGCGGAGAAGAAAGTGATTACATAGCGGGAACACTTCACTCTGGATGTCCCAAGGTGGTAATAGCAGTGATGTATAACCCACCACAGAACAGCAGGAGGCCAAGGCAAGAGTACGACGAGAGCAATAGAGCGATGGTTGACACACTGGCTGCAGTGGCCAGAAGAGCTCATGCATGCAGGGCAAAGCTCTTGATCATGGGTGACTTTAACCACAAGGAGATCAATTGGGAGAACTTGGAGCCGCATGGGGGCCAAGATACATGGAGGGCTAAGATGATGGAGGTGGTACTGGAAAACTTCATGTACCAACACGTAAGGGACACTACAAGAGAGAGAGGAGAGGATGGACCAGGAAGACTGGACTTAGTATTCACCTTGTGTAGTGCAGATATCGAGGACATCACATGTGAAAGACCCCTTGGGGCCAGCGAGCATGTGGTTTTAAGCTTCGAATACACAGTAGAGATACAAGTGGAGGGAGAAGCAGGAAGGCCAGGACGAATGAAGCAAAACTACAAGAAAGGGGACTACACGGGAATGAGGAACTTCCTGAACGGGGTTCAGTGGGACAGAGAACTGGCAGGGAAGCCAGTTAATGAGATGATGGAATATGTAGCAACAATATGCAAGGAGGCTGAGGAGAGGTTTTTACCCAAGGGTAACAGGAATAATGAAAAAGCCAGGATGATGCCATGGTTTACCCAAAGGTGCAGGGAGGCAAAAACCAAGTGTGCTAGGGAATGGAAGAAATATAGAAGGCAAAAGACCCAGGAGAATAAGGAGAGCAGTCATAGAGCCAGAAACGAATATGCACAGATAAGAAGGGAGGCCCAAAGACAATATGAAAACGACATAGCAGCGAAAGCCAAATCTGATCCGAAACTGTTATACAGACACATGAGGAGGAAAACAACAGTCAAGGACCAGGTAATCAGGCTAAGGAAGGAAGGAGGAGAGACAACAAGAAATAAGCATGAAGTATGTAAGGAACTCAACAAGAGATTCAAAGAAGTGTTCACAGAGGAGACAAAAGGGGCTCCAGAAAGACGGAGAGGTGGGGCACACCACCAAGTGCTGGACACAGTGCACACAACCGAGGAAGAAGTGAAGAGGCTTCTGAATTAGCTAGATACCTCAAAGGCAATGGGGCCAGAATACATCTCCCCATGGGTCCTGAGAGAGGGAGCAGAGGTGCTATGTGTACCCCTAACAACAATATTCAATGCATCTATTGAAACAGGGAGATTGCCTGAGGCATGGAAGACAGCAAATGTAGTCCCAGTCTTTAAAAAAAGAGATAGACATGAAGCACTAAACTACAGACCAGTGTCACTGACATGTATAGTATGCAAGATCATGGAGAAGATTATCAGGAGTAGAGTGGTGGAACACCTAGAAAGGAATGATCTCATCAACAGCAGCCAACATGGTTTCAGGGACGGGAAACCTGTGTCACAAACCTATTGGAGTTCTATGACATGGTGACAGCAGTAAGACAAGAGAGAGAGGGGTGGGTGGATTGCATATTCTTGGGCTGCAAGAAGGCGTTTGACACAGTTCCACAAAAGAGATTAGTACAAAAACTGGAGGACCAAGCAGGGATAACAGGGAAGGCACTACAATGGATCAGGGAATACTTGTCAGGAAGACAGCAGCGAGTCATGGTACGTGGCGAGATGTCAGAGTGGGCACCTGTGACCAGCGGGGTCCCACAGGGGTCAGTCCTAGGACCAGTGCTGTTTCTGGTATTTGTGAATGACATGACGGAAGGAATATACTCTGAGGTGTCCCTGTTTGCAGATGACGTGAAGTTGATGAGAAGAATTCACTCGATCGAAGACCAGGCAGAACTACAAAGGGATCTAGTCAGGCTGCAGACCTGGTCCAGCAATTGGCTCCTGGAGTTCAATCCCACCAAGTGCAAAGTCATGAAGATTGGGGAAGGGCAAAGAAGTCCGCAGACGGAGTACAGTCTAGGTGCCAGAGACTACAAACCTCACTCAAGGAAAAAGTTTTTGAGGTGAGTATAATACCAGGCACATCTCCTGAAGCGCACATCAACCAAGTAATGGCTGCAGCATATGGGCGCCTAGCAAACTTCAGAACAGCATTCCGACATTTTAATAAGGAATCGTTCAGGACCCTGTACACCATGAACGTTAGGCCCATATTGGAGTATGCGGCACCAGTTTAGAACCCACACCTAGCCAAGCACTTAAAGAAACTAGAGAAAGTGTAAAGGTTTGCAACATAACTAGTCCCAGAGCTAAGAGGTATGTCCTACGAGGAGAGGTTAAGGGAAATCAACCTGACGACACTGGAGGACAGAAGAGATAGGGGGGACATGATAACGACATACAAAATACTGAGAGGAATTGACAAGGTGGACAAAGACAGCATGTTACAGAGATTGGACACAGTAACATGGGGACACAGTTGGAATTTGAAGACACAGATGAATCACAGGGGTGTTAGGAAGTATTTCTTCAGCCACAGAGTAGTCAGTAAGTGGAATAGTTTGGGAAGCGATGCAGTGCAGGCAGGATCCATACATAGCTTTAAGCAGAGGTATGATAAAGCTCACGGTTCAGGGAGAGTGACCTAGTAGAGATCAGTGAAGAGGGGGGGCCAGGAGCTCGGACTCGACCCCTGCAACCTCAACTAGGTGAGTACAACTAGGTGAGTACACACACACACACGCACACACAAACACTCACTCACACACACACACACACACACACACACACACACACACACACACACACACACACACACACACACACACACACACACACACACACACACACACACACACACACACACACACACACGAGTTTTAGGGAAGTATTTTCAGTGAAGACAGAAAGGCTTCCAGTAAACTGGGATGGAAGAGTACACCAACAAGTGTTAGACACCACACAGCCGTATTAGATACCTCAGTGGAGATGGACGAAGACGTCTCTCTATGGGTCCTGAGATAGAGAGCAGAGGCACTGTGTGTGCCACTAGCAACAGTCTTCAACACATCTATTGTGACTGGGTAGCTCCCTGAGGTGTGGAAGACAGCAAATATATTCCCACTTTTTAAGAAAGAAGACAGACAGGCAACATTAAACAATACATTCAGTGACTAGTGTGACTGACATGTATAGTATGTAAAGTTTTGGAGAAGATTATCAGCAGAAGGGTGGTGGAGCACTTGCAGAGGGATGAACTTATACACGATAACAAGCACTGTTTCAAAGAGGGAAAAACCTGTGTCACAAACTTACCAGCGTTTAACGACAAGGTAACAGAACCAAAACAGGAGACAGAGGGATGAGAAGACTGCATTTTCTTGGACTGAAAGAAGGCTTTCGACACAATTCTGCACAGGAATTTAATGCAAAAGCTAGAGAAGCAGGCAGGAAAAACAGGAAAGGCACTGCAATAGAATAGGGAATTCTTGAGAGGAAGGAAACAACGAGTGAAGTAGGCGACGAGGTGTCATAGTGGGAAAATGTGACAAGCGGGGTTCCACAAGGGTCAATCCTAGGACCGGTGCTGTTTCTGATATATGTGAATGACATGACTGAACGGATAGATTCAGAGGTGTTCCTCTTTACGGACGATATGAAGTTAATGACGAAAATTCACGTGAAGGAGGATCAAGCAGGGCTTCAAGGGATCTGAACAGGCAGCAAGCCTGGTTCAACAAAGTCATGAAGATTGAGGAAGGTCAAAGAAGGCCGCAGACTAAGTTCATGCTTCGGGATCTTAAAGTAAGTATTATATTGAACACATCTCCTGAGGCGCACATCAACCAAATAACTGTTGCAACACAAGGGCGCCTCGCAAACCTAAAAATAGCGTTTCGACGCCCAAATAAGAAGTCATTCAAGACACTGTACACCGTGTATGCCAGGCCCATATTGGAGAATGCAACACCAGTTTGGAACCCACTCCCGTCAAGCACGTCAAGAAATTAGAGTGTGTGTAAAGGTTTGCAACAAGACTAGTCCCGGAGCTAAGGGGAATGCCCTACGAAGTAAAGTTAAGGGAAATCTGCCTGATGAAACTAGAGGAAAGGAGGATTAGGGAGACATGATAACGACATATAAAATAATGTAAAGAATCAACAAGGTGGACAGAGACAGGATGTTCCAGAGATGGGACACAGAAACAAGGAGTCTCGCTTGGAAGCTGAAGATCTCAATTGAGTCAAAGGGATGCTAGGAAGTATTTCTTCAGTCAAAGAGTTGTCAGGAAGTGGAATCGTCTGGAAACTGACATAGTAGAGGCAGGAACCATTCATAGTTTTAAGACATGATTTTATAAAGCTTATGGAGCGAGGAGAGATAGCGCCTAGTAGTGATCAATGAATAGGCTGGGCCAGGAGCTAAGACTCGACCTCTGCAACCACAAATAGGTGAGTACACACACACACCCACACCCACACACACAGACACACACACACACACACACACCAGACACAGACAGACAGACACACACACACACACACACACACACACACACACACACACACACACACACACACACACACACACACACACACACACACATACAACACAGAACACACAGAACAGCATTCCGACATCTTAATAAGGAATCGTTCAGGACCCTGTACACCGTGTACGTTAGGCCCATATTGGAGTATGCGGCACCAGTTTGGAACCCACACCTAGCCAAGCACGTAAAGAAACTAGAGAAAGTGCAAAGGTTTGCAACAAGACTAGTCCCAGAGCTAAGAGGTATGTCCTACGAGGAGAGGTTAAGGGAAATCAACCTGACGACACTGGAGGACAGGAGAGATAGGGGGGACATGATAACGACATACAAAATACTGAGAGAAATTGACAAAGTGGACAAAGACAGGATGTTCCAAAGATGGACACAGCAACAAGGGGACACAGTTGGAAGTTGAAGACACAGATGAATCACAGGGATGTTAGGAAGTATTTCTTCAGCCACAGAGTAGTCAGTAAGTGGAATAGTTTGGGAAGCGATGTAGTGGAGGCAGGATCCATACATAGCTTTAAGCAGAGGTATGATAAAGCTCACGGTTCAGAGAGAGTGACCTAGTAGCGATCAGTGAAGAGGCGGGGCCAGGAGCTCGGACTCGACCCCCGCAACCTCAACTAGGTGAGTACAACTAGGTGAGTACACACACACACACACACACACACACACACACACACACACACACACACACACACCGGATTCAAACATATGATAGATGAAATGTCAGGAAAAAGCTTCCACGATCATGGCATAGAGATGGAAAAGACGAAGGAAGTATTAGAGACAGGCAAGACGCAAGAGAGAATGGCTATTGCTGCCTGGCAGATCTCAAAAGTTATGGACGGAGCTAAAGGAAAGGAAGGGAAGGAGGTGAGAAATAGTGACAGAACCAAGTACACGTGAGCAGACAGGAGGAAAGACAGGGAAAAAAAAGGACCTTTATAAAACTGCTGTTTGGCAACCAGTAAGTGAAGACGGTGATATGAGAAGCAGCGTAGAAAGTAATAACAAAAGAAAATGAACTCTGGAGGGAAAGGAAATGAGACTAGAGAAGAAGGTGGTCCCTGAATATCCATAGCCTCTGGGAGGCCGAAGGAGTGATTACTGACGATATATTAGCAAGAATATTTGTATTATTCGCAGAGAAGGTTATGATGCTGTAGTGCGAAAGGTGGCAAGTTTTCAAAAATTGTGAAGTATGCAAAGGACAAAATACCACCGGTTAAACCAACTTTTGTATTAGAAAAGACACGAGAGATCCGATTACGATATGAAAACCACTGTTGAGGAGGATGATCAGCCATCGTGTGTTCCTCGATCAGGACAGAACAGAATAGGATGAGAACTAGCCAAGAAAACGATAAGGGCAGAGGCTCAGCATCAAGGGGACACAATAGAGCTCAGCTTCACCATGTGGAACCTTTGTTTCAAGGGAAACACCAAACTCATACCCAAATAATCCCTAAAACCCCATCCTGCTTCCCTCACAAACACAGTAACTGATAGTGAACAATACCTTACCACCCATTGTGCCCCTCCTACACCCCGATTCTTAACCCCATTCAGAACCCCTTTTCATACTCATCCCCTATACCCCTTTTCCCTACATCCTCCACCCTCAACATACTCTATCACCCATGTCTATGGTCTATACTTCCTCCTAGTGCAAGATCCACCCCAACAATCTGCCCTTACCTTTATCCTCAACCTCCAGATAAACAAGAAGCCAAAAATCAGAGCATAATGTCAGAAAAAAATAAAAGTGTGGTATACAAATTCAGATGGGACAGCGAATATAAATGATGGATATAGGGAGAGAGCTGATGGAGGAGGCATCCACAGACACTGTAGCAAAAATAGAAACCAGGATCAGAAAGGTGATACCAGATTCGGTCTTCCCAGAAGGATAACACGTAATGAGAAAGGACTGAGGGAACAGAGTAGTTATATGAGTAGCATTGCTAGTCAGGAACCAGTGTACCTTTGAGGAGATGGGTGGAATAAACAGAGAGGGGCCGAATAACTACATAACAGGGACACTCATAAATGAGAGCCCCAAGATGATGATAGCATTGATGTACAACCCATCACTGAACATCAGGAGACAAAGACGGGAATATGAGGGCAAAAATTTAATGGCGAACACGATAGCTGAGGTGGAAGAAGAGCCCCCAGTAATAATGTAAAACTGCTGATAATGGGAGATTTCAACCATAATGAAATAGACTGGGAAATTCTGGAGCCACACAAAGGACAGGATACATTGATTGCTAAATTATATGAGTGATGATGGAAAATTGTTATGATGGTCATGGACCGGGCCGCGGGGGCGTTGATCCCCGGAATAACCTCCAGGTAACCTCCAGGTAACATGTCAGAAAGAGAGAAGGCAACAAACCAGGGCAGATGAACCGTCTGCTTACTCTTAGTGACTCTGATGTAGGAAACATTAATTAAATGTGTGTCAGCCCTCTGTGCTAGCAACCGTGAAGTACTGAGCTTCGATTACCTTGTGGAAGTGAACATGGAGAGAAATGAAAAAGAATGGCTGAAAGAACAAACCTGACTTTAAAATAGGATACTGCATGTTACGACTTTGATATTGTAATTTAAAATATAATGTCCTGGCTCCTAAATGGCTGCTCAATCTGCTGTCTAGGGGCATTTAAATCATACTGAAAAACACAGCAACTATCTGGCCAGCATGTACCTCATAAATTAGGAAGCCTGGGTGCAAATAATTAATGTAGTATATGGAAGGACAAGAAAAACTCGACTAATACAAACATATATATAATATAATAATATATATAATATAATAATATAATAATAGTTGGAGTGTGAGCAAAGCAACATTTATGAAGGGGTTCAGGGAAACCGGCAGGCCAGACTTGAGTCCTGGAGATGGGAAGTACAGTGCCTGCACTCTGAAGGAGGGGTGTTAATGTTGCAGTTTAAAAACTGTAGTGTAAAGCACCCTTCTGGCAAGACAGTGATGGAGTGAATGATGGTGAAAGTTTTTCTTTTTCGGGCCACCCTGCCTTGGTGGGAATCGGCCAGTGTGATAATAATAAAAAAAAATAGTAACTTATATACAACTTACAATCTACTCCACTACAACATCACCTTTACTCCACTTCACATTAACTCACTAGCACACTGCTGCTAGCGAGTAGACAAAATATATAAACAGGGAGGTTTCATGACACCCCTCCCTCCTTCCTGCAGGCGTTTTAACGTTTTAACTGCAGGCGACTTAGCCAACAGTTAAAACGTTAAATACTCTCCAGAACACAGACCCTTGCACACGCTAGGGCCTTAAAAAACATGAGAGCATTTACTAACTAAATTATAGTATTCACTAAAAAAAAACTACCAAAATTACCTACTCACACCACCGCCCAAACATGATGACTTCACCCCGTCACCACCCGTCTCCCGTCTCGTACTAACTCACAAACATCTCATCTGCTTCTGTCTCCTGGCCACTGCCTGACTGACCAGGAATAATACACGCTCGGTTTCAGTTCAGTCCAGGAACTATGGAGAATTATTTTTTATACAATATTTTACTTTAGCACACTGCGTAACACTGCACAATGCTGAGGCAGGTCACAAGTAGAGAGCCATGGGAAAGACAGCTAGATGGAAAAACATTAAACGTCATGACGGAAAATGAAGCTAAAAGAAATGCCTGATGGCAGAGTAAAAGACGTACAGCCAAGAACAGAGTGAATCCATGGTCCAACCAGAGGTCCCAAGAGGCAAAAACTTAAAGTGCAAGATCGTGAAAGAAATACAGAAGGCAAAGAATGTCGAACAGGGAAGCGAGCAGTAAAACCAGAAATTAATATGCATGAATAAGAAAAGAGGCTAAATGGCAATTAGAGAAAGATATAGTTTTGAAAGCAAATTCTGATTGACAGTTGCGATACACTCACATTAAAAAGAAGACAATTGTGTAGAACCAGGTAATAAATCGAAGGAGAGATTTAGGGGAACTCACTATGAATGATCAGGAAATCTACGAGGAGCTAAAGAAAAAAAGAATATGCGAGGTATTCTTAGTGAAATCAAGAATATTGCCAGAGTATCGAAGATAGAGAGTACACCAACGAATACTGCACACTATACACAACAGGAGGTGAAGCGAAGAAATAGTGAGTGAGCTAGATACCTCGAAAGCAATGGGACCAGACATCTTTCAGTGGGTTATGAGAGAAGTAGCAGAAGGCCTGTATGAACCATCTGCAGCGATCATTTATTGATTTAAAAAAAAAGGAGAAAAGACTTGTAGTTCTAAACTACTAGCCTCTGTCACTAACATGAAAGGTTATGTAGAAGGTTATCAGAGGAGTCGTGGAGTACCTGGAGAGGAGTGTATTAGCAAATAACAACCAATATGTGCATGTATGGTATACAGTATCGACAAGATGAAGAATTAATCACATGTGCAACATCTAGGTATCTTTATTGTAGATGCTTCGCTTTATCATACAAATTCAAGAACATTATCGGAAGATAGTAGAAATATACACAAAAGACGAGGCAATCAGTCCCTTCAGCCTTGGAGATAGTGAAGTGCGTCATAGTCTTGAAGAATCTGAAGCACGGGTATGAAGCTTGGCGCTACTGGCATCTGGTGAGGGACGTAAAGCAGACGAAGCGTTGTCACTGGCATGCGGGATTCTCCAGTTGAAGTAGGTCATACCCAAACGATGGGCCAGTAGTAGATAAGAAAGATTTGGAGATATCCTCTGAGCAAAGATTCCATGATATTGCGGTATCTGACAAATTATCACAGAGATATTAGAACCAGGGGTAACATGACTTACAAAATACTGAGAGGAACTGACTAGGTGGACGGGGCTAGACTGTTTGAAAGAAGGTTATTAGGTAAACAAAGTCACAGCTGGAAGTTAAAAATAATGATGAGTCATAGCGATATTAGGAAATTCTTACCTAACCTTAGAGTGGCCAGGAAGTGGAATGACGTAGACAGCAAACAAAGTGGTAGGGGCAGGATTTCCATATAGTTTAAAAAACAAGTATGACAGGGCTCACACACACGAGACAGACTCACACACACATACACACACACACACACACACACACACACACACACACATACACACACACACACACACACACACACACACACACACACACACACACACACACACACACACACCACACACACACACACACACACACAACACACACACCATCCTTACTCCCGCACCCCCCCCCCCCCATAGATCAACATTCACTTCATATCTTTGAGCACACACATATACACTGGTTCAAATTAGTCCTGACAATTCTCCCCTCGTATACAAGGGATTAATGACGTACTCGTCACTGAGGATTCAGAATATAACCAACACAATTAAATGAACATATTTTGCCATTCTCTCTCATACTTTGTGTGTGGTCACTGAACTGCACATTAGTCGAAATTCTGAGAACTGCTGATCTGGAAGGCAGCGCTTGAAGTACCCTCCCTATCTTTGAATCAAAATACTTACTGGCCATTTTCTAAATGTTCTGTGACAATTAAAGGTTTAGCGTTTCTCCGTTAGATTTGAGTGGGAATACACATGAGTTAATAGGGCTATTAAAGTTTATTTATTGGGAACCATTGGGTTGGGCAAATATTTTTGTTAGTGAGTTTGAGTTTAAAAAAGGGCTTGGTTATTATGCCAATGGGTTGTACACGAATGGTATTCATTACCGACAAAATGAAAATTAGACATATGTGCAACATCTGGGTATGTTTATTGTAGACGTATCGCCAACCATTGGCTTTATCAAGACAAATTCAAGGACATATTGGAAGACAGTAGAACTATATACAAAAGATGAGGTACTCAGTCCTTAAGCCTTGGAGTTAGTGTGAAGAGCACCGTTAAGTCGTGAAGATTCTTCAAGACTACTGTCTTCTTCACACCAACTCCGAGGCTGACGGACTGATTACCTCATCTTCTATAAATAGTTTTACTGTCTTCCAATTATGCCCTTGAATTTGTATTGATAAAACCACTGGATGGCGAAACATCTACAACAAAGATACCAAGTTGTTCTGTCTAATTTTCATCTTCATATGGCTAATAAGCCAACTGAAGTGTATGACACTGTGATACACTGTTTCACAGTGTGATACAGTGTATCACACTGTGATACACTGTATAACACTGTGATACACTGTGTCACAGTGTGATACACTGTATGACACTGTGATACACTGTGTCACACTGTGATACACTGTATGACACTGTGATACACTGTGTCACACTGTGATACACTGTATGACACTGTGATACACTGTGTCACAGTGTGATACACTGTATGACACTGTGATACACTGTGTCACACTGTGATACACGTATAACACTGTGATACACTGTGTCCACAGTGTGATACACTGTATGACACTGTGATACACTGTGTCACACTGTGATACACTGTATGACACTGTGATACACTGTGTCACAGTGTGATACACTGTATGACACTGTGATACACTGTGTCACAGTGTGATACACTGTATGACACTGTGATACACTGTGTCACACTGTGATACACGTATGACACTGTGATACACTGTGTCACAGTGTGATACACTGTATAACACTGTGTACACTGTGTCACAGTGTGATACACGTATGACACTGTGATACACTGTGTCACACTGTGATACACTGTATGACACTGTGATACACTGTGTCACAGTGTGATACACTGTATGACACTGTGATACACTGTGTCACAGTGTGATACACTGTGTCACACTGTGATACACTGTATAACACTGTGATACACTGTGTCACAGTGTGATACACTGTATAACACTGTGATACACTGTGTCACAGTGTGATACACTGTATGACACTGTGATACACTGTGTCACACTGTGATACACTGTATGACACTGTGATACACTGTGTCACAGTGTGATACACTGTATGACACTGTGATACACTGTGTCACACTGTGATACACTGTGTCACACTGTGATACACTGTATAACACTGTGATACACTGTGTCACAGTGTACGTGCTATAAAAGTTTGCTCATCATTGACACTCATGTTACAATAAACATTTGAATGATACTTTCTAACAGGTTCCCTGAGTTCCTCTCCAAGCATCACCCAGATGTTGTCACCATCATGGCTTCCTCCCAGATGTTGTCACCATCATGCTTCCACCCAGATGTTGTCACCATCATGGCTTCCTCCCAGATGTTGTCACCATCATGCTTCCACCCAGATGTTGTCACCATCATGGCTTCCTCCCAGATGTTGTCACCATCATGCTTCCACCCAGATGTTGTCACCATCATGGCTTCCACCCAGATGTTGTCACCATCATGGCTTCCTCCCAGATGTTGTCACCATCATGGCTTCCTCCCAGATGTTGTCACCATCATGGCTTCCTCCCAGATGTTGTCACCATCATGGCTTCCTCCCAGATGTTGTCACCATCATGGCTTCCTCCCAGATGTTGTCACCATCATGGCTTCCTCCCAGATGTTGTCACCATCATGGCTTCCACCCAGATGTTGTCACCATCATGGCTTCACCCAGACGTTGTCACCATCATGGCTTCCAACCCAGATGTTGTCACCATTATGGCTTCCACCCAGATGTTGTCACCATCATGGCTTCCACCCAGATGTTGTCACCATCATGGCTTCCACCCAGATGTTGTCACCATTATGTCTTCCACCCAGATGTTGTCACCATTATGGCTTCCACCCAGATGTGTCACCATCATGGCTTCCACCCAGATGTTGTCACCATTATGGCTCCACCCAGATATTGTCACCATCATGGCTTCCACCCAGATGTTGTCACCATTATGGCTTCCACCCAGATGTTGTCACCATTATGGCTTCCACCCAGATGTTGTCACCATTATGGCTTCCACCCAGATGTTGTCACCATCATGGCTTCCACCCAGATGTTGTCACATTATGGCTTCCACCCAGATGTTGTCACCATCATGGCTTCCACCCAGATGTTGTCACCATTATGGCTTCCACCCAGATGTTGTCACCATTATGGCTTCCACCCAGATGTTGTCACCATTATGGCTTCCACCCAGATGTTGTCACCATTATGGCTTCCACCCAGATGTTGTCACCATTATGGCTTCCACCCAGATGTTGTCACCATTATGGCTTCCACCCAGATGTTGTCACCATTATGCGCTTCCTCCCAGATGTTGTCACCATTATGGCTTCCACCCAGATGTTTTCACCATCATGGCTTCCACCCAGATGTTGTCACCATCATGGCTTCCACCCAGATGTTGTCACCATCATGGCTTCCACCAGATGTTGTCACCATCATGGCTTCCACCCAGATGTTGTCACCATCATGGCTTCCACCCAGATGTTGTCACCATCATGGCTTCCACCCAGATGTTGTCACCATCATGGCTTCCACCCAGATGTTGTCACCATCATGGCTTCCACCCAGATGTTGTACCATTATGGCTTCCTCCCAGATGTTGTCACCATTATGGCTTCCACCCAGATGTTGTCACCATTATGGCTTCCACCCAGATGTTGTCACCATTATGGCTTCCACCCAGATGTTGTCACCATTATGGCTTCCACCCAGATGTTGTCACCATTATGGCTTCCACCCAGATGTTGTCACCATTATGGCTTCCCACCCAGATGTTGTCACCATTATGGCTTCCACCCAGATGTTGTCACCATTATGGCTTCCACCCAATGTTGTCACCATTATGGCTTCCTCCCAGATGTTGTCACCATTATGGCTTCAACCCAGATGTTGTCACCATCATGGCTTCTCACCCAGATGCTGTCACCATCATGGCTTCCTCCCAGATGTTGTCACCATCATGGCTTCCCCCCAGATGTTGTCACCATCATGGCTTCCTCCCAGATGTTGTCACTATCATGGCTTCCTCCCAGATGTTACCATCATGGCTTTCACCCGATGTTGTCACATCATGGCTTCCACCCAGATGTTGTCACTATCATGGCTTCCTCCCAGATGTTACCATCATGGCTTCCACCAGATGTTGTCACCATCATGGCTTCCTCCCAGATGTTGTCACCATCATGGCTTCCTCCAGATGTTGTCACCATCATGGCTTCCTCCCAGATGTTGTCACCATCATGGCTTCCACCCAGATGTTGTCACCATCATGGCTTCCACCCAGATGTTGTCACCATTATGGCTTCCACCCAGATGTTGTCACCATTATGGCTTCCTCCCAGATGTTGTCACCATTATGGCTTCCACCCAGATGTTGTCACCATTATGGCTTCCACCCAGATGTTGTCACCATTATGGCTTCCACCCAGATGTTGTCACCATTATGGCTTCCACCCAGATGTTGTCACCATTATGGCTTCCACCCAGATGTTGTCACCATTATGGCTTCCACCCAGATGTTGTCACCATTATGGCTTCCACCCAGATGTTGTCACCATTATGGCTTCCACCCAGATGTTGTCACCATTATGGCTTCCTCCCAGATGTTGTCACCATTATGGCTTCAACCCAGATGTTGTCACCATCATGGCTTCCACCCAGATGCTGTCACCATCATGGCTTCCTCCCAGATGTTGTCACCATCATGGCTTCCCCCCAGATGTTGTCACCATCATGGCTTCCTCCCAGATGTTGTCACTATCATGGCTTCCTCCCAGATGTTACCATCATGGCTTTCACCCAGATGTTGTCACCATCATGGCTTCCACCCAGATGTTGTCACTATCATGGCTTCCTCCCAGATGTTACCATCATGGCTTCCACCAGATGTTGTCACCATCATGGCTTCCTCCCAGATGTTGTCACCATCATGGCTTCCTCCCAGATGTTGTCACCATCATGGCTTCCTCCCAGATGTTGTCACCATCATGGCTTCACCCAGATGTTGTCACCATCATGGCTTCCTCCCAGATGTTGTCACCATCATGGCTTCCTCCCAGATGTTGTCACCATCATGGCTTCCTCCCAGATGTTGTCACCATCATGGCTTCCTCCCAGATGTTGTCACCATCATGGCTATCCTCCCAGATGTTGTCACCATCATGGCTTCCTCCCAGATGTTGTCACCATCATGGCTTCCTCCCAGATGTTGTTACCATCATGGCTTCCTCCCAGATGTTGTCACCATCATGGCTTCCACCCAGATGCTGTCATTATCATGGCTTCCACCCAGATGTTGTCACCATCATGGCTTCCACCCAGATGTTGTCACCATCATGGCTTCCTCCCAGATGTTGTCACCATCATGGCTTCCTCCCAGATGTTGTCACCATCATGGCTTCCTCCCAGATGTTGTCACCATCATGGCTTCCTCCCAGATGTTGTCACCATCATGGCTTCCTCCCAGATGTGTTACCATCATGGCTTCCTCCCAGATGTTGTCACCATCATGGCTTCCACCCAGATGCTGTCATTATCATGGCTTCCTCCCAGATGTTGTCACCATCATGGCTTCCTCCCAGATGTTGTTACCATCATGGCTTCCTTCCAGATGTTGTCACCATCATGGCTTCCACCCAGATGTTGTCACCATCATGGCTTCCATCCAGATGTTGTCACCATTATGGCTTCTACCCAGATGTTGTCACCATCATGGCTTCCTCCCAGATGTTGTCACCATCATGACTTCCACCCAGATGTTGTCACCATCATGACTTCCTCCCAGATGTTGTCACCATCATGACTTCCTCCCAGATGTTGTCACCATCATGACTTCCTCCCAGATGTTGTCAACATCATCTCTTCCTCCCAGATGTTGTCACCATCATGGCTTCCTCCCAGATGTTGTCACCATCATGGCTTCCACCCAGATGTTGTCACCATCATGGCTTCCTCCCAGATGTTGTCACCATCATGGCTTCCATCCAGATGTTGTCACCATCATGGCTTCCATCCAGATGTTGTCACCATCATGGCTTCCATCCAGATGTTGTCACCATCATGGCTTCTTACTGTGATGTAGCTTTTAGAAGATGGTCGCCGTGTTCTCCAGTCAGGTCTCCCAAATTTTGTTTAAAACTGTTGACGAGCGTGTGCAGATAGTGTAGTTTCAGTGACTCGATGCTTTATTATCTTCAGTGTGTTTTATTTAAAATTTTCAAGGAACTCTCTGTATTTTTCATTTTGGTTGCTACCCAGAAACCCATGCACACCGAATCGAAATGTGGAAATGTGTAGCTAGGCCTAAGAATGTTGTGTAGCTAGGCCTAAGAATGTCTCCATGAACATAGCAGCAGCATCATTCTTTTCAGAAAATGAAACAGCCTCATCTTCTGTCTTTTGTAAAGACGGTGGACTGATAATTAGTTAATCTTCTCTATGAGGCCCTTGGGAAATAGGTGATGGAATGTCTGCATAATCATGATTTCTTCGTTCTTTACCTTTTTTTTTTGTACGTCGAAATGTCTGTAATGGAAAAGTCGTATTGAGTGTGGTAATTTGTTCGTTCTTTCCAAATTCGATTTGTGAAAGGCAAACACCTTTCACGACCACGTATTAGTACCTCGCAAAACTGAGATACAGCCGCAACAGCAGATGTCAGGTGGCCATCAGATGTCTTGGTCAGCAACAGATATTCAAAATCATTATTATATACAACCAGCAGTGGCCAAAACTTTGTGTAATCAATTTTGTGTTTTATTTCCCTAGGAAATATGTACCACCCGCAGACATGACAGAACGAGTCTACAGACAGTTTATAAATTTAATAAATCGTGTTTAAAGCCTATCGACTACATAGCATTCTTAAGGCTGAATGTCGCTTGTTCACTACCAGTATAAATACTTCAATGCCTTAAACAGAAATTAAACTCTCATCATATATTCACAGAGAGACTTGAACCTTTAAGAGAATAAATTATTCCAGCCAATGAGCTCATCTGACAGCCATAATTATCTGAAAAAATAATATGCTTATAAATAAAGTCTTAAATAATAGAGGATATGTATTACAAATTTACAACATTGTAATGAATTACAGTAAGATATTATGTATTAATTTTATAATAGTAATTATATTATTAAAAAAATAAAATACACGATATACAGAAACTAGTGGAAAACGATTCTTTCTTTAATTTCTTAAAAGCTATTAACAAAAAAAAAAAAAAAAACAGTGCCAGATTTGTCATCAGAATGAGATGTTTATATGAAAATTTGTCATCAGAATGAGATGTTTATATGAAAATTTGTCATCAGAATGAGATGTTTATATGAAAATTTGTCATCAGAATGAGATGTTCATATGAAAATTTGTCATCAGAATGAGATGTTTATATGAAAATTTGTCATCAGAATGAGATGTTTATATGAAAATTTGTCATCAGAATGAGATGTTTATATGAAAATTTGTCATCAGAATGAGATGTTTATATGAAAATTTCTTATTTTTTCCACTGTGTTATAGATTCGTCTATCACTGTGTTCTTTGATCTACTTAACAGTCAACCTGTGTCCCTTTTATTACTTAACAGTCAACCTGTGTCCCTTTTTTATTTAACAGGCAACCTGTGTCCCTTTTATTACTTAACAGTCAACCTGTGTCCCTTTTTTATTTAACAGGCAACCTGTGTCCCTTTTATTACTTAACAGTCAACCTGTGTCCCTTTTTTATTTAATAGTCAACCTGTGTCCCTTTTATTACTTAACAGTCAACCTGTGTCCCTTTTTTATTTAACAGGCAACCTGTGTCCCTTTTATTATTTAACAGTCAACCTGTGTCCCTTTTATTATTTAACAGGCAACCTGTGTCCCTTTTATTACTTAACAGTCAACCTGTGTCCCTTTTATTATTTAACAGGCAACCTGTGTCCCTTTTATTATTTAACAGTCAACCTGTGTCCCTTTTATTATTTAACAGGCAACCTGTGTCCCTTTTATTATTTAACAGGAAAACCTGTGTCCCTTTTATTATTTAACAGGAAAACCTGTGTCCCTTTTATTACTTAACAGTCAACCTGTGTCCCTTTTATTATTTAACAGGCAACCTGTGTCCCTTTTATTATTTAACAGTCAACCTGTGTCCCTTTTATTATTTAACAGTCAACATGAGTCCCTTTTATTATTTAACAGGCAACCTGTGTCCCTTTTATTACTTAACAGTCAACCTGTGTCCCTTTTATTATTTAACAGGCAACCTGTGTCCTTTTATTATTTAACAGTCAACCTGTGTCCCTTTTATTATTTAACAGGCAACCTGTGTCCCTTTTTATTTAACAGGCAACCTGTGTCCCTTTTTATTTAACAGGCAACCTGTGTCCCTTTTATTATTTAACAGGCAACCTGTGTCCCTTTTATTATTTAACAGGCAACCTGTGTCCCTTTTATTATTTAACAGGCAACCTGTGTCCCTTTTTATTTTAACAGGCAACCTGTGTCCCTTTTATTATTTAACAGTCAACCTGTGTCCCTTTTATTATTTAACAGGCAACCTGTGTCCCTTTTTATTTAACAGGCAACCTGTGTCCCTTTTATTATTTAACAGGCAACCTGTGTCCCTTTTATTATTTAACAGGCAACCTGTGTCCCTTTTTATTTAACAGACAACCTGTGTTCCTTTTATTACTTAACAGTCAACCTGTGTCCCTTTTATTATTTAACAGTCAACCTGTGTCCCTTTTTATTTAACAGGCAACCTGTGTCCCTTTTTATTTAACAGGCAACCTGTGTCCCTTTTATTATTTAACAGTCAACCTGTGTCCCTTTTATTATTTAACAGGCAACCTGTGTCCCTTTTATTATTTAACAGTCAACCTGTGTCCCTTTTATTATTTAACAGGCAACCTGTGTCCCTTTTTATTTAACAGTCAACCTGTGTCCCTTTTATTATTTAACAGTCAACCTGTGTCCCTTTTATTATTTAACAGGCAACCTGTGTCCCTTTTTATTTAACAGTCAACCTGTGTCCCTTTTATTATTTAACAGTCAACCTGTGTCCCTTTTATTATTTAACAGGCAACCTGTGTTTCCATCTTTTTTTTCCTACACAGATCAATTTCACAGGCTACGGCCTCTTATGCTACCCCAGCTCATCACAAAGCTCAGCACTATCTGAGGTATACTACCACCCTCCAAGATACCAGCCACAACAGTTCAGTAACACCGAGGTACCTACTTACTGTTAAGTGATCAGGGGCACCAGGTATAAGGAATATGCTCAATGCTTCCACCAAGGAGGGAATCGAACCACGGACATTTAGTATGTGAGCTGAGGGCGCTACCAACCAAGCCACCGCGTGTGTGTGTGTGTGTGTGTGTGTGTATACTCACCTAGTTGTACTCTCACCTAGTTGTGGTTGTAGAGGTCGAGTCACAGCTCCTGGTCCCGCCTCTTAACTGCTCCATGAGCTTTATCATGCATCTTCGTAAAGCTATGTATGGATCCTGCTTCCACTACATCATTTCCCAGACTATTCCACTTCCCGACAACTCTGTGACTGAAGAAATACTTCCTAACATCCCTGTGATTCATCTCAGTTTTCATCTTCCAATTGTGACCCCTTTTTGTTGTGTCCCATCTGTGGAACATCTTGTCTCTGTCTACCTCGTCGATTCCTGTCAGCATTTTCTATATCGTTATCAGATACCCCCTATCTTTCAGGTCCTCCAGTGTAGTCAGGTTGATTTAATCTATCCTCGTAGGAAATACTCCTTAGCTCTGAGACTAGTTTTGTTGCAAACCTATGCACTTTCTCTAATTTCCTTACGTGCTTGGCTAGGTGTGGGTTCCAAATAGGTGCTGCATACTCCAATATTGACCTACCGTACATGGTGTGCAGGGTCCTGAACGATTCCTCATTGAGGTGTCGGAATGCTATTCTTAAGTTTGCTAGGCGCCCGTATGCTGCAGCAGTTATTTGGTTGATGTGTGCCTCAGGAAATGTGCCCGTTGTTATACTCACCCCGAAGATCCTCTTCCTTGAGTAAGGTTTGTAGTCTCTGGACCCCTAGACTTTACTCTGTCTGAGGTCTTCTTTGCCCTTCCCCAATCTTCATGACTTTGCACTTTATAGGGTTGAACTCCAGGAGTCAGTTTCTGGACCAGGCTTGCAGCCTGTCCAGATCTGTTTGCAGTTCTGCCTGGTACTCGTCCGATTGAATTCTTCTCATCAACTTCACATTATCTGCAAACAGGGACACTTCGGAGTCTATTCCTTCCGTCATGTCATTCACATATACCAGAAAGAGCACCGAACCTAAGATTGACCAATGTGGAACCCCGCTCGTCACAGGCGACCACTCTGACACTTGGCCATGTACCATGGCTCGCTGTTGTCTTCCCGACAGGTATTCCCTGATCCTTTGTAGTGTCTTCCCTGTTATTCCTGCCTGGTCCTCCAGCTTTTGCACTAATCTCTTGAATGGAGCTGTGTCAAACGCTTTCTTACAGTCCAAGAAAACGCAGTCTACCCACCCCTTTTTCTCTTGTCTTACTGCTGTCACCCTGTCATAGAACTCCAGTACGTTTGTGACACAGGATTTCCCGTCCCTGCAACCGTGCTGGCTGTCATTGATAAGTTCAGTCCTTTCTAGGTGCTCCACCACTCTTCTCCTGATAATCTTCTTCATACCTTGGATACAATACATGTCAGTGACACTGGTATGTAGTTTAATGCTTCGTTTTTGTCTCCTTTTTTAAAAATTGGGAATACATTTGATGTCATCCATACTTCAGGAAGTGGCCCTGTTTCGATAACTGTGTTGAAGATTGTTGTTAATGGTACACATAGCACCTTTGCTTCCTCTCTCAGGTCCCATGGAGCGATAATATCCGACCCAATCGCCTTTGAGGTATCTAGCTCGCTTAGTAGCCTTTTCACTTCTTCCTCGATTGCATGTATTGTGTCCAACACCTGATGGTGTACCCCACCTTTCCATCTTTCTGAAGTCCCTTCTGTCTCCTCTGTGAACACTTCCTTGAATCTCATGTTGAGCTCCTCACAGACTTCACTGTCGTTTCTTGTGACCTCCCCTCCTTCCATCCTCAGCCTGATTACCTGGTCCTTCACTGTTGTTTTCCTCCTGATGTCGCTGTACAACAGCTTTGGGTCAGATTTGGCTTTCGTTGCTATGTCATTCTCGTATTGTCTTTGGGCCTCCCTTCTTACCTGTGCATGACTCACGAAATCGTAATGACACGATTGTGCATATTTATTTCTGGCTCTACTACTGCTCTCCTTATTCTCCTGGGTCCTTTGTCTTCTATACTTCTTTACACAACTAACCTGCACATAGGACATAGAAGAGAGGAGCTTACGACGATGTTTCGGTCCGACTAGACCATTTACAAAGTCACACTCGTGGTCGTAAGTTCTTCTCTTCTATGTGCGGGTTATTTGTGTATTGTTCAGGTCACGATATTGTGCCTCTTTTTGTTATTTCTATACTTCTTCCATTCTCTAGCACACATGGTTTTTGCCTCTCTACACCTCTGGGTGAACAAAGGGCTCATCATGGCATTCTTGTTATTTCTGTTACCCTTGGATACAAGGGTACAAGAGTACTAGTGTGTGTGTGTGTGTGTGTGTGTGTGTGTGTGTGTGTGTGTGTGTGTGTGTGTGTCTCAGTAGTAGTACCAGTTCCTAGTAACCAGTTACCAGTAACCAGTGTACCAGTAGATGACTCACTACCAACCGTCTCTGCATGAATCACTGTCTGTATTCATATTGCTGACCACAGCAGTATTTCAAACACCCCCTCACATATGGGTACTGGGGTTAGTCAGTCTTACGAGAGTGAGCAAGGAGGCAGGTCACGGCTGTTTGGGCGCTTCACATACTATCCGTAATATACGTACTTCCAGCCTACATGAGTATTTCTTTACCCTATCCAAGTGTTCGAACCCCACATGATATGTGTGTGTGTGTGTGTGTGTGTGTGTGTGTGTGTGTGTGTGTGTATGTGTGTGTGTGTGTGTGTGTGTGTGTGTGAGTGTGTGTACTCATCTATTTGTGGTTGAAAGGATCGAGTAATAGCTCCTGGCCCCGCCTCTTCACTGGTCGCTACTAGGTCACTCTCTCCCTGCTCCATGAGCTTTTTCATACGTCTTGTTAAAGGTATGTATGGATCCTGCCTCCACAGTGCAAAATATCCCCAACGAAAAGTAGTGGCGCCATTGATACACTAAGAGAAAACTCCATAAGTGTCCGGGGCTCATGACTGTTCAACAGCCTACCACCATGCGTAAGGGGAATTACCACTAGGCCCCTGGCAGCCTTCAGGAGGGTGCTGGGCAGATACTCAAAGTCGTTGCCGGATCAGCCGGGCTGTGCTTCATATGTTGGACTACGTGCGGCCAGCAGTAGCAGCCTGGTTGATCAGACCCTGATCCACCGGGAGGCCTGGTCGTGGACCGGACCGCGGGGGCGTTGATCCCCGGAATACCCTCCACTTAGCCTTCAGATAGACTACATCACTTTCCAGACTATTCCACTTCCTGACAACTCTGTGACTGAAGAAAAACTTCCTAACATACCTGTGACTCATCTGTGTCATCAACTTCCAACTGTGATCCCTTGTTGCTATATCCCATCTCTGGAACATCCTGTTTCTGTCCACCTTGTCGATTCCTCTCAGCATTTTATATGTCATTATCATATCCCCCCTATCTCTCCTGTCCTCCAGTGTCGTCAGGATGATTTCCCTTAACCTCTGTGTGTGTGCGCGCACGCTTGTGTTCCCGGATTTATGCTTATGGGGATTGAGACTTAGGACTTGGCCCCGCCTTCTTGATCACTTTCGTCGGCAACACTGATTTCTGGCCTCCTGGGCAAATCATGTCTACACTGCCTCATCCAAGTCATTCCGCTGCTCATATATCCTGACACAAAAGAAACGCTTCCATACATACTAATGGCTCATCTTCATGTTCAACTTTCCTCTGCGTACCTTCTATCTGGTCCTCATAATGCAGTTTGTCCCTGACCACGCCATTCCTCTAAAAAAAACTGTATGTTGCAATCTTGTCTTCCATTGTCCTATCATCTAAGGTCGTCAGATTCAATTCCTTCACCCTTTCCTCATTGTGCATTCCCCACAGTTTTGGTACTAGCCTTGTAGCAAATCTTTGAACCTTCTTGATATGCTACCTGTTATATTCTCCACCAGGTTCCTTTCATTTTCTGAAATCTGCAGCTTCTCTCTTCCAGTGCTGCATTCTGTACCCGGTCTGCCTTTTCCAAAACCCATGAACTAGCATTTTTTGGACTGAACTCGAGAAGCCACTTGTTTGACCACATCAACAGTCTGTTGAAGTCTCTTTGTCTTTACTAGTTCTTATTCTTCTCATTAGATTTATATAGTAAGCAGTGACACTGGACTCAGTACCTTGTTTTAGCTCAGTCATGTATGTTAGGAATAGCGAAGATCCTAACACGAATCCTTACTGAACCTCACTCGTTACTCCCTCCCATTCGTATGTTTTATCCCTCACTGTTACTTTCTGCCCTTTATTATTTGGGTACTCTCTGCAACACTGCCATTTTACCCTTCATAGTCTTTTTATTTTCAATGCTAATTTATATACTAACCTCTTTAAAGTGATTTTCTATGGTCCACGAAAATGCAATCCATCCAACCCTGTCTGTCTTGTTTTATTCCCATGACACTATAGTAGAATATTAGTAAATTCGTTAGGCAGGATTTTCCATCCCTAAATCTATGCTGGCTTTCCGTAAAGAATCTTATTCTACTCAAGTGTCCTAGTATATTTTTCTTTACTACCCTTTCCAGAGGCTCTGAGCCTCTTCTTTCTCCCCAATTTTATAAATAGATACGTTGTGCCCTTTTTTTTAATTTTATGGCAGTTGTCCTGACTTGAGAAATGGCTGAATGCCTTTATTATTGTGTTACATAAATGTTTTGCCCCATCTGTCGGTACCTATGGAGATAAGTTATCTGTCGCACTACTGTTCTTGCACCCTGCTTCTGTATTAATCTCATCACTTCTTTTTCTATTGTTTTACAGGTACTTTCCAGTATCCGTTGATTTGCTCTGACTACAGTGACTGTTGGTAGTAATTCTTTTTTCTCAGTGAAATCTTCTTACATTCTTCTGACTAAGCACTCCACATACTTCTCTGTTATTCTCCATCAATTCTCTTCCTCCTCCCTCAGCCTATTCACATAGTGCTTCATAGCCGGCCTCTATTTTTATGTGGCTGTGGAATAACTTTGTTTGGGATTCAAAGTGTCTTTCAGCCCCTCTTCGTGTTCTTCCATATTCATCTCTCGGTTCTCTGCATTTTGGAATGATTGACATATTTTTAAAAGTTTTCTTTGTCCTTCCATTTGACGATTTTCATTATGATTAAACCATGTGCTCTCTTTGTTTTTCTCTTTATGTTTGGAATGAATCACTAATTAGCAGTTTTGTTTCCAGCTCCCATTTTCCAGTCCACTTAGCTCATAAAAAATCACATGATATCTTAGTTTCATCTGTAATCACATACCCCGTTACTCGCTTCTTCCCTTTTTTCATACAAATTAATTTTTACAAGCTAAGAGGTGTTAGTCTAACTCAACTTATTTCAAAGCCCACCCCTTCATAAGGTAAACTTCCACCCCCCAGGACACGACCCACACCAGCCAGCTAACACCCAGGTACCTACTTACTGCTAGGTGAGCAGGGGCAGCAGGTGTATGGAAACATGCTCAAAGTTTCAACGAGTAGAGGGGATCGAATCCAGGACACTCAGAGTGTGTGTGAGCTGAGTGCACTATCAACACTCTCTACCTGGTAGTTGAAGCAGTCGACTGCTGGTTCTATTAGTTCGCCAAATTTTGTTTAAGTTTTGCTGTGTCGCATTAATTTTGAAAGAAAACCAGATCAAGTCTCACTAGCTCACCCCCCATTGTTGTTTCCTTTATATATTGGCTCAGAAAGATCTTAATTACAGCTTCCACAAGCTTTTGTTCTCCATGTTACTGGTCCACCATGGGGGTTCCAGTCTCCTAGTAATAAGAGTTTCACTTTTTTTTATTCTTCTTGCTCTCTCTGCCATTGCTTCCAGTGCGTGCTTATAAGTTAATTACCAGTTGTATAAGTCACTGGTCGATTCATACTTGGCCTGTTGTGTACTCACTTATTTGTATTCACCTATTTGTGATTTCAGGGGACTACATTTGCTATTTTTCACACCTCAGGTAGTCGCCCTGTTACGATAGATGTGTTAAAGATTGTTGTTAGTGGCTTACACAGTGCCTCTGCTTCCTCTCTCAAAATCCACGGTGAGATGTTGTCCAGTCCCACCGCCTTTGAGGTATCTAATTCCATTAGCAGTCTCTTCACATCCTCCTCGGTTGTGTGTAGCGTATCCAACACTTGTTGCTGTACCCTATCATCCCGGTTTGCTGGAAGCCTTTCTGTCTCCATTTAAAATGCCTCCCTAAATCCGTGTTGAGCTCCTAACATACTTCACCATCATTTCCTGTGATCTCTCCTCCTTCCTTCCTCAGCTTTATTACCTGGTCATTGACTGCTGTTTTCCTTCTGATGTGGCTGTACAACAGCTTCTGGTCAGATCTGGCTTGCGATGCTATGTCATTCTCGTTTTGCTGCTGGGTCTCTCTCCTTATCCATGCGTATTCGGTTCGGCTCTTCGGCTCCTCTCCTTATTTTCCTCAGTTCTTTGTCTTCTGCATCTTTCCCATGCTCTAGCCCACCTGTGTGTGTGTGTGTGTGTGTGTGTGTGTGTGTCGCCCGTATGCCTACATTTCCAGTTAAGCCCGTTAGGCTTATGCAACGCTTAGCAAATGGGAAATGGTGGAAAGTAATCAGATTTGGTCCGAGGAAGGAGAGGAGAGTTGCAATTACTTTGATCAAAATGCTTTGAATAGTGTAGTGGTAGGTTAGCACTTCGTTCAGTATCCTCTAATCGCTTCTCAAGCAAAACTCACTTTTTATACATAAAAGTGGCTCTTGATCCAAGGATTTAAATCTACAACTTCCTTGGAATAAACAGGATTGCCTCTCATTCTCCCATGTGTTTTATATCCAAACAGGTTTATCGTTCCTCATAATATTTGTATTTCCTAAACAAAGATATAAACTAGTAAGTTTATCTGAGGTGACAATTGAGGTTTTACTGCGGTTGACGACGACCTAAACTCTTGCCCAGTGTTTGTCTCTTACTTTCGTTCACAGATGCAGAAACGTGGTGGTGTTTAGTGGGTTAGCAGATATATTAAATTTTCTCCTGACACTGGTCTTAAGTCATATGATGACCCACTCACTGGATGATTTGGTTATATAACCGAGGCCTTCCGCTGGTTTTTCCTGGTACACTCTGGTTAAACTTGGTGACTAAGTCACTGACTGTAGCTGAATTTGCTACAGAACGTTTTACCACTAATTGATAAAATGTGTCGAAACATTGTACAACAGAATCCAGTTCAGTGAGTGACTTACATGGCCCCACAGCGCTCAAAACACAAGAGGAGTAGTGCTGCCGGAAGATAGATGGTGCTGCCAACGGTGTCTCGCTCAGTGTAGTGCTTTAACAAATACACAGAAACGTCGTCAGGATACAAACTTATTCTGCATACTTTCTCTGTCATGCAAAGGAACACACTGTCGTGTGGTAGGACGGAGATGTGAATATGAATTTAGTGATTATAAGGAATACAGTATAATGAATATAGGGAATATAACGAATATACGAAACATAACAAATATAGTGAACATCTTAAATTAAGTGA